>CAXITT010000282.1:54053-228170 GCA_964033795.1 Lymnaea stagnalis
TTTAGTGGATTTTTGTCTTTCTGTTTGTGTATGGTTTGTATGTACTGTATTTTTTTCAATGGCTCTATTTATTTAGGTTATCAGTATTTTATTTTCAATGTGGCATGACTTAGTTGCCTTGAAACCAAACTCCCTTCACAGATCACATATATTTGCTCCCACTCAATCATTACATCTGTACCTAAATGAAGAAATGATACAGTACAAACAATAGTTAACTGTACGGGTACCAACAAGGAAGGTGAGAAAGTAAAAGGAGACAAATGGCAAAGGAATGATGTGACCTAATTGAATGATTTTATTGGCTGCCTTACTGGCCCCTAATTTATTTTATGGATTACTTGAGTACACAACTCAAATAACTAACAACCAAACAAAAATGTTCTCAAGTCAGTTAAGGGGTTTTTTTTCTATTAAATTTTAAATTATGTACCAGTGTGTTAGACCCAGTAGACAGCTGTGGTAAAAAAAAAAAGACGAGTCCTCCCAAAAATAAGTCTCTTTCTCAAGCATTATACAATGGCATCTTTTAACTTTAAGATGTTCATTGCCACTACCTTATGAATTAAGTCAAGTCAAATAGAAAAGTTGTTGAAAGGAGATTCGAGATTCATGAAAAACAGTCAGTGTCCGCATGTATGACTCCCAGTGCCAAGGAAAAAGTTTAAAATTGGTGGTTTTGTTCTGACTAAGCCAAGCTCTCTAGAGGAATAGTTGAAATTAATTCATTATGAATGAAATTTTCATTATTTAGAATACCTAATTAATTTATAAAGTACTGTGTGATTAAATCTTTTAACTTAAACAATACACATAAATAATCTTAAATAAAGGATTTAGTTTTAATCATTAAATTTAAATTATTACTTTTCTAAAATTCAAATGAAAACAATAAATGTGTCTAAATCATCTTCATTACTAGATTTAAAAAAAAAAAAAATGATCTACAAAAATGGCTTAAACTAAAAAAGAAAATAAGAAAGAACAAAAAATCTATCCGTCCTAAGAAAAATTAATAAAGCAAAAATTTTAAAAAATTTAAAAAAAAATAAAAAGAATAAAACTATGAATCTATGAAATAAGAAGGAGAAAAAACAATTTAAAAAAAAAAATTCTCATACTATTATTAGTATTATTGTTATCACACCCGGCTCCGAAGCCATTTAATCTGTACAGAGCCACTCCGGGTGCTAATAGTTATTGACAACTATAGGTACCCGGGTACCTTTAGACGTACTAAAATATATATAGCTATTTACGCATTTTGGGATGTTAAGTTATTAAGTCTTCCCCCCCCCCTTGTCTTTTGTAGTTTCCTTTTCTTTTGTAGTTCCTTTTTTCTCCTGGTCCCGTATGCACGTGCTCAATAATATGCTGGGCCTGATGATATAGCGGAAATTAGTGCCGAATTAAGATTGCGGAGGCCCCTAGGCAGTCAAAATTTTATTTCCCTCTCCCATAGGAATAGCTGGGGGTGGGGGCAGCGCGGGCGTCATTTTCGGTTTATATTACATTAAGAAATGGCGTCAGTGGGCCGTCGAGCTTGCGCTCTTTATGCCCTCCCCAAAACACCCCTCCCCAACCCGGTGCCGGGCCACGGAGCGGCACGTCGGGGATGTCCCTTTGTCAGGACGGCCCCCACCCGAATCTGCTCGACCAGGTCTCCGCCGGGGGCCGTCCTAACCCACAGACACCTGGTCGGTCCGACACTGTGTTTGCACACAGTGCACACGATCGACTTTCTCAGGAGTTGGGATGGAAAAATTTACGTCCTAATATCTTTACCCACCCATCCCGGGGAAGCGTTAGACGCCCTATAAGAGGGATTCTAAAGTGGGTTTCCACAACGCAAATAATTCGCGATGCAGCTGGGACGAAACGGTTGCCTTGGAGAAGCTTCTCAGATGCATAGTAAGAATCATCGGCCAGAGGTTACCACCTTCGCCTCTCGCCTCAAATTCATTAACGGCAATTTGTAATCATGATCCCTACCCTGTCTCTGCCTATTGTTTCCAGTTGGGAAGTATCACAACTGGCAGCCCTGTAGGAGCTGTTTTATGTATGGCAGGTACCGAGCACATCCCTTGTCTGCCCACGCAGGACGCGCCCAGTAGTTTTGTCCCCAGGGTAACGCCGAGGGGGTCGGTGGCCGACGCCTCCTAATCGACAAGCCACCACAGACTTGTCAACTGGAGCCCCGGGGGATCATTTTCGGTTTAAATAAGCCTAAAATTATGAAAATCTATGTGTGTTTTTTTTTTTTTGGGGGGGGGGGGTCCTTCTCTGTAACATCAGTTAAATGAAAAAATTCGTTTTTTTTTTTTTTTTTGGGGGGGGGGGGTCCATCTCTGTAACATCAGATAAATGAAAAAATTCGTTTTTTTTTGTTTTTTTTTGTTTTTTTTTGGTTTTTTTTTTAAAGAAAAAGATTTTATCCTTCCTTATGCTACACATTTCCAGATAATAAATTGTGTGTGTGTGTAAAAAATGGAGGAGGCTGCGATTGGATAAGTAAAAGGCAATAATTTAAGTAATATACCCTACAAGGTGGGGAAGAAATGCGTGAAGTCCGTAAAGGGCGCACATGAATGTCCACAGTGATGAAAATATGAGTTACACTAGCCCTAGGCTCCCTTATAATTACTTGTTGGAATCTAAGTATACCCAGACTTGTAATATGTATTAGAAGAGCCCAAATTTCAAACTAAAACAAAATATAATTTAAAAAAAACAGCATTTGGTTTTAAGCCTTAAGCTAGTAGGCCAATTATTACATTTTTGTTGTTTTTAATAACAAACAAAATGATCACAGTAAAAAATAAAGTTTTTCTTTAAAAGTTTTTATATGATTGTATGTAGAAAGTTTTGTGCTACTACGTGCATCGACGCAGATTTATAATAATTGTAAATAAAATATTAATGTAAAGAATAAGATACATAAACTGATGTTTAGGTTCAACGTCGTTTAGTGGTGTTCGGCTCACAATCATATATCAATATACGGAATAGAAGCATATTTAATACCAGTTGGTAATTTATAGCAAAACTATTTGGAGGCTGATAAATACAGTGACTTTTTTTTTTTTACATCATTGATAAATAAATTTAAACATAATTTTATTTTTTAATTACACCTCGTTCTTTTTCAAAGTATTCACAATATATTATCGCTGAAACTCACTAAATTAAATTTGCATTTGTTGTTTTTTATGGGTTTTATAGGATTTTCTATTCTCTGGCTTACTCGATTTTTTGTTAACAAGGAAAATGACTATGCTTGGGGTAAGGAGACTTTCTGCATTGTTTAGAAATATTCGGAACTTATGGTTTCCATTTAACTTTACTATATAATTTAAACGTATCACATCTGTAAATAATTATTTATTTACTTTCGTTTAATGCATAAAAAGTGACACTAACGTAATACTCAAAATTAAGAGACTTACTCGGCGACGACAGTAGACAGCAGAGTAGACTCCAGTCCAGTGAATGTTGACAGTTGTTTATTCACTACTGTTTACTGTCAGTGTCGCTGACTACTCTGTGTTTAGGCTACAGGCTAGTGTAGGTAGAAGTAAACTAAAATCTGTTAGTGTAGTGTAGATCAGGGGGTCATAAACTATTTTTTTCACAAGGGCAAAAGAGATCTTGTGGGGCTATAGGCTACTAGACTATAGTATAAGTATAAGTTTAAGTATAAGTCTAGGCTATGGCCCCATCCATGGGGGCTGGATTATACTGGATGGATTGTGATAAAATCAAGTTGGCCTAGGCCTAATTAAATCAATCAATTGTATGTAGTATTAGTATGTTCAGAATAAACCACAAGCCACATTTTTAAAACTTCAAAGGATTATTTGAAGGTTGGTGGGTAGGGTGATATCACATCTTTTATACTTATACTAGTAATTACTAGTTAAGGCTGGTTTTGAGTTAGCGGTAAGGCCGATGATTTGTTCCATGAAGGTTCCCCCAGGTCAAATTTCCGTCTACAGTTTACAGTGCCATACTAAAAAGATTTCGATGTTTGTATTTACATAATGCAAGTTATTGTTTTTCTTATCTTATATTTGTTGTTAAATTGGGGAGGGCTCCCCTCCCCAGAGAATTTCTATGTTTCTTATTTTGGTATTCAAAGTGAGTGGAGGGGTTTGGGGAGGTGAGAATTCCTAGAAGATCATTCCAAATGCAATTTAAGTAAAGCAGTAGTCTTCCCTTTGTTACCTAAGTTTCAACATATGGGTATTTTGATTTCAATTAATCAGAATACAGCAGTTTTGGTGGGCGTCTTTTTTTCACCGGTGTTGGGTCTTGGGGTATCAGCAAAGATGTGTTTCTTTTCTTTTGAAACGTGTAAGTTGAATTTTAATACAGATTATTGAAACATTTTATTTCAATATACTTCATATTAACTGTATCGTTTAAAATGCAACTAAATGCTCAGTAAAGAACAGGAATGTTAATTATAACACACATCATTCGGGTCCTTCAAAGAAAAGATCTATTCACCCTAAGTCCAGTGTTGGGATTCCCCAATGTGATGTTACTGCGCTTAGGGTGAGAAAACTCTTGGCAAACTGATACTATTAACTCAAAATTTACCCTAGTTAATTGTTAATGATGCAGCCAAATAAAGTATGAAGGCCTTAAAGTTAAAGTTAAACAGATCACATACAATAGTCTACTCTGTCTGAAAGGTGCAGAGATCTAGTGAATAGTCTTAACCTAATGATATTTCGTAAACATTAAAAAATACCAAAGTATACTTAATTTCTTTTTTCCTTTTGATCTTACACTTTACACAAAGTTAAGTTGGCCCCTATGTTTAATTAAAATTTTTAGGTACATAGTTGGAAGGAATTCTATAATTATATTATTTTCTTTAAAGCAACAAGGGCAGTGCAAATTTGATGAGAAATGGCCTTCTATGAGACCCACAGTTCTGAAACTGCTCAGACAAGAATCAGTACCTAGACAAGAATGGCATGATTTATTTTGGTAATACTTTCCTTTATGGATTTTTTTCTACTTTAAATGAAATTTCTGTTAATATTACTATATTTTTTTTCAAAAATATTTAATAAGATTATATTTAATAGAAGTTTTATAAATGCCCTTGTAAATCTTATATAATGTGAATTTTGTCTATTGCTTCTAATGGCAGTTAAGAGTTTAATTTCATTTAACAGTCACCAAAATGAAAATGATCCAGAGTTATATTTTTTTTTAAAATAAGCATTTTTATCTTTTACTGAAAATAGAAAGTGAAAAAATCTTTCTTTAAAGATATCGTAAGTGCTATTACAGTGTTTGTTACAAATAATAATAACAAGTTTTTAATTTGAAAAGCAACAAACTCTAAATTTATATGAAATGTTCTTTTTTACCGTCATTGCAGGGCTAAGTGAAATAAACTTAATGATGGGTTAACTTATTACATTTTCTATATCATACTTTATTTATGTAGGTCTATATTTAAAATTAATATTGAAAATGTAATAATTTAACCCGTTATTATGTTAATTTTTTTAATATGCCATGTACAAATAATTTTCATACCTAATGTCTATTTATACCATCATTAAATTCACTAGCATGCCTGATTAGTCACCTGTCTACTTTTATAGGTTAACCGTAATTTGTGTCCCATTTTAAGGTTATTCCATTGCAATGTATTATTTAATAAATGGAAATATTTGCATTAGTTAAATCAATCAACATTTGCTGAAAAATTCCATTTCAGCGTTTTGAGGTATGAGATATGATTTTATCAAAAGTGGTGGTTTGGGGGTGGGGGTCGTTTAAATGCTATGAGATTATAATTAGAATCAAAACTCATTTAATTGATTTCATTAACAATTATTTGTAAAGTTTTCAGCTAAAATTGTGTGAGCTGACTGGGTTATGAATATATGTATGGACATAATTTTATATTTATTTAATGTACACAGACATTTTTTGTCATGTTTTGTATTTGATATTTGTTAAAAATAAATTATTATTACTTTCATCATTAGGTATGTGCATTCTGTTTGTATGTGGGATGAAAAAGAAGGCCCAACTCACATTTATGAAGCACTAGAGAAGGATATTCTTGAATTCATTAAACAAGCTCAGAGCGTAAGTAGGAATGTCTGATTTGATTTAATATGCAATTTGACAATATAAAGTTATACTTGCAAAGGGTCATTCATGAATGATGTTGGGCAATTTTATACATCATTTTATTATATTGTTAAATATATACAAATTAATTTGTCTAAATATTAGGAAAAGATTTTAATCCTGAAGCTCTTAAAAGTCCAATATAAACTGCTTAAAGCCTAGAGGTCTATTTAAAGATTAAGATATGATAATGTTGAAGGTCAGTCACCGTATTTTTGGAAAGAAAATGTGTAATATTATAATAAGAATCACTTTGGTGTTATAAGAATCACTTTGGTGTTCTAAAGAAACAAAAACTAATAAGCAACAAAATACTTGTCTGTCTTATTGGTGATTCAGCTTTTCTTCTAACCTTTGTATTAGCTAAAACTTGTAGCAAGTACATTAAAATCTCTTTGGTAGCTGGCTAACGAAACTTAAAAAGCAAAGCCACTGAATCACTTTTCGATTTATTACAAACACAGTTCTATATTTTAGGCAGCTGTAAAAAACAGCAGAGAAGCATTACTCAAGTATTAAATTTCATAATGTTGTTGGTGGAAAAATAAAAAGAAATTAGTGTAAAATAAACTAGATGATTTTTTTAATATAGCTGATTAACTGTTATCTCTTTCTTGCTTTTAATCTTGCGTTTCTAAAACTTTTGTATTCTTCGTGACCAACTAAAATTTTGTCATTTATACCTTTATAGTGTAAAGCAGATTTGAATGTCTTAATAGTTTTTATATATTATGATAAATACCCATATACTCTTACTAACTAAAACTTTTAGCGGTGATTATAAAAATTTGATAACTTAATTCTATCATCAGTTGTAATGTTGTATTTTCAAAATTGTATCACGCAAAACAGATAGGTTTATCATTTTCTGATATGTTTAAACTTTCGAGTTGGAAGGAAGAAAAACAACAGTCTTGTAAGGGAACGAATGCAACTTCTTGGATAGTAACTGCGATCTCCACAAGTTTACTCTTCACTCTGTGATTTGAGGGCTCCAGCAGAACTAGCTCTTCTCATCCTGTTCTTATCAATTTTATTTTTGAATCTCTTAATTTCGCAGCAATGATGTGGGAACATTTCAGCAATTGAGGTTAATCTTTCACCATGAGAAGTCAATACAAGGTTTTCAGATGGAATGCTTTTAGAAAATTCAAAGAAATTTCCTTTTTTTGCACGCTTTATTTATGAAAAGTTCATCTGGCTTACTAATGAACTTACTGATATTGTTACCCATTATCAATTGTTAAATTAAACATTAGTAAGCGCAAAAGAAAAAAAAATCCTCTATCTGAATACTAATACTGACTTGGCGAACTGGTTGCAGAAAATTTCTTCTAAATGTTTATTATTGTAGACAATTTTTGTTTATAATCTAAAACATTTTATCACTTATCTAAAACTTATTGTTGTAGGTATAAGAAATGGTTTACATATTTTTTAATTTTGTTTTATTTACTTAGAGATTTTTGTGATTTTTTAAAATTTTTGCCAGAGAGTTCTTCAGCATAGAGAAGAGTCAGCTCTACTTCGTGCATATATAGCAGAATGGGGGAAATTTTTTACTCAGTGTGACTATCTTCCAAAGCCTTTCACTCAGTTGGAAGCTAATCTTATGGGAAAGTTGCATAGTAGCATGCCAAAAAAATCTCAGGCACCTGATGAAAGTCTAGTCAGAAAGGTTTGAATGTCAATTATTTGTCAACATAGCTCATTCTTCTCTGTTTTCATGTTTTAAAGTGAGAGAACTAATGCTTGCAAATTCAATTTTTAACTGAAAATCCTATTGAATTAGTAGAATTATACATTTTTCTTATTTTTTTAAACTCATGAAGGCAAATTCAGAACCATGAGCAAATTTTTCTACTTTGGATTTAGTTTTAAAAAGCAATCAATTAAGATTTCTAAAATTTATTTAGTTTGATCAGCTGGTATAATGAATATTTTGAACCCAGAAAATTAGTGAGATTGACAGAGTTCTTTTAATTTAATTTTTCAGTTGATGTTGGACAGTTGGAATTCAAGTATATTTTCCAACATTAAAGACAAACTGCAATATAGTGCAATGAAACTTGTCCATGCAGAGCGGCATGGTGAAGCTTTTGATACCCAACTCGTTATCGGAGTTCGGGAATCTTATGGTTAGTTTTGAAATGTTAAATATTTATTCTAACATGTTCAACTTCAAGCTTCTTTAGAAATTCAAATACAGATTTATCTGTTCCTTTTTTTTTTTTTTTTATAAATTATACATTATTTTGTCAGATATCCACTTAATTATTATTATGTGTATTGATTATCCCTTATTTCAAGCAAGAAATAATAGGAATTTCTACAAGTTTTACTATAATTTTTACACTAAAAATTCTTTAGAAATTCAAATACAGTTTTATCTGTTCCTTTTTTTTTTTTTTTTATAAATTATACATTATGTTGTCAGATATCCACTTAATTATTATTATGTGTAATGATTATCCCTTATTTCAAGCAAGAAATAATAGGAATTTCTACAAGTTTTACTATAATTTGTACACTAAAAAGAGTAGGGATAAAATATGCCAGACTAATGGGATGGTTAAATTTAAAACTTAATGGAATTTATGGTTAAAAACCTTTTAAATCACTATAATTTACCTAAATTATAAAATCTGAAAATAAATATACTGTAAAAGGTTATAAACTGAATACCTTTTTAAATTTAACATTACTTTTATTTAAATGTCCAATAGGAATAAAAAAGTTTTTTCATTCAAAAGATAATAAAAAACATTTAAATAATTGTAAAGAAATTAAAAAAGTTCATCACTGATAATTTGGTGCAATCAAATTTTTTCCAAATTTAAAAATAAAAAAAGTGTACCTTTGATTTATCATTAGTTAATTCAAATGCATATGTTTTATCCTGAAGTCAGGGAATTTACAAATAAAAGCCAAACTATGGCCCTGTTATAATTCCAAATTAACTTTTAATGTACTCATATGTTGTGTTGTTTACAGTCAATCTTAGCTCAGACACAGAAGATAAACTTAAGATTTACTGTGAAAACTTTGAAAAGGCTTACCTTGAAGCTGCTGAAAACTTCTATAAGCAGAATGCTCCCACTTACTTAGAACAGAATGGTGTGCAAAATTACATGAGGTATGCAGATAACAAGCTTAAAGAAGAAGAAGCAAGGGCTAAACGGTATTTAGAGACTGGCTATGGGTGCAACTCTGTCAATAGTGTAAGTTATTCTTGTGTAAACTAGTCTTAATGTTTTAAAATAAATGTGGGGGGAGGGGGTGAATCTAAACTATTAGCTTAAAAAAATGTAAATATGCTGTGGCATCCATGCCAACCTGTATAATTTACCTGTACTTTTTACATTTTTCTGGAATTTCAAAAGTATTTAGTGCAATATTTCAAGGATTTAGAATATATAACTATGTCAATGTTTGCACATTTGCAGCAACATTATAATTTTGTCACATTTATAGAAGACTTCAAAAGCTTTATAACATGCAAACAATACTTTGACTTTATAAATATCTTAATTTCTAGTAATTTCTCTAATTGTTATACATTATGTTAATTTCCTTTTTTACGGCAGCATTAGATTGTACACTAGGTTTATTATTATTGTGTGTATTTAAATTACTTGTGCATATTTCAGCAATTGAGGCTTTAGAGATTTATAGTGCCATCAGTTTTAACTGCTTCAATATTGTAATTTATGCTAAAAGTTGTGACTTGGACATTTAAAATAGTTCTAACATTAAAAAATACTAATTGCTTCCTTCTTATTCTATTTCCAGTTGATAGATTGCTGTGTTCGAGCTTTAGTAACTAGTTTCAAAGACACAATTCTTGCTGAATGTGCTAGTATGATTAAAAATAATGAAACTGAAAGTAAGTTTAGTTTTTACATTGAAATGATTACAAATAAATGTCATGATTTTAATTGTTGAGCGTTCAATAGTAAAATATATTATTATTTTCTTGAGCCAGACGATAAAGAAGGATGTTGACAGTGGGTCACAAGTATTTATATTTGGAAATGTTAGATGTAGATCATTTAAATTGCACAGTTCATGAAATATGCATTTTAATAACTGTGCAAATCAGTGCTTTACAAAGTTTTCAACTTGGTGACACTTTTTGTACATTCACCATTTCAGGAAAGTCATTCAGATTTCCTATTGAGGGTGGGTTGGGGAAAAAATGGTGGGGGATGTTACCCATTTTCACATATGGAGACACAAACATAAAGAAATGTATGGTGAGACAAAATTTCTCATGAAACACTTTTAATCCTTTTTTAAAAAACATTATTTGTTTGATAATAAAATAAGTTTCCAAAATTAATTTACTTGCTATTTATGAGTTATGAGGGGATACAGAGTGACCTTGCATATGCCATGTGACTTACATGCCATGCTGATTGGCTTGTTTGTCTTAAAAATCTGTGAATGTTGGTATAGTTTATTTTTGTGCAACACTCACCATTCCGCTAACACACAGTTTAGAAAGCACTAGCAGAAATACTCAGTCTGATTAAAGCTTGTATAAACTATGTCAGGCTGCATTTTCAGACTTGACAATGAATTATAAGGTTTAAAAAGGAGAAGAAAAGAAAAAAGAATGAAATTAGATTTACAATATTTTTTTAAGGTCCTGATAATTGTGCAAAAGGTGTGTATTACATTATCTGTATACATAAAGTGCTGATCCCATAAGGAGAACCTGCTATAATGAATAATGCCATCATTGAGGATCATTTAATTGGACTGCATTTGACTTTCAAATTTCTACAACCACGCCATGATCGTATTATATTTAATTTATATACAAGTTCATCTAAGAGTCTTGCAAGCCTGAGCTGCCTTATGGCTACGATCCCATGTCTAATAACTAAGAGACAACCCCAACAGACCATGAAAATTCCAATAACTCCTGCAATGACCCTAGTGGTAATCTGTATCATCCACTTAATTTTCATTTGGGATCACCATGCACATGTGGAGAGGGGATCTGCTGACAGGGAACCAGCTTATTGTCCTAACAAAATGCCAGGTCTTGTGATTTTGTCAGTGAAAACCAGACCATTATCTCATTGAGACAGATTTATTGTCTTTTCGTCATTTGCTAAGTCGAGGCACATTCAGATGAATAAATTTTCATTGTTCCATTTTATTTTTAGAGCTTAGGCTCATGTTCAGCTTGATGGACAGAGTAACTGATGGCATTCAGCCTATGCTGCAAGATCTTGAAAATCATATCGTCAACCAGGGACTGGCTGATATGATGTCAGCTGCTGAGACAATAACAACAGTAAGTTGAATCACATTTTATGATGAATTTGTGGAATACATTTTTGAGACCAAAGAATGGTCCCCTTGTACCATACACTGAATGTGCAAAACAGAGGGGAAAAATAAAAAATTTGTCAATTTTAAGACATTGGTTCAAATAGTTTTAACAAATTATAACTCTAGAACTAGAACCTTAAAGGTTGTGTTTATATTGGAACAGCTTGGTCAGCTGTAGAACCCTTAGCTGGTATTTTTATTGGTTGAGCGTAGTTAAAATTAAACATTTAATGTCAATAATACGTTTTTTTTATGAGATATTAGGTAAACTGAAGGTATATTTTAATTTTGTTTTATTTTGAAATGGCTGAAGCTCACATTAAAATGTAGGATCTGCTTCGTTTATTACAAACAATTAAAGTCTTCAACCGCTGCTATTATTAGACGTAATGATTTTAAAAATTTAACTTAACCTATCTTTCTGATTTAAAATTTCTTTAGGACTCGGAAAAATATGTAGAACAGCTCCTAGAACTTTTTAATCGATTTAGTCAGTTAGTTTCTGATGCCTTCAATGATGATCCCAGATTTTTAACTTCAAGAGATAAGGTAAGGGGTTTTAAAATTGTTTTTAAAATTCACAATATATTTATTAAAGTTACAGCAATTCAACTTTTAATTCCTAAATGTAACTGCAGATATAATTAACTTATTCATGATCTGTTATAAGTGTATTAATCTACTTGTTGCTATAGCTGCAGTTGATACTGTCACCTTTTTAGATTGTGTGAAATATAAATAAACACTTAAAAGGTTGTGGATCACAATTAGATTATGACTAGAGTCAAAATATTTTGTGTCTAATAGAAATGTTTGTAGTTTCAAGATATCTTTGTTTTATTCAGTTTCTAAACTAATTATTTTGTTTGTCAATTTCAGGCTTATAAAACTGTGGTAAATGATACATCAGTATTTAAACTTGAAATACCTGTAAAAAATAAAGGGTAAGTGTTTGGTTAAAAATGTTTTTGACAGTTACCAATTTCTTTTTTGCATAGAGAAAGAATTAAATGTTAAATTTATTGCAACTTCCAGATTAATAGTACTAAGTGACTTAACTCCAAAATGTTAACAATTGAATCTAAGATTCTTGAGAGAGTTGTGTCACAGCAGCTTGTGCAGCATCTAAACACTTACGACTTACTTGACAAGTTTCAATCTGCATATCGACCTGGGCACAGCTGTGAGGCAGCACTACTCCGTGTTATGAATGATGTTCTTTGTAGTGCTGACCGTGGCGATCTAACAATTTTGGTTCTGTTGGATCTCAGTGCTGCCTTTGATGTGATCGACCATGAGCTTCTTCTGTCAAGACTTCTGAATGTGGCAGGCATTACTGGAAATCCACTTCGCTGGTTTTCTTCTTATCTGACTGAAAGGACTCAGCGTATTGTAGTGAAGCAGGCATCTTCCATGGACACTTCCGTTACCTGTGGTGTGCCACAGGGCTCAGTTTTAGGACCTATTCTGTTCTCCATGTACACTAGCCACCTGGGCAAAATTATTGAAAGTCATCATATTTCCTGCAAAATATTTGCAAACAACACAGAACTATACAAGTGTTTCCGCCCTGATCCCTTGGAGTGTGCTACTGCTGTTCAGGCTATCAAGGACTGCTGTCTTGCTGTGAAAGATTGGATGTCATCAAACAGACTAAAATTAAATGATGATAAGACTGAGGCAATTATTTGTGGTTCAGACGCCAATCTTCGGAAAGTTAGTTATCCTCGACTGTCAGAGATCTTGGTTTTTATATTGACAGTAAACTTAGTATGAGTCCCCATATCAGTTCTGTTGTCAATGCATGCTTCTGTCATCTGCGTGCCCTGGGTCAGGTACGTCCTCAACTCTATAGGAGAACAGCCAATGCTGTAGCAGTAACTCTAATTAAGATTAGATTACTGTAATAGTTGTTTGTGGGGTTTACCTCAGAACCAAATTCAGAGACTCCAAAATATACAAAATACTGCAGCACGCATTGTATCGCGGATGAAAAAATCTGACCACATCACCCCAGTTCTACGAGATCTCCATTGGGTTCCTGTGAGTGAGCACATTAACTACAAAATTCTGTCCCTGGCTTACAGCTTCATAGATGGCTGAGCACCGGAATATCTCAAGGAAATGATTTATAAACATGTATTCATGAAGAGCCTGCGGTCTTCAACACAGTACTTGCTGAGTGTTCCTAGTGTGGATAAACACAGAAAAAAAGTCTTACTGAGTGCACTCTTTTGAAATGATAGCGCCAAAATTATGGAACAGTTGGCCTCAATCTTTGAGGGGAATTGTAAATGATAAAAAATCATTTAAGAAACAATTAAAAACTTTTTTGTTTAAATAGATTTCGGAGGACTAGATAGCAGTGAGCATGCTAAAATGGCATGGGGACCGGCGTGATATAAATATCAAATCAATCAAACAACAGGGAGCGCATTGTATCTATGAAACACAAGTGATGTAAATAGTGTCCCTTTGAATGGATATTAGCATAATTGGACATACAATCCACAAGATTAACAGATCACATTATAAGTGTCATTGCATGTTAGGGCTTTTTTAAAATAAAAAGTTATTGGTTGGCATAATACATTGATGGCTTTAAACTGTCATTAAAAATATTTAATATCGTCATAGTCCAATATTTCCCATCTTTTTATGTTTTGCCAGAACCAAGTATTTTGTGTTAGTTATTTCTTTATTGAATGCTAAGAAGTTTATATTTGTTAGTGTAAGACTTAGTATTCATTTCTGTGGAGAGTTAATTCTTTTTAATGTTTATTATTTTGTGATATTATTCATTTGTTTTCTTTTTTTCATAAAGTACTATAATTCTGGAGCACTTAACTGTCTTCTTTTCAACAGTAGTATATTTGAAATCTCTCTGGTTTTTTCTACACTTCCATAATTTTACAATTAGTAAATTTGTTTTTTACCTCTTAGAACATGAAACAGTTTCAGATTCTTTGACTAGAAGGGAGCGTAACATTGTCTTGTCTAAACATGACAGTATTCTATTTTTTTTTTAATTAAAAAATCTATTGATGCTAATCATAGTCATAAAATAACCTTTTTATTTCTTAATTTATTTCAAAGGCTTGGGGCAAAATCACAGCCTGAATCAAAGTGCCCTGAATTGCTGGCTAATTTCTGTGATATGTTGTTGAGAAAAACCACTATTAGTAAGCGTCTGACACCAGAAGAGGTTGACAAGAAGTTAAAAAATGTTGTAAGTTTGTAGATTTTAACATTGCCCGTCTTGATAAAATATTTTTTTTGTATCTCAACTCATAAAATAGTTTGGGCTAAAGCAACCATTAGTCAACTGCAATTTAATGTTAAAAATGTGGACATAAGCATAATGTAACCGTAAAACATAATATTTTTGGCCATATGGTAAGCTGTTGGTGGATTTTTAATATCAAGAATTGCCTCCCCCATTTTTCTCCGGCCGAAAAGATATTAAGGAAAAATATTGTTATCAACAATGGGAGTCGCTTAGTCACTTCCTTGTTTGGTCACGTGATGTGAGTAAGCCATCACTAGGCTGCTACACACAACAAAAGATACTTCATGAGTGCTTCCCCAATGTCATGTTAATTAAAAATTTTACCTTTCGTAATATTATGGAATGCAAGCGTTTTTTAAATGAAATACATAAATGTGACAATAAATATACGTCAGTTATAATTAAAGGAAGAAAGTTATTTCAAGAAAAATTTGTGAGCGATATTCGATGGGAACTATCAATACTATTATCGGCAGGATGTTGTTGAGCTCCGTGCGTGCTCATGACGTCATTTGCGTTTTTATTCAATATTGATGCAGGAGTCATTCCCCTTTGTTTATTTTATTGTTAATTTTCATTGGACGAAATGTAGTGTAGTTGTAGTGTGTAGCGGGCTACTGTTGTCAAGCACTAGTGTGTTGTATACAGTATACCGGAAATCTTACTCGTTTTTACTCACATCACGTGACAAAATAATTGACTAAGCGACTCCCATTAATCATCCAGACAATATATATTGTAGTGCAAATTATATTTATCAAGAGAAACTTTTTTCCAAGAAGCTCTAATGTTGCTTAAAAGCATTAAGCTGGTCCACTACGTTGGTCTGACAGAAAATGAGCATGAGCTCAAATGATCTTTTGGCTTGTTTCAATGGTTGTCTCTTTTGAAAACCTGATAGCATAGAGGGATTATTATTTATTAAGAGAGACAAGGCTACAACCTTGACCTTAGGATGAGGAAGTGTGATTTTGTTTTCTTTGAAACGCTTGACCATTTGTTATGTTGAATTAAGAACCACCAGGCTAATGGCAGGAAGAGTGTGGGGGAAAATAAAAACAGTGAGAGGAGTAGTTGAAAATGAATTTTTTTTCTCTTTTTTTTTTACTGTTCTTAAAATTACTTTTTTTTAAAATGTTCTTGATAATTTATTTTGATAAGGGAACATAAATCATCTATAAATAAGCTACATGCTTTGTATATCTTTTTTATACCAGCTGTTGGTGCTAAAATATGTCCAAAATAAAGATGTTTTTATGCGGTATCATAAAGCCCATTTGACTAGACGACTGATCTTGGATTCTTCAGCAGACAACGAGAAAGAAGAAAATATGGTTGAGTGGCTCAGGGTAAGTAATGTTTGGTTCTTCAAGTCAAAAATGAGAATAAGTCACATTATTATTAATTACAATTTTATATAATTATTTTAAATGTTATAATGTTATGTAATTTTAAGAAGAGAAAAATGCGCTAAAAAAAATTGAAGGGGAAAAGCTTGAAATAAATTTCTTAATAGCCACAATTGAACCTTCTCATCCCGAAACTGCTGCTAACCATCATTAGTAACTAATAGACAGGCCAAACTAGTCATGGTTACAATACTTTTATATACTTGTGATTGTAGTGCTTGCCTCCTCATCCTTTTATCACTGCTTTCCTTCCCTCTTAACCAAACACTTTGCCAATTAGCGAAACACTTTGCAAAATTCATGGTCTTTTTAAACAATCATTTTCCTATAAAAGTTTCACTTTGTCAAAATCATGGTCTTTATAACCATAATTTGCACTAATTTTAACAGCTTTTCTTCTACTTTATCCCTCTGAGCCTTTGAGTAGCTGGTACTTTTTTGTCAGCCACTGCTCAAGAACTGCATATACTGGTACACACCAAAACTTCTCATGGGAGTTAAGAGAAGTCTAAGTGTTATCTTGAATTTTCTTTAAATCTTTCTTAAATGTAATTTTTTTGTTCTCCTGTTTCCCAGGCATATTCTTTTGTCAATTGACATCATCCACTGATGATTCAAAGTCATCCCAGATTTAGACCATATAAATGCTTTTTTTCATCAGATGTATTTTAAAAATATTTATATTTTTTTTGTTTTTTGTATACAAAACACATTGCCTTTTTTTAATTACACAATTATCAAGTTACTGTGTGACTTTTACAGCTCTTAAAAATGATATTTTTGAACCACTTCAACCCTGCTGTCTGGTCATTTCTGGCTCTAGTCTGGGCTCTACAACAGCACTCCTGTCTTGAAAAAACAGTGACACCAAAGTTTTTTACTGTGCTTTGTTTCTTGTTGTATTTTTATTCGCTGAAGAAGCCTCTAAGCTGAAACGTTCATATCTTGTTGTCCTGTCTACTGATTCAAGCTTAAGCATGCCTAGTTCTACCACTGTCCAAATGTATAGATATCTTCTTTAATGAATACTTCCCAGTTCTGTGCCTGTCCCAGTATAAATCTCAGTTTGGTATAAAATAATTTATACTGTCTACCTTAGATAGTCTA
Organism: Lymnaea stagnalis; assembly: GCA_964033795.1. Classification (NCBI taxonomy): domain Eukaryota; kingdom Metazoa; phylum Mollusca; class Gastropoda; family Lymnaeidae; genus Lymnaea; species Lymnaea stagnalis. The sequence continues at coordinate 71,370 of CAXITT010000282.1, forward strand.
GTACATGTTGCTTATATCAGAAATTGGCTGGTATCAAATTCCATTTTCAATGTAACTAAGTTAGACTTTCTAACCCCTTCACACTCAAATAATATTTATTTTTGGAAATAAAAACAAATGTCTTACCCATGCCGGACGCCCCCATCGCCCATCCTAGGTATGCCACTTGTCACACCTACTTCTATTGGTCCCGGTTTCAACCTTTAAAATTGTGCTAAGCCTACTGACTTCCAAGACTTCTTTTGCTAACATGTCAAGTAAATAACATATACATGGCATATTTCTGCAGGGTTTAACATTTTTAAAAGCAAAGAGTATAACATGATTAGTCTTTGCAAGATTGATTGAGTTACAATGAAATGCTGTACTTATTCCATTCAGGATGTTGGTATGCCAGCAGATTTTGTCAATAAGTTACAAAGAATGTTCCAAGACATCAAGGTCTCAGAGGATCTGAATTACGAATTTAAAGAAGCTCATAGAAATAATAATGAGGGCATTGCAGGTAATTGACAAATAATAACATCATTAATTTTGAACTATTACAATGGACTTATAATTGAGAGAGGAAGGTCGTGAAAAGGAAAAAAAATTCCAATCAAACATTTCAACCACGTTGCAGCATAAATAAAATGTATGGGATAAGCTGGTATAAATCAGTACAGCATTATGATAAAAGGCTGTGACCTAACCAATTTAGACCTGTATTATCAGATATTGACTCTAAAAAACCAGTTCGTCATAAGAGTAACAATTATGATTTAAAGAATGTATTTTTTAACACTCCTCTTACCAATGAATTATAAATATTAAAATACTCTGTTGATAAAGTAATTAATTTTCAAAGGTGTTTCAACCCCGTAACTATTTTTAAAAAAAATACTAACTAGCTTTCCAGTGCAATTATCACACAAACACCATAGATGCGTTTAAATGTCATTCCAATTATCATCCTGCGCACAAGGATCTTCAAATAGAGAATTGTTAAAATTTCATTGTTTTTTTTTTTTGGTGCGATAAGATAGCATAGGCCAACAACAAAAAAAAAAACTTTTTTCTTTCTGCTTTGATTTTAGGCCTTTTCCTGTTATGTTCAAAATGGAGCTGGAAATGTTTCCTTTTAAATATTATTTGTATTTGTTGCAAATACGGTCCAATACCATTATTCAAACAGTATGAAAGAAGACTCAAGGCCATTTCATTAGTCTTTAAAATATCAACCACATTAACATGTGATTTTGTAGATAGGAAAATAATTGGGGTGGTTGGGGAGGGGGGATTTGGTTTACAATGTGGCTACACAAAGGTATCCTTACTTCTTATATCTTTTGGGAAAGTAGAGCTAAACATGAAAATTTTTCATGAAACCCTAGACCTCCAAGGGAAATATCTTGGTCTGAGGAATAAATGTAATCAATAAAGATTTCATATAGCACACTTTACTTATTATTATGTTTCATACTTAATAAATGACATATGGAAAATATTTCAAAAACTAAGCAGAAATCTTGTGCCATTTTTAAAACCAACCGGTCAAATATACCTAGAAATGAGTATAACATTAGAGGCATCAAAGTTTGTTTCGCCATTGTAGTATAAAAAAAGTTTGTAATGACCACTAATTTAACTATTGCAGAGTTTTTTTTAAAAATCTAACAATTATTGAACTTCAACTATTTATAAGTATTTGTTATTTTTTATTAAAAATTAAAAAAATTAGATTGTTTTGGTAATAAGGAAGCTTGCTCTAAACACTTAAGTAGAACACAGGTGTATAATGTTTTCACTTCCTTTTTTCTTGAATAAAAAAGGAGAAAAGATGTTTGATAATCTTGATGTGTATGATACGATTTTTGAAATCAATTCTAAATATAACATACTGTATCAAATAAATGTGATTAAAAAAAATGATTTTTGCAGTAGAAATATTTCAGTTGAATTGGTTTACAAAATCATTTTCTTAACTCAGAAAGTTTGCCTACAAGAATTTTAAAACATTCATTTAACATTTATTTTCCTAGATGCCATAAATATAAAAATTTTAAATGCGGGAGCTTGGGCTAGATCTAGTGAAAGAATGCCAGTATCTCTACCATTGGAATTAGAAGATTACATCCCACAGGTACTGTAATATATCTCATGAAAAAACAAAAACAATCATGTAATCTTTTTATTTATTTTTACTTAAAAATACAAACAGGATTGAGGTAATTTAAAGCAATTGATTTAATTCATTGACTTTTTTCAACAAAATGAATTTACTATTGTTTATAAATTTGATTAAAAAGTACAATGATTGGTTAAATACTTAAAAATAGACATGCTTGTTTGATATTGAATTTGCCTTGGTTAGGTTAATAGGCTAATAGGACAGGGAGGGAACTGCTATGATTTTCCCCAGATGTATTATAATTCTATTATATTTAAATTAAAAATATATTGATGGTATGAATAATTTTGTATTCTGTAAGGAAAGATACAATTTCATTTTATGATTTCTCTACTAACCTCTGCTACATCACAATAGTTTTGAAATATGATTATAATTGAACAGGTCGAGGAATTTTACAAACATAAGCACAGTGGGAGAAAGCTTCAGTGGCATCATGCTATGTCTAATGGTGTTGTAAGTTGTTTTTTTAAATTTTATCAATTACCTATGAATGATGCTTAAGTAGGTCTATTACATATTTTTACATTTATAATTTGAAAATGTCCGTATCCTTCATTTATCATTTTCTCTTCTCAGCCAACACACTGCATTTTTCAAATACTCAAACAAATCCATGGGCTTTGATTCTCACTCTTAGTTATTCTATTTAGATATATTATTAACCCATCTCTTTATCTGTCTGCCTTCATTTCACTCTTCACATATAATCATATACTTGTTTAACTGTATTAAACATCTCTGTGTGTCTCTTGTAACTTCTATATCACTCTCTTCTTTGTCTCTTTATCTCTGTCTCTTTGTTTTTAATTCATTTATTCAGTCTCTTTGTCTTATTTCAGATTTTTAGAAATAAAAATATTGTGGTTGATAAAAAATGGGTACAACTACATTGATAATCTAAATCTATTTAAATGTTAGTTTAATATTTAAATTGAACTTTTAATTTTTAAAACATATGTTCCTTAGAAATTGTGTGTAAGAATTTAAGGTATCTGAGTTGTTAAATAATTGATTACAAAGGAACTAAGCCATTAAATTAACTTAACAAAAACCAACTGTTGAAAAACAATTGGGTGGCTTATGTTAGCTACTATTTCATGACATTGATTGATGAAAAGATTATTTTATAACTTCTAAATTTTTTTCTGTGTCATTGTTAAAAAATAGATTACATTTTCTAATGATGTGGGCCGGTACGAGTTAGAGGTTACAACCTTCCAAATGGCTGTACTTTTTGCTTGGAATCAGCGACCACAAGAAAAGTTGTCATATGAAAGTCTCAAGTTGGCAACAGAACTTCCAGATAATGAGCTTCGGAAAACTCTACTGGTAATAAATCAGCTTAATTAGATGAGGGTATTAAAGAAATTGTTTCTATAAATAAATATAAACATTTTTAGTATTAGCTTTATGTGACAAATACTCCTACAGCTTAGAGGTTTCAAGAAGCATAGTAGTGTGATAGAGAAATTTTCTTTTAGAATACCTACATGAAGCTGTTCTTTAAAAATCTTGTCTAATTTTCCAATAAATGCAATCTATAAAAAACAGAGCTTTTCTATAACTTTTATCATTTCATCATAATTAAAGAAATTCACTTTGAATGGAAAAGAAATAAAACTATTCAGGCATTAGATCTGTTGTTTATGAATTCATAACAAAACCATGAAGCTGTTGTAAAGAAAGAATAACTTTAGACACTCTTCAATAATTACTCTAATTAAATGTCATATTATACCACATATTACTAATACTTAGTGATATCATAATCATACTATGTTTATTTAAATAAAAATATTTTATTATTTATTAAATTATAATGATTTTAAAAAATCTAACAAAAATCTATTTTTAATATGCTAAAAAAAGTTTATTGTTTTTTGAAAATCAACAAATTATCAATTTCAAAACCCATTACTGGAAATTCTTTTATCGTTTAATGTCCTTAGTTCTGATTTATAAATAAAACTCACTAATTTGTGAAGAACACCTACGGCAATGCATTGTTAGTCATTATTCAATATAGTATTTAATTTTCAGAATGAATTTGGCTGTGCCTTCAAATTAAAATCATAAAATATATTCCATTTTGAATTTAAAAAATATAAATTTGATAAATCTCATATTGTGTCTGCCCTATGGTTCCCAGAAATTTGTTTGAAAGAAATTTTGTTGACGGAAAATTTATAGACGGAAATTTCAATCGAATGGAAATTTGGGCGAATCTTATTTTCAGTTCACATTTTAAAATTTTTGTCAAATTTCTATTTGAACGCATTATACTATAAAGTAAAACAAAATAATGAGTTCAAAAAGAAATTTCAACGCGTTACTGCAAAATAGATTTTACCAAATTTCCGTTGATCAGTTTTCGTCGATATTTCTTTCAAACAAATTTCCAGATACGCTGCCCCATGTCTCTTGGGGATAGTTGGGTTAATGTTTAAAAATATGGCAACTTGGGTTTTAATCTCTTATTACCTTGACTGACTGAGAGATGTTTGTCCTGTTTCAAATCTTTGAGTCCTTTGGTAGATTGATAATTATAAATTAGTTTCACCTTTTTGAGTCCTTTGGCAGATTGATAGTATATAAATTAGTTTAATCTTTTTGAGTCCTTTGGCAGAATGATAGTGTATAGAACTAAAACTTAAAAAATGGCATAACTCACTGTTAAATTTTGAAATAACAAAAATTATAAGTTGTAATGATAAGACTGATGCAAATAAATTAATCCAGCAATAAAAATTTAAATAAAAGGTGGCCAAATAGTATGCAGGTACTTTACTTTTAGCAAATACAAAGAAATTATGTTCTGCAGGTTTAATGGATTGTTCTCATATCATCAAAGTAAGAGGTTTTTCTTAAAAGTTAAATCATTTATGATGAGATAATTTTAAAGTTGTATAAAACCACACGTTTACTAAATTGTAATATTTTTTTTTTAAATTTCATAGTCTCTTATGTCTTCAAAGAATAAGATACTTCTCAGCTCTCATGAAATCAAAACTTTAAGAGATTTTAGTGATAACACTGAGTTCTGGATCAATCAACAGTATGCATTCACGTAAGTTTAACCTTATAGTGCAAATTGTTTAGTTACATTTTTATTTGTTAAAATTGCTTGAATTTTTTCCATGTCTTTCAACTAATTAATATTTTTCAATATCATCTAATGCATTTTGGTTATGATACTTCCTTATTCAAGTCAGCTATTTTTAATAACAATAATTTATTTGACTTTTACTGGTACTGATGTTATATAGTATGAGAGTTATTTTTTTAAGATTAAAAAATAATTACATAAATTTTCTTAATATTAACATTTTAAATGTTATCATAATTTAGATTATTTTTATCCATTATCTTATGTTCTTATCAAATAATGTGCATCAGATTTTAATTATAACAAACTTTTATTATTTCAAATCATTCAGCAAATTTGGTAAAGCACAGAAGAGAGGAAAAACAAACCTTATTGGTAGATTACAGCTGACAACAGAAAAAAGTAGAGAAGAAGATAATGAGGGGATTATGCAGCTTAGAATACTTCGTGTTCAGGTAAAGGAGAAAAAAGTAAAAACATTTGACATGTAAACAAAGAAAATCTTGTGTTAAAATATTTTGACTGACAAAATTCCAGGGAAGAGCTAATATTTTGCTTATTAAGCTATTGAAATATCTTTTAAACAATCTGAATAATACTTCAAACCTTGAAAAATTCTGTTTGCATGCCTCTGATTGTTTTTGTGGAGGGTACCCATATGTTATGTACGCAGAAAAAGGGGAGTTCTCTGATTAAAATTTGCATAAGGGAGAATTTAGGAGGTGGGGACTAATATCTCTAAATACACTAAATGCGCTGTACACACTAAGCAGGCCTAAGGCATCTGATCCTTTGTTTTTTGGTGCTTATATTATACTACAATTTTAGATGTAAGTGCGAGCACCACTGTGGCTGCATCTGGCTGTTTAAATGAATAAATTTGGGTTTTTCTTTTAAATATGATTTTAATAATAACCACCCATACAAGGAAAAATTTAAACGTACATTTAAAGAAAAATTATTTTATTAATTTCATTTTATAAAACAAGACATTTTTCCTGTTACATCTACAAATTTCTTTCCCGCTTGAATAAAATAAAACTTGAAATTTGTTTTACAAAATGTAATCTTTGAACTACAAAATATGGCTACTATTGATTACAACATTTTAAACAAGTCAGATGATATTAAATTCATTATGTTTTTTTATGACCTCTCCATTTTCTACCAGTTGCTATGCTACTAACTTGTCAACTGATGATAAAGTACACGCTTTAATAAAAATATGAATTGATTGTTTCGGTATAATGCCAGCGGACGATATATTGCAATAGTCCAAAAACCTGTGAAAAGGAATTTGGCGGCCCTGTTTTTGTTGCAGCAAGTAGCACATGGTCACAGAAAGTTGAGAATCCATGTAAAAAATATGAACGCACCTTAAGAATTACCATTGTTGTCATATTTGCGACAATAAAAACAGGCTAATTTTCATAGCTATAATGGCAGAATGATGTGATCAACATATCAATGTGTAACAATGTGGATGAAAAAAAATGGGATAATGAATGGCTCTTATGTCATCATACCCATTTCATGAGTTTTCAGTCATAGTTCAAAGCAATCACCATTTTACCTCATTACAAGCCTTTTTACATAACAATTAGTGACACTTAGGCAGCAGTTATATTTATTTTTCATACTGGGTACTTTCAAATAATAATATTTCTGCTAAAAAAAATTTCAAGCAATCACTTTTTAATTATTCACAAATCCTATAATTGCACATTTATGAAGAGGAATTACTCTAAAGTTCAGGTTGCCAAGAAATAAAAATGGAATTTTTTTCTTTAAAAGTTATGTGGACAGTGTTTTCCATAAACAAAAGCATAAATAAGACCTTTGAATAAATTTAATTCTATCCACATAATACTTAATGTGTAATAAAAATTCCTTTCTAACAGGAGGCCATTGTCAAGATCATGAAAATGAGAAAGAAACTGACAAATGCAGCTTTACAAACAGAGCTGGTTGAAATTTTAAAAAACATGTTTTTGCCTTCCAAGAAACTTATCAAAGAACAAATTGAATGGCTTATAGAACACAAGTATATGAAAAGAGATGAAGATGATATAAACACTTTTATCTACATGGCATGAACTCGAGACTCACTGTCCTGGAAGACCAAAGAATCTTTAACTCGGATCATTTTTCAAAACTTCACCCTGATCTCTCTGATCTGTAAGAAAAGCTTAGTATGGATCCCAGTGAGAGATTTATTTAAAAAACTTGGATCACTGTGGGCCTAAGGGTACTGACTTCAAGCACAGGGCTCCATTTGGACAAAGTTAATTATATGTAATCTGTAAGCAACTATTTTTTTTTTGCCATTGATAGTTTCAATATTTATGCTTGAAATTTGTGAAACTTAAAGATAAGGGTGTCAAGACAATATTTCAACACTTTCGTGCTTTGCTTAAATTTTACAAACTTCATCTGGTTGGCAAACATTTTTTGAAAGGGCTTAATTGTTAACATATAAGTTGCTGTTGACCACTAGGGGGCCTACAGTTTATCCCTCGGCGTCCATGTTGAGACAAGAGGCAAAACAGAGGTGTCCCCCAACTGGAAAAGGGACACATGTCCTCTCATGTGTTATGCGATTTAACTTTTGAAAGCTATTAAATCCTCTTACCTTACAAGAAATTAATGATGTACCGGTATGTAACTTGGAGAGCAAATTCAATTCTTAGGAGCAGCTTGTTGAAAATTGCCCTGAGATTGGATTGATAAGAAAACATTTTAAGAAGTGATGGGGGTGTTGGAAATACTTTTGGTTACCCATGCATCTAGCCTTGCTGGCTTTTTAAAAGATATATAATGAATGCCTAGTAACATCCATACTTTGTTTTCTGGTGCCATTCAAGAAGTATTGGCAGCCAAGGGTTTGCCGACCCATCTTTGATTAGAAATTTTTATTTTTTTAAGACATTGGGAATTTAACGGATGCTGCAGGGAAAAATTAAGAAAACAATTAAACATCTTTAGAGTACATACTGAGGTTATCTTTTTTTAAAAGAGGTGTTCCTCACAACGGTCTCACGATTTAAATTTTCTTCAAAAACAAAATCCTTGCCTATAAGGGTTTGAAGCAATGTGATAAGATTTATTTATATTCAACTAATGTATCAGTTGAACTTAACTCACCCACAAAGACATATTAACAGTGTGGGCTCTAAGGTTGTGTTTTAAAATTTCATGACTTGGTCTGACTAGACATTAAAAAAAAATTTAAAATATCAACAAAATTTACAGCATATTTTGACTAACACGTGCTGTATAATTTTGTAAAAATGATTGCAATCTTGTGACACCTACATGATGAAATGAATTGTATCTTATTTAGTTATTTTTTAAAGTTTAGTAGTTATTGTTAATTTGATAGTTCATGGTAAAGTTAATCTACACCAACTTCTAACTGGTCACTAATGATATATTCAAATCGGTTTATGCTTACTTTAATGTGTCAATTTTAAAATAAAAGTTACATTTTTCATACAAGTAACTGGGAAAAATTAAATCAAGTGGGTGAAAGCTTTAGAGAATGTTTCAACTATGTAAGCAGAAATTGGTATACATCGTTGAATGATAAGGTTTGACTATCTGGATTTTTATCTTTGTCACATAATTAAGAACAGATTGTTATCAACTTACAATCCTTGTTTACACGACACTGCATGCTTACCGGATAATTATTAGGATGCATGTTCAAACTTACCAGTAAAAGATTGCATAGAGACATTACATCAGTGAGTTATTACACAATTTGTTTTTATATAAATAATATTTTCTCCTAGTTGTATCTGAATATCATGTTGTATGTGAGCAGAGAATTTGAATAATTAATTTTTGCATAAGAGATTTAGTGTATCAAAATATGTGCAAGCTTTGTAATTTTATTTCTTTTGCAACCTTGGGTACTTAAAAGTCTTCAATTATATACAAATGAAAGTGCAGACATTGTGTAATTCATTGTTGGTTTATGTCATTTGAAATCCTGGAAATAACATTTGCAGTGGACGATTATGTGACCTTTGATTTAATTGAATCCATTCTGTTCTTTTAATGTTCTTGTCTGGTGTGAGCTATGGTTATTCAACTACTCTTAGACGGCCTCCATTGCACATTGATTGTTTGTTACAAATAATGTACAATCCTTAATTTATTTTAGCTCTTAAAAAATGGTGTTGCAGGATCTACATTTATGTCACAATTTGAGTTTTTCTTTTTAAATTAAATGATTTTTAATTTTTTTTTAAAAATGTGTATTAAAATTTCACAAATTTTTATAATCTTGTCTGAATCAAACAAATTGTGTAAGTCAATAGAGGATCACATGAATGAAGCAAATACATTGTGGGTATTAATAATTATACAACAGTTGTAGCTTAGAGACCACAAGTGAAGTTATAAAGGAAAAGACAATAAATAGGAGGGTGAAAAAATCTCTTTGTAGCCAATTTATTTATCGATCCTTCACCTCAGAACATAAGGTCACATGATCTCCACTTTTCCTCCTAACAAAAAATTACTAACATCTATTTTAGAGCTCCTAAAAGTTATATTAAAAATTGATATAATGACCCCCTCTACCCATCTCATAAAGAAAAATGAAAGAGAAATATTACTTTTTCAATTTCAAGTGGAAAATAAAATGCATTACAAAAGAAAAAAATATCTTTAAACTCTAAAAGTAAGAGTCTGCATGGGAAATAATGATTGCTGTTTCTCGGATCAAAATTCTGAGTGCTTTAAAAGAAGACATAAGATATTCTGCTGCTTATCAAAAAGGATTTGACATACAGAAAAGTTCAGTTCATCTCTTATAATCATACTTTTACTGTTAATAGCAATATTATTATTTTGTTAAAAGTTTTTGTTCATAGGAAAGCGTAAATGTAAATGAAAACTACAATTGCAGTAAGTTATCTTTTCATTTTTAATACTCACTGAGAAAATGATTCTCTATCAATTACTCATACTGCAGTGCTTTTATAGATTTTACTCTGAGAATTTATTTTTAATTTATTTTGTTTTCAATTTAAATGAACTTTTTTTTTTGTATAGTGTGTAATTGCTGTCTTTATATTAAGTTTAAATCGGAATTCCAACCAACAAATCCTGAAAAAATACATATTTAAATCTGTTTCATTAAAATTATATAAAGGATTTTAACAATCTAACTGGGGACATATGCTGGTGAAGTCGTTGGTGAATGTAAAAGGTTGGAAAGATTATATGAATTGCTAACTGAAATCAAGTTCAAGTCGTTTTTGGAATCAAAAAACAAAAGTTGTGCCAGAACCTGACAATGAAAACTGGCTCACAGCTAAATTTGTTGTAGACTTGACTACCCTATTACATGAGTTAAAGTACATGCATCTTCAAAGTGAAAACCAACTGATCAATGCAAATAAATACAATGTTTCAAGCTATAACAGGCCTCGAGATAAAATTGAAACTATGTCAATCTGAAATTAAGACAAAAGTTTTTATATATTTCAACACATCTGCTAGACATGGTTGTGTGAACAAGGAAACAATATGCAGCCTGTCTGTTTCGATTTGATACAGGAATTTAATGAGAGCTGGTTTCAAGACTTCTGAAAAAATCATTAATCTCTTGGTATATTTGCGACTTCATTTTAAGTAAGTCGACATAAACATATTACCTGCCAATTTTCAAATGGAATGAACAAAGCTGCAATAAGAACTTTAAATTAAAGAAAGATTGGATTATGTCTCTCTACTTGACTTCGGTAAGACACATGGTCCCCAGGGAAAAAATATCCATCGCTTCACAATTATGCTTTATTCATGTCATCTCTCTTCGGCAGCACCTACATTTTTGACAAGTGATAAACACACGAACGCTAAAACTAGAACCAAAATATCTGACAAGGGCTTTGAGAACTCCTGAGAATTGCAACTACTTTCATCAAACCAAAAATCAAAGTATTATAGTCTCTAAAACTATGTCAAACATCTCACTAATTTTACGTTGCTGTTTTGTTTTGTACTTCTATAATTTAAAAGATTAATTAAGTTTAAAGTACTTAAAAAGAATAAATTTTGTGTGTGTTGATTACCAGCTATATTTAATGTTGGTGTAATTTTATGTGTTGCCCAAAACTCCTCGTCCTCCAATGTGGCAGAGAGAAGCTAAAGGGTTGGCACCCTGGAAATCCTATGTACCAATGATATCCAGAGCCCACGCAACACCATTCCAATCATTAAATTTGCTGATACCACCATCATTGGCTTAATATCTAAAGGGAAAATTTTATACCACAACTAAGTTACAAGTTTTATCAGCTGGTGTGATGAAAATTTTCTTCAGGTAAACATCTCCAAAAAAAATAAATGGTTTTCGATTTTAGGTGGGCGGGACTCACCAAATTGCAGATCTAACAATAAATAACAATAAAAATCACAGTATAGAGCAAGTTCTAGAGACATAGAAGTACCTAGATGTCACCATTAATAAGCTAATGTCGCATGACTAGGACCTAATTCTATTTCTACATAAAAAAGGTACCAAAGACTTCTCTTTCTTAAACAAATTACACAATTTTGGTGTTTAAAAACTAACATAGACATAGTCTAAGGTGCAATAACTGGAAGCCTACTGAACTTCAGTTTTACCTGCTGGTGTGGGAATTCATAGGTTCTATAGAAACAGATTTATGAAGAAAGCAAGAGCAATATCACTCAAATGGATACTTCCCACCTTCTTAGTCTTAATCACAGATACCTATCAGGGCAAATTCCTTCCCTCAAAGGAAAGACCGAAAGATATAACAATTCATTTGTCCCCCAATCTGTAAGAATTTACCAGCATGCTCGGGCTGTTAAAAAAACTAAATAAGTGCTGTTACACTTACGGTCAAAATTGTCACTAATTGATGGAAGTTCCATGGTATATGATGGTTGATTTTTGCGCTTGACAAATACTTTTAGATGTCTGTTGTTACATTGTTCTAGTTTAAAAATGTTTGACTCCATAAGAATATTAAAGTATGTGTTGAAAAAGAATATTAAAGTATGTGTTGAAAAAGAATATATACTATGTAATCAAAAAACATTTCCATTTATTAATATTTCTTTTAACCATTTAAGAATCTTTAAATTATCTTTAAAAGAAAGTGCTATGTTATTCTTAACTCAAATTTTCCCACCATTTAAGATCCATAAGTGTCTGTATAAATATCTCTAGTTTATTGTCAGTCATGAATTATAAAAATTATTGTTGAATTATTACCATTTTCTGACAACTTTTTAATTTAGTCTGTGATTGATTTTTTTTTCCCTCCTTTTTTTGAGCTTCTTATCTTTTTTTTTGAATGTTGTAAAAGTTATTTTTTGGAAAGGTGATCGAGTAATCATTCTTCAATTGGACCATAAAACAATGCTTAAAAATAGAATTTGTTATCTAAACTAAGCAAAAGTTCATGAATGCCAAGTGGATGACCATTATTATTTTATCACATTTAAGTTAAAAATCTTTCCAAAATGATTAAATTCGGTTGAAATTTCGCAGTTGATTCAGGCGTAGAGTAATCCCAATTTTTTAATTCAACCTCTCCAGCCTAAAAAGTGCTTTTTAGATTCAGTCAAGTGCAGTATTTTTTCTAGTTTAAACTTCTATTAAAATTGAAAACAGGTAACGCGTCTTATATAAAGCTGCTCCACAGTCAGTGAGTTTGCTATGTACATATTTTTTTTACTTTGTGTATATATTGATTGGAAGAAAAAGTTGTCTCCAAATATTTAAAAATGTAAACTTAATCTGGTAGTGTTTATAGCATAGCGATGAAGCAAAACTGATATTAAACTCCAGGAAAATGCTGTTAAGTGTAAAACGGTGCTTACAATATATATAGGGAGTAAATGAAGGCATGAGTGTTGCGTTTTAGAATGACAAATTGAAAACCGACTTATTTGAATTTAGTGTGAATGCTCATGTGTCAATTATAAATTTTATCAGTGTAATAATTTTATGTTAATTTAAAGAGGTATGCTGAATGCAAGTGTCGAATGTTTCATGAGACACACTCGAAAAAGCACAGGAGAAAAAACCAGAGTGAACTGCAGCGTCGTATAGAGCAGGATTTAAAGTTAAAGCATTGAAATTCAGCATGGCATTTAAAAAAATTTAATGAAATTAAATTAAATAGTTTGAATTATCATAATCCATCTGTTCCACTCTTCTTATGTTATTGGCTCCCCCTCCCATATCTTAGAGACATTTCACTCTAATGAGATTGAGCTTTTAAAAATATTAATATTAAAAAAAAAATGCTTGGTCTTGGGCTGAAGATAAGCTCAAAAAGATTCATAGATACATTTATCAGATCTGCCAACATGTTCCAATTATTATATTAGCAACTTTACCCTCAATGGGATTTTAAAAAAAAACTTGTTTTATTTTTGTGTGGAAAATAAATTTCTGACTTTTACCTTCTGTATCACATTGATACTTTGTCACAATCTGATAACCTTCAAAGACCAATAACAATACATTTAAATTTAAATCAAGTAAAACAATGATTAATGAGTTCTGCATAACCTACTTTTTTTGTAAACTCTCTTAACCCAGTGCTGCATAACCTACTTTTATTTGAAACGTTCTTCTTCCCTGTATCACTCAAATAATTAGCCTCAAACTTATGACAATAGCAAAAAACTGTTTATAGAATTATAGATAAATATTAAATATACCAGTAAAAGAAATAGATGATAATAATGGAAGTAACTTGGTTTAAATTTTCATATTATATACATTTATTTATGTAAAGAATAAAATACATCAGTCAATAATAAGTTCATCAAGAGCCCAATCTTCATAGCTGCCATCTGGTAGATACCTTCTGATAATGAATGGAATTTTTCTTGCTCTGTAATTTAAAAAAAAAAAAAGTGTATTATTCATTTAAAATTTATTATATTTTTAAAGTATAGAATGGGTAATCACTTGGAAAATTAAAGTGTGTAGTTTATGAAGTAGAACCTTCAGTGATTGTTACTAGTACAGGGTAGGCTGTTAGTTTTAATAACTAAAAGTTACTGAGACTTAAATAATGTAGACAATTTTATTTTTAAAACCAACGGAACTTTTAACTTATTCATTTGACTCAGTCCTGAAATCTTAAATATGGTAATCAAAAGCCAGTAACCACACATAATTTTACTTTGCATATTTTATAGAGGTTAATTGTATTTTGAAGTATTTTAATTGCCTAGCCAAATAGTATGTTAAATAAAAATAGGTGATTGTTGGCATCTAAATTAAATATTAATCTTGATGTTGACAAGAAATAGCATTAGTTACAAGAGTGGATCATTGTGTCAAGGAGGATTTATAAGGCTTGTCCATCATTTGTGAAGCAGGAAGTGGTTTGATAGTGCTTTCAAAATGACAGAAATACTGATAAGAGAAAAAAGAAATTGTACAAAAAGAGATTAGCCAAAAATGGCACTTATTACTAGAGACAGAAAAGCAAGTAACAGTAAATCAATGGAACAAAAAAGGAGAGACAAAAAAAAAATAAGTAAAGCAATGGGAAAAAAAAAGTATTGCCATAAAGTAGAAGGATAATTAATTACTTCAGTTCTTTCATTGCTATTGCCAGAGGATCTGTTTCTCCCTCGAGCTCAACCATTACAGGTGCACACATACTGAAAATTAAAAAATCTATTTAATATAGATTTCATTTACAGAATCTATAAATGTGTAACTCATTCAAAAATGCATGCTGAGTAACAAAACAAAAATTCAGACATATGCATCAAACTGTACAACAAAATTTCCTGTAAATAATATTACAATTTTATATGTCTTTGGAAAAGTAAATATTCCCAATCAGTGTATATTTCAGGCAACACTCCAATGCAACCCACCAGCAAAATGTGGTGAACTGAATAGTATAACAAAACTGAATAGTCATGTTTATGACATTTTTAAAAAGAGTAGTAAAGTGTACTTCGCAGCAAATAAAATCAGTGATTTAGTGGATGCAATTAATAAATATATATTTTGTTTGACGATCCGAATTATTTACGGCAAAAGTAATTTACACCATTTGACTATAAATATTTCAAAATTTATTACAACTACTTTTCAGTCAATATATAATAATGGCTTATAAAAATCTATAAGTGTCGCTATAATATATTGAAATAGTGGTTGACAAGTATCAAACATTGGCAATCTGTTTAAGATCTATATATATATAATAAGTGGATAAAATGGGATATGTTTAGGCTTCAAAAAAATAGATGGGACAATTTTTATTGAGACCAAATATTATCCTTAACTATATAAAATCAATTTAACTTTTAAGTGGGGTAGTGGAAGGATTCAAATAATCTAACCACAGGTGTGCTGCCTAATGTCTGTTATAAAAAATGATAAACGATAATCTGTCTTGGCCAGTTTTATCAGAGAACAAAAATGACAACATTAATTTGAAGGTCTATACATCTTTCTTGAGCAATAGTATTCGTTCTTTTTATAATAAATGATAAATGCAAAAAAGAAAGTGTGAGCAGACTTTAGCTGCCATTGAGCTTCCAGGAAAATTGTGACAAGAATATGATGAATTGAGATTTCTTCTAGAGAGAACAGCAAATTATTATGTGATTCAGAAACCTCAAAGAATAAAAATTTTTTTTTTTAAATATTAGACTTCTTAGCAGTTTTGTTTATGTTAGTTTATAATCATCATTCAATAAATATAATGCTATTAGTAAAAATAAAAATGATATTTTTAAACTTTACATTGATTATATAGTTGTACTATATAGATGCCAGGGGTGAAACAAAACAGGGGCCATTAGCAATCCCCAGGGGTGCTACAACCAATAATTACTTTATGCAGTGTGGGGGTGCGCTTGAGCTGGAGCTTTCTCTATGAGCAATGATTCTTAATTTTGGTGCTGATCACTGATAGATGCCCCCCTCACCCTGGCTCAAACTGTTAGAAACACGCCACTCAAACCATAAAGTCAAGAAATTTGTGAAGATATGAGAGACTCATTATTTCATTTTATCTCTTATTTTCAGAAGCTTATTAGTCATTTAGAAATTGTCATAAAACTATAAAGCAGATCTTTTTGAAAACATTTATGGGAAAATCACTAGCTGTGCCTTTCCACTTCATGTCTATAAAACTGTAGCTACTGCAATCCTTCTCTATCATACAGAGACCAGGGTGATACACAAGAGACACATGGAGATGCTAGAACATTTTCCACAACAATGCATGGAAACTGCAAAGGGCATAACACAGCAATATTACACTACCGGTACAAACAATGAGGTGTTAGTAGAGGCCATTCGGGAGAGCACTGATGCCACACAAAGTTGGTTTGACATCTTTCTGCCATGAGAGACAAATTGTATGGCCAAAATCGTCTTCCGTAGCATTTGAATGCGAAATGGAAGAGCTTTTAGCAAGAATTACAAAGGCTTGCTCAAACATATAGCAGGCATCAGCTTGCCTAGAAAAAAGCACCTAGGAAAAGCTGGTCTCTGACAGATAATCAAAGATCTTAACAAAAATACAGACATTTGAGTCACCCACCAGCGGCAGCTATGGAGAAGCACAGACAATGAATGCAGGCTAGTGACACTAAAAGTGAAATATGGTTACCCTAAATGCCATAAGCGTCAGTAAGTGCAGATTAAATATTCATAGCCACCTGCAAGCATGCAAAATACTTCAAACCCAATAATCTTTTTAGTAAAGGTTAGAGTTATCAATAAAATTGATTTTCTTTAGAATTTTTTTTTTTATATAGATAACAGAATTTTAACAACATAAGCATAACATCAGGTGTACAATCCAATACTATTTAAAAAAAATCTTTTTACGCTATCTGGAGGGCACGGGTCCCAAGAACACGAGCTCTTTCATATTTTGTCATGTATTTGGTCGTGATCCTTTTTTGTGGTTCCACTTGACCTGATGCCCCATCTGTTATTACTTCAATTCTGTCCCCCTGAAAATTGTTACCAATTTTTTAAAAATATATTAATTATTTCATATTGTTATGTTGAATCAAACTTTGATTTTTAATAATGAAACAAATTATATCATGATTATATGATCACCCACCCTCCCTTTAATTATCTTTTAAAATTTAACCAGCAAATACATATTTTAATTCTTACATACGGGATAGACCAAGAAATAATGTACCACTTGCAGCAAATTTCTTAGCAGAATGCAAACAGAAATTTTTTTTTAAAAAATCTCACAATTTTCAAACAAAGATTAAAAGAACAAAAAACTAAAAGCTTCTTAAGGTAAAAAATATTGGAGCATCAAGTTCAACTATTGTAAATGAAAATGACTTTAATGACTTGTGTCTTTAAAATTACATAATTTCACCTGTTCAGTGTCAATAGGCTCATCAAGTTGTTCATCATCCTCAACATCGGGTCCATCTTCAAAGCTATGAATTAATGATAAAAATTTTTTTATTAAAATTATTTCTTATAATGTGCTCTGCTACTTTACTAGATCTAAATAATCCCCTGTGAAACTGAGCTGGGAGAACATTATTCATATGTAAAAAAAAATGACATGTATACAACACAGACATATTGGAATAAGTTAATGCAAGCAAGAAGAGACATTTTGAGAGGTAAGAGGTGGTGCATTCTATCATTAAAATATGTAAATCAAGTTCAATCACAGGTAGATGTGGAAATCATATTACTCTGTTGAGTTGTTGAGCAATGGTCAAAGGTGATTTGTGCATTTCTCTTAAATGCCTTGATTGAAGTTAAATCTCTTTATTACTGCTAAATCAGGGCACTTTTAAGAATGTGAAAGCAAATGACAGAAGAGATCGGGAGAAATTAGGGGTAAAGGTAAACAAATTAAGATTTTAAATGCTTATATTGGACCAAATAAAGAAAGAATTTTAAAATATAAGCTGCGATTGTTGTAGGAAAAGCCAAATTCAGAGTAAGGGTGCATGGTGAGATGGCATGGAGACTGAGTTAGAGTGAAAGATCGGACATACACATTCTTTGATACTGTACACAAAATCTTAAGAGAGATAACTTAGAAATTCTAGACATCTGGTTGCGATTATTTTGATGATTAATAAATGGGTTATAAAACAAATATAACACCACAAACCTCTGCAACCCCCCACCCTCTCATAAAAAATCACTGTCCACTTTTGTCCTTTACAAACCCAAAAATAATATTATCCCATGTCCCATGGTATCAAATAAGTGATTACTGCACCTGTGTCAGAAACATTTCCCTGGTACTTAACAATAACCAGGGTACCGAAGACCTATAAAATTGGATTTGCTGCCATGGCTAGTTATTGCTGCCTTCTAAAAAAATCAGTTTTTATGATTTTAAGCATTTTAATTAGCTATTTACTATTAGTCTATTAGTAGTATTAGTACTTTTAGCAGCATTAGCATACATCATACATGTTTTCGTAAATTTTGTTTATGATTTATGCATTCAATTTATTGGAGCATTTATTTTCTAGAGAGTTAATGAAAGAAAACTACAATAAATTACTTAGTTACTTTCATTTTAAACATTTTATTAAAGAAAAAAAAAAGGGGGGGGGGGTGTTATGCTTTTTAAACTAAATGGAGCATTTATTTTCTAGAGAGTTAATGAAAGAAAACTACAATAAATTACTTAGTTACTTTCATTTTAAACATTTTATTAAAGAAAAAAAAAAGGGGGGGGGGGGTGTTATGCTTTTTAAACTAACACCCCTCCATGATCTTTTGGATATGACACTTCCAGCCCATTCGCGGCATTGGCCTATGCCTATAGCCCAGGTATGCTAGATGTGATACTGATCTAGTACAATAATTATAGATTGATGACCAAAGTTTGATTTGTATGCTATCGGCCTAAATTGAATAATTTATTCGCAGTGGGACTAAGCCATGGCAGTGCTAGTTAAAAAGTTTAAGTAGGCTAGTCATACTAAATCATAATCTAAGCTAAAAGCCACATTGAATTTCGATTTAGATAACTATCACCAATTTATGACACTAATCAGTTACATATTTTAAAATAAATTTTGGACCTCTTTTACTATTTATAAATTAGATTATTGGGTACGATTATTGGAATCATACTCACTCATCGCCTTCTACTTCGTCTGGATCCATGTTGAAAATAGTGTTCAGAACTGTTTTACTTTTTAACTGCTAAGAGCTGTTCTTTCTTATTCTCACCAAAATTACGACTAATCGAATACTCATAAAGAGCCCACTTATTACTGGCGATTCTGCCACTCTAAATTTAGACTGAAAAAAACTAAAAATTTTACGATTAGATCTAGGCCCTATAGTGACACTAAAAAGTGTATAGGCCTGCAATAATTTTGAGGTTTGAAATTGGGACCAATAACGTACTTCAAAGGGGTGAAAGGATAAACCGCCCCAAGGCGGCACTATTGTTTAGGTTATAACAACACTATATGTTGTGTGTGGGGTGCAATTTTGGGGCTTTCCCAGGGTGGCATTTAGTATTTAGTCAAAGTACCCCATTGGGAAACACACAAATGTCCGGAAAGTCACATCGTGTGCGTTTGGTACTTGGGGATAAAAGAGTAGGGCCTATTTATTCTTTAATTTTTTTCACTTGAATTTACTTTCTAACAAACTGCATGATTCTTTTTGTCCAAAATATCTAAACATATTAGAAATGTGAAATGGGACTTTTATTATAGTTATGAGAAGATTAATGACTGTAGCCTAATCATGCCTAATGTTTAATAGCATATTCCTTCTGTCTTCTCATAGGAAAAAATGAGGGGGAAAGGGGGAGGGGCATAATCGGACAACTGCATAGTCCGTATGATGGAAGGGAGCGTTGCAAAAATCAGGGCGCAACTACCTCTAGCTACGGCACTACACAGTTACCGGGGCCAAATTTATTGTAATTTTTATTGACAAGTGGGACAGAAATCGAGAACACCGATGGCTCTTGTGTGAAATGGGTGAGGGTCTGGGGAGTCGCTCCGCGGAAAATGTTTGATCATTTCAAATTCGAGAGGTTCATTTTTGGATATGCCTAAATTCAGTGCTTCCATTAGACAAGTTGATAGGGGAGGGGGATTTTTCAGCACGCAAATTAGGAATTATGATGCCCATAGCCATACATAAACTGAATTCACTCCGAATGGAAACATATTCTTTTGACACAAGCTTAGATTCAACCCCATACTGTCACAGTGATCAGTGTGGGGAAGCAAAATTTTAGGATAGTGAAAACTCATGAGCAAAAGTAGGGGCATGGGACTGAGGAGAAGCATGGATGCATTTTGACGCATACTTGAATTGGATGTTTCATTCAATTTGTTCGGGTGGGGGGGGGGGGAGTTTTGACGTTCGGATGGGAACCACCAAGTGTATCCATAATGGCATCAAGAACACCTTTAACTCCGCCTAAATCCATACCAGCTGTGGCGTATTTGAGGTTAAGCTTTTTAACTTAGCTTAGTCTCGCCCCTTAAATCTTTATAGTCAACAGAATTTATAAAAAAAAAAATAATTATAATTTAAAACGCCAGGATGCACTAAAACAAAATATCCGAATTTTGTTTCGCATTATTCTACATTTAATCAGAAAGCAACAGGTGAGATGGTAATTAAAAAGGTAGGTGTCTCAGAACCNCAAGCTTAGATTCAACCCCATACTGTCACAGTGATCAGTGTGGGGAAGCAAAATTTTAGGATAGTGAAAACTCATGAGCAAAAGTAGGGGCATGGGACTGAGGAGAAGCATGGATGCATTTTGACGCATACTTGAATTGGATGTTTCATTCAATTTGTTCGGGTGGGGGGGGGGAGTTTTGACGTTCGGATGGGAACCACCAAGTGTATCCATAATGGCATCAAGAACACCTTTAACTCCGCCTAAATCCATACCAGCTGTGGCGTACTTGAGGTTAAGCTTTTTAACCTAGCTTAGTCTCGCCCCTTAAATCTTTATAGTCAACAGAATTTATAAAAAAAAAAATAATTATAATTTAAAACGCCAGGATGCACTAAAACAAAATATCCGAATTTTGTTTCGCATTATTCTACATTTAATCAGAAAGCAACAGGTGAGATGGTAATTAAAAAGGTAGGTGTCTCAGAACCGCCCTTTACAGGCACGCATTGATTACAAACCGTCCGTTCTCTGTCACAAATTTTTCTCTAGTTCCTGCCTTTCCTATCTTACTGAAATTCTGTCTATTCACCCCTTCGAAAGCTTCGTTCCTCCGCAGACATGCGTATTCTTTATGTTCACAGAACACGCACTAAAACAGACGGTGAACGATCTTTCTGTGCCCCCAAACAATGG
Source organism: Lymnaea stagnalis (assembly GCA_964033795.1). Lineage (NCBI taxonomy): Eukaryota > Metazoa > Mollusca > Gastropoda > Lymnaeidae > Lymnaea > Lymnaea stagnalis. Next base: position 92,998 of record CAXITT010000282.1, read on the forward strand.
AATCCTCTCCATCTTCACGTCCGCAACATACCAACCATCCCAGCCTTCAAAACTGCCCTAAAGACCCACCTGGGCCATCTCTTCAAAATCTACTATACCGACTCCATTCTCACCCCCACCCCCCTAAGTGATAAACAACGCTCGATGCTGCTGGGTTCTGTCCATGGCTAGATAGTACTTGGGTGGGTTCTGTCCATGGCTAGATAGTACTTGGGTGGGTGCTGTCCATGGCTAGATAGTACTTGGGTGGGTGCTGTCCATGGCTAGATAGTACTTGGGTGGGTGCTGTCCATGGCTAGATAGTACTTGGGTGGGTGCTGTCCATGGCTAGATAGTACTTGGGTGGGTAGGGGGGGGGGGGGGGGTGGCAAAAGTGGCAGGGGACCTCGAAAATTCAAGCATCAGCTCTTTTTGACCTGGTTGTGTTATATAAGTATTTTTTTTTAAAATATATATTACTAAATAGTAAAGTGTTGTAATGTTGTAAATGACAATAAATGAATTTGAAAAACAACAACAACAAAACAATTGATGAATAATTTCTTTGTTTAAATTTCTCAAAATTTTCCCTATTTAAAAAAGGAAAGAAAACCCTGTTTTGTATAGGGTGTCACCCGGTGCGATAAACTCACGGTGCGTATATATGTCATCAGTTTCTATCACCATCTCACCCCCAACCCCCTAAACGATTCCTTGATGAGCCGATAAGTAAGGCAATAATTGAATATGGCTAAATAGAAAGTAAAAAAAAAAAATCGGGGTGGGGGAGAGACAATCACCATGTTTATAATAATTTCTGAAATTGAAAAATTCATTTCTTTTCTACATTCTGCAATTTGATTAATGTCGCTTTATACGACCAAGTCTTTCAATGGTATTTGTATGGCCGAAATGAACAGTGTAACCGATAGGAAAGACGGCAGTAGAAGTGTTTTTATTGACATTTATTGTAGTATATCTTAGTCATATGTAGATCTAAATGATTTGTGAGCCTTAATTAATTACGGGGCATTACAATCATCATCTTCCTGAAGGTTTTGATACTATTCACATTATTACATAATATGGAATAGTATATTAAGTGGTCAACTTCCTATCACGTGATAATGATATACCCTTATCAACTTTAAGCAAAGACCACTTCATCATCTTCTAACTTGAGATGGACAGATTATGAAAAAAGTTCTTCCTACATCCTTCCCAACCTCAGCGTTGATAAAGCACTATGATTACTATGACTATGAGCATGGACAGTTTTAATGTGTTTTATCTTTTGTAGTTTTTGCTTCTCAACTGGTTACTATTAGTATACTTTTTACTCTTTAACAGATTCTGTAATCATTGATATCAAAAGAAAGAAACTAAGCGAAGACAATAGGCCACATTTGTTACAATTTTATTGGATAATATTAATAATATAAACAAAAAAACCTCAAGATTAGGCATTTTTTTATTACTACCTTAATTGAAAGTGAAATCCACTATTCACAAGCATCCCTTAAACTCATGGCACCTTAAGACCAACCCTTCCCACGATAGATTAAGTCAAGTGCTTAGGCTTGCACAAATTAAAGGAAAATAAAATTATTTGTATAAGCCTTTCACTGAGCAGAAGGAATCAAAATCAATGTTAGTAAGATCCTTAGCATTTTCTTTGACATTCATTTCATTTTATTTATTTATTTATTTAGGCATTTTTATATAGCGCTTACCATAAAGCTCTAAGCGCTTTACAATTATGAAAAACATGTAAACTAAGTAAAATAAAAAGGAGACACTAGGATAGTAACTACTATACTATAGAAACAATAAAAATGGCTATAAAACGAGGACACTTTGACACGTTTTGACCTATACTTCAGGATCAACCCGAAACAGAAAATGAGGCAGGGCAAGGAGGGTGCATCACAGGTCATAGGCGGACCTAAACAGATGAGTTTTAAGGGACTTTTTGAAAATGGACGAGGTTTCACAATGACGGATATGGAAGGGGAGCTGGTTCCAGAACGTGGGCCCATGGAAGCAGAAGGAGCGTTCACCGATGGTCTTAGTTTTGGTTCTTGGGATTGAGAGGGTTCTACTGTCAATGGAAGACCGTAGTTGTCTTGTGGGGATGTAAGGAAGCAACAGTTCAGAGAGATAGACAGGAAAGTGAGGGTCAGTGAACGAGTTGAAGCAAAGATTGGCAGACTTGTATTTGATGCGAGAGGATATTGGAAGTCAGTGGAGTTGCCGCATGTGTGGTTGAATGTGGTCATGTTTCTTTGATTTAAAAATGAGTCTGCATGCTGAGTTCTGTGCCTTCTGAAGTTTGTCTATGTGGTGTTGAGGAATGCCTGCGAGAAGAGTGTTATAGTAGTCAAATTTTGAAAGAATGAGTGAAGAGATGAGAGTTTTTGTGGCATCAAAGGAGAGGAGGTGTTTAATGGTGCTGATTTTTCTAATTTCGTTAGATGCTGATCTGCATATATTCGTGACATGTTTGTCCATGGAGAGGGTGTCTGTAAGCGTGACTCCAAGGTTTCTGGCAGAGGGAGAGAGTGTGATGTCAGAGTATTACAAGATAGAGTACATACTTTATCCCCTGATAAAAACTATCAAAAGTTTAATTTTTTAGCCCATCAAAAGGGAGAAGTGGCTAAAAAAAAACCAAAACAATAGCATTGTAGTTGCTAAAACTCTGACGTGCTACTAAAGCCAAAATAAACAATTTGATCTGTGGTAATGGTGGTAGGACCAAATTATATGTAGGCCTACCGGTAATTCTGGAGTGATGAAGTAAAAAGTTCTGGAGCTCTGGGGTATCCTACCACATATGTTCAAGTAAAATTCAGTTTATTGGTAATGACTTTCATCAGCTTCATCAGCAAGTAGTGCAAGATATGAATCACTTTCATTATTAGAAGAAAGACGGCTGGTTTGATGGAGGGATGATTTCTTGAGACCAGATTTAATGACTGCATTTCCACTGTACTTGTACTTGCAGCAACAAACTGTGCCAGTAACGGTAACTAGAATGCCAGACAATACTAAAAAGAATGCAATATCTGTAAAAGAAGAATGAGCAAAAATAATGTTGGGGGGATAACTCAGAAGTTGTATTATTTTATAATACTATCATAGGAGTCGACTAAACAAAGTTCTCTTTCTTGTGACCTCCTTACTTATGTCAGATCTTCCTTCTTCACCAGTCAAGAAAACACACTTAATACAAACACAAAGTTTAGTCTATAGACAGACCAACAAACACATTCTCACTGTAAAACTATCACCTAATAATCTTCCAAGATGTCCTCAGAAAATGAATTGCATAATTTATTTCCCCACAAGATAATTAAATGGAAAGATATCCAAGTTATTCAAAATTAATTGGAAGAAAGCGTAAAATCTGTGTAAAAATCACTAAAGACTTTTGCCAAAATCAGAATGTATGTCTTCAGATACAAATTTTTCCCTTCGTAAGATGATAAAATGAAGCAAACCAGCTCCTTATACTGACATTATACCCAGTTCACTTGATTCTGGGCTCCTCTACCTAATGTGCTGACCCAACGTCTTCTTGCATACTATAACAGTGATGAGAGTTCACGAGTTGCTTAACAGGCAGCATTGAAATTTCTCATACATTTTCTTATTTTTTAAATGTTTTCTTCAAATTATATTCCTGGATAGTTGGATATTTTTGGATCTGAAAGATTCATGTACTGTTTAGAAGCTAAACCTTTTCACTCATAACAAACTAAATCTTGTTGTAGTGTGTAATTTCGTGACAAGACTATGTGGAATAATTTTTTCGAGCCCTAAAGAAGCCAGAATTATCAATATTTTGATCGTGGGCCCTTAATATGTAGAAGAAGAAGAAGTTACCCCCTGACTCACATTGATATCTTCTATCCATGGAAATCCCTTATTTAACTGAGATCAATATTTTTCTATTTCCTGTGTTAGTTTTTCTACCAGTTCTCTATCCTCCCTGTTCCTTTCTCCTGCTGTACTGTAACAATTCCTTTTTATCACTTTGTTTAAATTCTAACCTCTCTTTTTTCACTAATTTTACCATCAATTCAATGAGTTAGAGCTTCACCCTTAAAGCCAATATCCTCTCAGATTTCTATAATTTCTGTAAACAACTTTTTCTTGGCACGTGTCCATAACTTAAAGCGCAAGAGACATGTCAGGAAGGCTCGGTCTGAGTATGATCCTGGAGATGCCCCATCATTCCCCTGCACCTACTGCACAAGAAAATTTAGTGCCAGAATCTGCCTCATTAGCCATCTGCGCACCCACAGACAGAAATACCACAAATCTGATGATTAAAGTGCTCATGGTCGACTCCCGACTGACGAACAACAACTATATATATATAGATAGATAGATAAATAGATACAGATATATATTATTTATGTTAATTTAAAAACTGGGCTATAATTTGAAACAACAAATATAATGTTGAAAATCTAAACATTGCTTCGAGTTTAGACTATACATTAAACTAATTAATCAATTACTATATAAAAACATCTACAAATACAACTCATCATGCAGATATTAAAAATTATAGACATCTGCACAAATTATTTCTGACCTATAATATGAAACTAAAAAACTAAGTAAACTTAGGCTTGGTTTTGTGGACTTCCCATGGTAGCCACAAACACAGTTGCTAAATATAGGGTCACCATACACCCACTGGGTACAGGGTTCGGTTGACAACACAGTAATTTGGTATTGAAGTATACAAACAGCAATTGGATGCAGGGCATGGTTGAAAACACAGTTAGTGATCACAGGGTCACCGTATATACATGGTCAATGGAATCAGGGTCGCCGCACACTTTGTTGACACACACACTCAGCCACTGGATGCATGATTTGTCACTTGAAACAAAGTCTCAAATCAATAATTGAATAGTCTCCCAAATGGTAAAAACTAACACCTCAGAATTCAAACGTTGTTTATACTATAAAATCCAACTATTCACTATAAAATTATACTACTTTCATTCTACACTTATGGTATCGGTATACTAGAATTCAGCCTAACAACTGAAACTGCATCTGATTCAGTACCGCTACACAAAATGTCATATTCGTAGCAAAATAGTGTTGTTTTTTTTAAATTTGACACCAAAACATGCTCACGAAACAAACCATTAACACTCCAAACACAAACCAAAAACATGATTCACTAAGCATAACAATCAACAATTTCTATTCAACATGTTATTTTTATAGGATAGAGCTCAGTAGCCAAGTACTTACATCGAGGATATGTAAAAATACTGATGTTGTCATTGTGGAGTAAAAGAGAAACGATATTCATACTGCCATTGTTTGGAGCAGGCTGTAAATTCAGTAAATGACACATCAAAGGGTAGATATCAACCAGTAAGAAAGTATCCACCTTGAAATTTTTCTTAAATGATGGTCCAATAGCCATGAAAAATGGACGCATATCTTCATGTATGTTGTCATAACCATGTGTTCCACCTGTTGAAAAGTATGCAGGTTTTAGGTTGATCCTCATAGGCTTACAGAGAACAAATTACTATTTTAACACAAAACTAACTCATAGAATTTAATATTGACATACATTTTCACACTAAACGGTTGTTTCGCAGGATATACCTTTAAACTTTTACCGGGTTAGGATTTGGTGTCAGGGGACTTGTGACACTTACTACACTGAATACTATTCATATTAAATTTATTAAATTTTTTTAAAAACTTTAATTGCAAAGTTTGATAAAAAAAAATTGTATTTAAATAGCTTTAAACAAGAAATTAAATCATAAAGTCAAGGTAAAAAAAAAATCATCCATAATATTTGCTGAAAATATCCCATTTACTTCTGTACAAATAAATAATAATAAATTGGCTTACGTTGTTTGAAATTTTCTTCGGACATATTACTGATAAAACTATATGATATATCAGCCACAGCAATAATTGGGGTGACTCTGATATTCTTTTTATAATGCAGTCTCTCTGGAATGTCTGATTTCTTATAAACATGGAAGTGGTTTCTCTCAGAATTGGCTTTCAGTTGCTCATAAATAAATTCCTCCTGACCTGGAATAAGAATAGTGATCAAACTAATGATATTCATAGGAATCTCCCTATAACATCCCAAACCCTGATGTGAATTAGCATATAACATGGTCATGGCATAGCTCCCAAAGTGTCTTATTCAGCAAATGTTATGTTTTTTCAAACTATGTGAAAAAGTACCGATTGTAAATATTTTTAAATTCATACTGTCATACTGGGGACTAATGTATCAATTTAAATATGATATGATTGTGGTATGGTTCCCGTAATTTGAAATTAATAAACATCAAAAAATAAATGCCACATACATGATGGCTGGGGTTGTCAGTGTTAGTAAACACAATCAATTGAAAATATATAATGTCCACTTCAAATACTTCAATAGCTGTAAAAAACCCAACACTATTAGTAGAGAATGAAAGCTTCTTTTAAACCGAGTTGTACATGGACATCAGTAGGCTTATCGAGTACATTGAGACACATTAGTTGCGCCAGGGTTAGTTCATATAAAAATATTGGAAAACAAAGAATTAACGTGACCCTAATTTTATGAAATCCAAGTATTGCATAATAACAAGGTTCCAAATGTACTTTTAAAACAGTTTGACAAGTTTAAGATTTTTAATTGAGATGACTCTACACTTGGTAAAATAGAATGAGATGTAAAAAATCAAAATAAAGACATGCAATTTATGTTTAAGCTATTATTTGTCTTGTGTTCTGCCTTGGCAAGTCTTTTGAAATAATTCTTTTACTATATCTTACATTTAGAAGTCATTAAATTGTAGGCTAACCTACAACCTACAAATTTTTTCTTATAATTTATATAAATGGCTCCTTGCTCAAAAAAGCTTGTGGACCCCTGTTCTGATGTATAACTAAGTATAACTAAGTTCAATATACTAAATGAAACTAGTTTTTAAATTTAATAACCAAGTAAGCTAAATTTGCATATTCAAGTACTCTACCTTCTTTTGGAATGATTGCAGCTACTGGAGTATAATGAACCATGTGATATAAACTTGGGTCCACAAATTTATCTAGATTAATCAATCTTGATTTTGAAACAGATGCAAACCCATGATCACTTGTTATTATTATGTTAATTTCATCTAAAACAGATTTCTTCTCTAGTTGTTCCAACAGGTAGCCAGTTAGGTGATCTGCATATTGTATCATTTTAGTTACATTTTCAGAATCTGGACCATAAGCATGAGCAGTGTGATCAGGTTCAGAAAAATATAACAGTCCTAAATTGACTGGGTTTTCACCAGACAGCCAGCCTATCATTGTGTCAATTCGTACCTTAGAACCAACCTCTAAATTAAATGGCATGTGGTATGTGGGGTGAATTCCTTTAATTTCATTTTCAGCGCCCCACCACATAATACTTCCACTCCTTCCATATTTTTTTTGAAGTTGATTAGTTACCCAAATAGGTTCAACCCCAGTATTATAAAAGCGAGGGTCATTCACAGCGAATTTGTCCTTATATAATGGAATATAACTTTTATTGATGACTGGATCAAACATTTCATTTTCAATTATTCCGTGATCCTCAGGGTGTAAGCCCGTTACCATTGACCAATGGTTTGTCAATGTTGATGTAGCAAATTCATTTGTTAGGCCATTGGTGGCAAAAACTCCATTGCTTATTATGTGATCAAAATGTGGAGTAGATGTTCGATTTAAATAATTCCAACGAAATCCATCAAATGAGACAATTAGAAGAGGAAAATCTTTATTATTTTTAATAAAGTCTTTGGCGTCACTGTCATTAAGTTTATTCCCAATTAAGTAAAAGTTATAGAACACAAGTGGAAGCGATATTGAAATAAATATGAGAAAGGAAATAAGCATTAAAGTATACCCAAACGTTTTTTTCTGCGAAAAACAAAATTTTCGTTTAAGTGTCGATTGCATTTTGGAATTAATAAGAAATAAGGTCAATATCAACAGCTTATATTGGAGTGAGACTGATCAGAAGTGTATGGACCATGGACATGGATCATGATTTCTTGTAAATTTTAAGCGTCAAAAAACAGCTATGGTTTCATATCGAGATCTCAGGCACACGTGAACAAATTCCGAAATATTTAGCATAATAGTCATTAAATAATTGTCAACGATTTCGGTGTTCGTTCGTTCGATATTTTCTTAGAATTCATATGGAATTGGTTCAATTATGTGTGAGTGACTAAAAATAACATCTAGTTAACGAAAATCTGATTTGTTCGGCCATCGCATGCAAAGACGACAAAGACAATTTTAGACTTGAGTGATTTAAGTAGTATTTTGTTTAAAGTGAGGGAGAGTTGCTCCATTCGCCAGCCTCACTCTCTCACCCTCCCTTGCCTGTTTGATACAGTGGAAATACTTGGCCAAGAGGACTGGAAGTAGATTAGGCTGCAGTAGATTACTAGCAGTATTTGTGTGTGTGTGTGTGTGTGTGAGAGAGAGAGAGAGAGAGAGAGTGTGTGTGTGTGTGTGTGTGTTTATTTTCACGGTGCTCTTTATGTGTCCTACGTTCCAGGAGTTGTCGGAATTTTCATTTGTCAATGTCATTTTTATGGGACTCTATCTCCTGGTTTGATTTCAGAGTTTGCCTTCTCTTCATAGATTAATTGCCATCCAGAATTAATGAGTTACATCCATCTGGCACCTGGTGATGTTTTTGCCTGTCTATGCGTTGTTTAGCTCTGTTGTTGGTGTCTTGAGACTGTCTAGTTCTGATTCGGTGTCTTCAGACTGTCTAGCTCTGTTGTCGGTATCTTGAGACTGTCTAGATCAGTTGTCGGTGTCTTTCTAGAGGGTGCGTCCTATCCATTTCCATTTTCTTTCCAGGATTTGTTTCTCTATTGTTTTCTGTCCACACATCTCCCACAACTTGATGTTTTCTGCCCCCACATCTCACACAGTTTTGTTTTTAACCTTATTATACTATCATATTTTCAATATTTTTTCAGGCATCTGTTGATGAAGGTCAGGATTATGTATGTTCTGTTTTTCTCCTTGTTTCAGGCCCGTACAATAGGATTCCTTTCATATTTGAGTCAAAAATTCTTTTTTTTTTTGTTTTGGTAGAGATGTAGTATGATTTTCAGACTTGTGGGCAAATGTCTGCCGTGGTAAATTTATTCGGCGTTTGATGTTTTCGTCAGCTCCCCAAGACACATTGACCACACTCCCAAAGGCAGGCTACGTGACGCTTTCTACTTGAGTTATGTTTCGGTTCTTTAGTTTTATGTCACCATCTTGTAGTTTTATGTCACCATCTTGTAGTTTTATGTCATCATCTTGTAGTTTTATGTCACCATCTTGTAGTTTTATGTCACCATCTTGTAGTTTTATGTCACCATCTTGTAGTTTTATGTCACCATCTTGTAGTTTTATGTCACCATCTTGTAGTTTTATGTCACCATCTTGTAGTTTTATGTCATCATCTTGTAGTTTTATGTCATCATCTTGTAGTTTTATGTCACCATCTTGTAGTTTTATGTCACCATCTTGTAGTTTTATGTCACCATCTTGCAGTTTTGTGTCATCATCTTGTAGTTTTATGTCACCATCTTGTAGTTTTATGTCACCATCTTGTAGTTTTATGTCACCATCTTGTAGTTTTATGTCACCATCTTGTAGTTTTATGTCACCATCTTGTAGTTTTATGTCACCATCTTGTAGTTTTATGTCACCATCTTGTAGTTTTATGTCACCATCTTGTAGTTTTATGTCACCATTTTGTAGTTTTATGTCACCAACTTGTAGTTTTAAGTCATCATCTTGTAGTTTTATGTCATCATCTTGTAGTTTTATGTCACCATCTTGTAGTTTTATGTCACCATCTTGTAGTTTTATGTCACCATCTTGTAGTTTTATGTCACCATCTTGTAGTTTTATGTCACCATCTTGTTTGTGGTTTATTTTGATAGTATTTTTGTTGTTGATGATGTATTTTTATCCCCCCCCCCCGCCCCCCACATTAGTTTTCCAGACTCTTTCAAAGATGTGCTTTTCTCTTACATGTCTTGTAGTCTGTGAAATAGTAGGACAAATTATTGTCTGCATATTTCAAGTCTTCTAATTTGTGTGTAAGAGTCAACTATATCCCTTTTCCTGAATTGTATAAGCTTCTCGTATGTCCTAGCCTAGCCTTGGGAGAAACAGGAGTGGCGAAATAAGACATACATGCTTAACTTCAGTTGTAAATTGAAATTCACCGGACAGTCTGCATTATAAAGTCTATCATAATACATTATTTAATGTATAAAAAAAAATGTTCGAACACTCCTTTGGGCCCCCCCCCCCCTTTCAAGTAGGAGCCCGTGGGGACTTTCGAATTTGGACCCCCCTCCCCTCCCCTAGCTACGCCACTGTTGTGGGTGATATGTTAAAAATTAAAGCATCCAATCTTGAATATTTGAATTTACACCTAAAGTTAAAGTCATCATAATGGTTTTTGATGATGGTTATTACTTTTGTTGGGATTTAAAAATGACAAGATAGTTTCGCTGTCAGTGCTGTCTAAAGCCGTTTCGAAGTCTACAAATGTGGGACAGAGATTGCCACTCTACTCATTGCTCTTATGGTGACGTCTTTTGAAACTTTTGTATGATATTCTTGTTTGGTTGGTAGTTTGTCTTATTGTTTTGGCTTGGTTTATTGTTTGCTTCGCATTTTTCTATCTCCGATTGTTTACCACGTATCGTCACTAATCCAATATTTTAAAAAAAGTTTTAAAAATAATTAAATTGGAGTGTGTGTATGGGGAGAGGGGGGGGGTGGCGACAGGACACAATACTTGGAGGTTTAACGCTCCTATAATAGTTTCTTGGAAGCTATCCCAATTTTCATCCAGTTGCAGCGCAGCGAATCGATTTTGAAGGTTAGCTGCAAGTCATGTTTTGTCTGTGTGCTTTGTAGTTGATCTCGGTCAAATCGGGTTTTCTTGTTCGTTTTTTGGTCTGTGGTTTGCCAACTTTATTTTTAGCTTGGTCTGACTCAATATTTGTCCCATCTTCTTGTTTGTACGTCTTGTTATGTGCATATAGTATGTCAATTTGGTTCCCTATTTTATCGCATGGCGAGACCCATGTCACTTTGGTTCTCTATTTTATCGCATGGAGAGACCCATGTCACTCTGGTTCTCTGTTTTATCGTCTGGAGAGACCCATGTCACTCTGGTTCTCTGTTATATCGTCTGGAGAGATCCACGTCACTCTGGTTCTCTGTTTTATCGTCCGGAGAGACCCACGTGACCTTGTGGCATTTCTTTTGTTTTGGAAGGTGCAGCCTCCTATCACCAGTTCATGACGTCACTAAAAGTTGTTGTTTCTGGAACTTCTGAGATCCCCTTGTCCAACACTGTCAGAGACCTTGGCTTCTGAGATCCCCTTGTCCAACACTGTCAGAGACCTTGGCTTCTGAGATCCCTTTATCCAACACTGTCAGAGACGTTTGCTTCTGAGATCCCCTTATCCAACACTGTCAGAGACCTTGGCTTCTGAGATCCCCTTATCCAACACTGTCAGAGACCTTGGCTTCTGAGATCCCCTTGTCCAACACTGTCAGAGACCTTGGCTTCTGAGATCCCCTTGTCCAACACTGTCAGAGACCTTGGCTTCTGAGATCCCCTTATCCAACACTGTCAGAGAACTTGGCTTCTACACTGACAGCGAACTTACAATGATCCCTCATATCAGTTCTGTGGTCAGGGTATGTTTCTGTCACCTACGCTCCCTACTTAATAAGAGAACAGCCAATGCCGTGGCAGTCACTCGAATCCAATCAAGATTATATTACTGTAACAGTTGTTTGTGGGGTTTATCTCTGTGGGTTTTACCTCAAAACCAAATTCAGAGACTCCAAAAGGTATAAAATACTTCAGCACGCATTGTATCGCGTATAAAGAAATATGACCACATCACCCCAGTCCTTAAAGACCTCCATTGGCTTCCTGTGAGTGAGCGCTTTGACCACAACATTCTGTGCCAGGCGTATAGTGTGAGTGAGCGCATTGACCACAACATTCTGTGCCAGGCGTACAGTGTGAGTGAGCGCATTAATCACAAAATTCTGTCCCTGGCGTACAGCTGTATTGAAGACTCTGCACCTGAATATCTTAAAGAACTGATTTCTAAACACGTATCCTTAAAGAAACTGCGCTCTTCAACACAGTACATACTGAGAGTTCCCAGTGTGGCTGGACACAGAAAGAAGTCATACGGAGTGCTTTCTTTTGAAGCTATAGCGACAACATTATGGAACAGTTTGACTCAATCTTTGAGGGAAATTGAAAATGATTTTGTTAAAAATCATTTCAGAAACGTTTAAAGACTTTTTTTCTTAAAATATATTTAATAACATCAGAGTGCTGGGAGCGTGTTAGAATAGCATGGATACAAGCGCTATAAAAGTATTCAATCGATCAATCAAAGTCGGCAAACATCTCTCTACTTTCATTTATGTTGACCAGTTATGTTCCCATGTTGACCAGTCCATGTGTTCCCATGTTGACTAGTCCATGTGTGCCCATGTTGACCATGCAGTTAATGTTTTCCCATGTTGACCAGTCCATGTGTGCCCATTTTGACCAGTCCATGTGTGCCCATGTTGACCAGTCCATGCGTGCCCATGTTGACCAGTCCATGTGTGCCCAAGTTGACCATGCAGTCCATGTGTTCCCATGTTGTCCATGCAATCCATGTGTTCCCATGTTGACCAGTCCATTTGTGCCCATGTTGACCAGTCCATGTGTGCCCATGTTGACCAGTCCATGTGTGCCCATGTTGACCAGTCCATGTGTTCCCATGTTGACCAGTCCATGTGTGCCCATGTTGACCATGCAGTCCATGTGTTCCCATGTTGACCATGCAGTCTATGTTTTCCCATGTTGATCAGTCCATGTGCGTGCCCATTTTGACCAGTCCATGTGTGCCCATGTTGACCAGTCCATGCGTGCCCATGTTGACCAGTCCATGTGTGCCCAAGTTGACCATGCAGTCCATGTGTTCCCATGTTGTCCATGCAATCCATGTGTTCCCATGTTGACCAGTCCATTTGTGCCCATGTTGACCAGTCCATGTGTTTCCATGTTGACCATGCAGTACATGTGTGCCCATGTTGACCAGTCCATGTGTGCCCATGTTGACCAGTCCATGTGTGCCCATGTTGACCGGTCTATGTGTGCCCATGTTGACCAGTCCATGTGTTCCCATGTTGACCAGTCCATGTGTGCCCATGTTGACCAGTCCATGTGTTCCCATGTTGACCAGCCCATGTGTGCCCATGCGGCCCAGTCCATGTATGTCCATTGCTTTCTCTCTCAATTTGTTGTCATCTCAAACTTCAACATTCTTGTTTTCCATGATGATAGATATATCTCTTTTAAGTACTGCATCCACGATACTTTCGGTATCTTTCTCTTCTTCAGGTGCAGGGTTGGTGGGGCTATAGCACATTATGATACTTCATCTATTCTTGAACCTTGAGAAGAATTTGGCCCTGATTATTAGTTTTGAAACAGGTTCCCATCCCAGGAGACTTTCAAATGCATCTTTGTCACACTATTTTCGCCTGTAGTTTCTGTTCTTATGCCGCGGGGTTACCAAATCCGTGGGAGGAACGTGATATCTCACCTGGTTTTCAACCCCCGCGGGGTCGGGACGATCGGTAGAACATAAGAGAGAGCCGCAACGCCAAGAGACCCATAAGGGCAGACTTTGAAGAGGGACTACCCAAGTATTGCAGTACTACAGGGGGGAATAAAAAAAATAAAAATTATGTATATCCCTCTATTACGCAATGTTGCCATTTGGCAACAAAGCGAAATTACACTACTGCTAGTACTGCAAGCCCAATTTTTAATTTGTTGGAGTGGTTCCCCTTTTCAATTATGAGGTTTCAAACTTTTATCCTGAAGAACTCTTCACTTTCGCTTTGCAGTTTTTATGTAAGAACACATTTTAGACGGTCACAGTTGACTACAATTTTTTCCGCCGAATCCAGTAAGTACAAGCTGTTTTTTTATATCACATAATGATAATTCCTGTTATAAAAAATAAAGAATGTTAAATTTAATGTTTGAACTGATATTAAATGAGCTTATGTTTGATATTTGTCATCATAGGTGGATGACATACGAAAAAAATGGTATGTTGCCAATTGGCAACAGTGCGTCGATGTGGTTAATTTTTTGTGTTTATTTTTTTGTTGCCAAATGGCAACATACAATATATAATCAGTTTATTTATTATAAGCTATCTGAATAATATTTTTTTTATGAAATATCTATACATATCTAATATTAATGTTATCCTTTTATATTTTGATCAAATTAACAGGTTTTAAATTAATGTTACAATTCTTTTTATAAAAAAAAAATGAATAGATACTATACAAGATATAAGTCTATATTGTAAGTTATTTTTTGTGTGGAATTATTAGTTTCCTATAATGTTTTTTTCTTCTAGAATTCAAATATCCAAACATCAAAGCAGTCATGGAACCATCATGCTTTTATGGAAAAAATAAAAATGTGGATATTCCTTCTATTCCTGAGGACTCCGAGCTATCTTCACGCGATGATGACATAGATGAAACTTTGACTCAAGAACACAACAAGTATGTTTTCATATACTTTTTTAAATTGCATTTAATCTCTAATATTTAAAAAAAAAACAATTATATAACATTCAAGCCAAAAGTTAAAGTAAACACTGAAAAATAATATTTAAAATTTCCCTTTTCAGCTTCAACCATATCAGACTCAGACTGTGAAACTAACGACACACCTGGTAATTCTTTAGACACTGCAATCCAACCACGGGCAAAACTATTTGCAAGAAATTTGCTTTGACACCACAGAGATGAAGCTGACATGCAGCTATTGGCACTGTAAGGTCTAATAGGCTTAAAAATTGCATAATGCCTTCAGATAAGGACTTGGCAAGAAATGGAAGGGGCTCCGCAATTCTGAAAACCTGCCACCATGACGGTGTTGATCTGTTTCCAGTCAAATGGGTTGACAATAGAGCGGTAACCACACTCAGTACATTTGCTGCTATTGAGCCCATGAAACGGGTCAAAAGATGGGACAAAAGGCTAAAAGGGAAATCTAGGTAACTTGTCCATCGGTAATCATGGTTTACAATAAATTCATGGGTGGTGTGGATCTTCTCGCTTCACTGTTGGCCGTATACAGGATACCAGTAAGGTCCAAAAAATAGTATCACTGTATAATATTCCACTTTCTGGATACCAGTATGGCAGTTGTGCTGGCATGGCTGATCTATAGGCTGATTGTACTAATGCGAATCGCGACAAAAAATATCCTCGGTGTACTTGATTTCAACACCAAGATGGCCATATGCCTAATGAAAGAAGGTAAAGCAGGGTTTAGGAAACTTGGCAGTCCTTTATTGGATATAGAGCCTCAACTTACAGCTAAAAATTTGAGTGGTCCTATTGCAGCTTTTCCACCCTTACCAGTAAGAGCTGATTATATTTGGCACTTTCCTGAGCCACTTGAAAACAAAGGAAGATGCAAGAGACCAGGTTGAAAAGAATTTTCAAGAATAAAATGTGCATAATGTAAAGTTGACATTGCTTCAAACAGTTCCACCAGCATTAAACCTGCATTTCACATATGTATATAAATATTTACTGTCCCTCTATATGCTCTATATATTGATTACATGATTTTCTATATTTTTGTGTAAAAAATGCTTATAAAATATGATTTTTATAATGATCTTTTTCATGATATAAAAGCATAATATGAAGATATGCTTGTAAACTAAGTACTGAGAACCATTGTTTGTGTAAACGATTAAATATTCACCTTTTACAAATATTATTGTTATCGTTTCCTTTTCTTGTTCAGTTTTACTTTTCTGACCTTTAAGACGCACTGTTGCCATATGGCAACATACCAATAAAATCATTATTTCATTTTAAAAAATTATTTTTCTTGCATATTATGTTTATTTAAGTCCAATAACTATGAAGTATGCCATCAAAAAAATTTTTTCCATAAAAAACTAAAATTGCGTAATAGAGGGATATATATTTTTTTGAACTCATGGTGTCCTTCCCTGCGGAGACCTCTCCATTGACCTCCTCTGTCTACATGCTTTAGTGACACACTGATCCAGTGACATCCTGCTCTGATGGAAACCTTTTCAGATGACAGCCTGAGCTCATGCACCCTGTTCTGGTGGCGCCCTTCTCTTGTGTTTAACCGAGTTCTGTTATAAAATCAACTAAAGTGATTTCTGAAAGCATTTGCAATTTTCCCACCACTAACTAGTCACTTTTCTCTTAAAGCTCATTTCAAGTGTACAAAAAAATGTGCATATTATTAATATAATTTTTTTTAGAACACCGGCTTAATTTTAAACCTTAGAGTAAACTATAAACTAAACTATAAACTATACTATAAACTAAAGTATAAACTAAACTATAAACTATTAAGGATACATTGATTAAAAGCCGAAGATACATTTTTAAAAACATTTTTAAAAGTTTATTTTTTAACAAATCTGATATCAAAATAATAAATTTAATATTTTTGAAAAGTTATGTAAATGTAATTGCAGAATAAGTGAAACGTAGCAATGAATATTCATACGTAATGAATAACAACGTAGCAATCTAAAAACTTTAACATAATGTTTTTCAGCTTCAAACATTTCATAACAATGATATAAATGTTAAAATATTACAAGGAAGCTTTCAGTTGAACATATAAAATAGTTGTTGCATTCCCAACTAAAAAAAATCCAAATTAATATGAAATCATGTATACATGAATGAGTCAAACTGATAGTGAAAGACTCAAATTGAAGGTGAAGAAGTCAAATTGATGGTGAAGAAGTAAATTGAAGGTGAAGAAGTCAAATTGATGGTTAAGAGGTCAAATTGATGGGGATGTAGTCAAACTGAATGTGTAGTAATCAAACTGATGGGGATGTAGTCAAACTGAAGGTGTAGTAGTCAAACGGATGGTGATGTAGTCAAATTGAAGGTGTAGTAATCAAACGAATGGGGATGTAGTCAAATTGATGGTGTAGTAATCAAACGAATGGTGATGTAGTCAAATTGATGGTGTAGTAGTCAAACGAATGGGGATGTAGTCAAATTGATGGTGTAGTAGCCAAACAAATGGGGATGTAGTCAAATTGATGGTGTAGTAGTCAAACAGATGGTGATGTAGTCAAATTGATGGTGTAGTAGTCAAACGAATGGGGATGTAGTCAAATTGATGGTGTAGTAGTCAAACGGATGGTGATGTAGTCAAATTGAAGGTGTAGTAATCAAACGAATGGGGATGTAGTCAAATTGATGGTGTAGTAGTCAAACGGATGGTGATGTAGTCAAATTGATGGTGTAGTAATCAAATGAATGGTGATGTAGTCAAATTGATGGTGTAGTAATCAAACGAATGGGGATGTAGTCAAATTGATGGTGTAGTAATCAAATGAATGGTGATGTAGTCAAATTGATGGTGTAGTAATCAAACGAATGGGGATGTAGTCAAATTGATGGTGTAGTAGTCAAACAGATGGTGATGTAGTCAAATTGATGGTGCAGTAGTCAAACGAATGGGGATGTAGTCAAATTGATGGTGTAGTAGTCAAACGGATGGTGATGTAGTCAAATTGAAGGTGACTGGAGTCAAAATGATAGTGATGTAGTCAAATTGAAAATGAAGTAGTCCAATTTTTTGTGAAGTAGTCCAATTGATAGCTTTGTATTACAGTGATCAATCCAGTCAATACAAACAAATTTGTTTATAATGTTCCAGTAATATCTAAATTATATATAACTTACAACACTTGAATATCATATCTTGAAACTTAAACCACACAATCTATTAATTATATTTTGACTGCCAAAGAAAGATTCTTGGATTCATTGCCTAAATGCTAGGTAGCTGTTTTGTTTTAACTTATAAACTTTGGGTCTTTTCACCTTTAATCATAAGTCATAAGCTGACCTGAATAAAACCTTTGATTTGTAAAAATAAATTTTTAAAAAGATGTATCTCTTATATATATTTTGCTTCTGGTGTGTCCTGCTTCCTTTTCGAAACGCCCACCCCCCTCCCTCTCCCAAAATTTTAAAAAAATGTATCTCTTATATATATTTTTCTTCTGGCGTGTCCTGCTTCCTTTTCGAAACCCCCCCCCCCCCCCTACCCCATCCACATTTTATATTAATAGTTCAGGTGGGAAAAAAAAGGCTGTCATGCGTGTCGTGTGAACTCAGGTAATTTTTTAGGGGAGAGGCAACTATTGTATTAATCAATAAAGAGCCACACGTTCGGTATAGGACTGTCTGTAGCCCTATTGTTTAAAGACCGGCAGGTAGGCTGCAGGACTGTCTGTAGGCATATTTCTCAAAATACCCTGACTCTGTGCAACAACTATACCCTGTTAAGGCCTAATATGAAATTTTCGCCCTTGTCCTAGAGATCATTTTTATTGAATAACAAGCATATTTGTACTAGTATGAAATCAATTGCAAATAATTTCAATATCTATTGGAGGGACAGACACTTTACAAATTTTGAAGATTAAAACATGAACCTTAACAAAGTCGTTTGATAAGTGATTAAAACTTTATAAAAAAATAATGTTCAATAATATAATTTAAATGAATTCTGTTAAACTTAAATTACAAAGCCAAACATAACCAATAAAACTTTGGCAAAACTGTTAACAGGTTTCAGTGGGTATTGATTTGTTTAGTGTTATGTAAAAGAACAACAACTCCTGAAACAAGGGAAAAAATATTTTAAGTTAAGTTATTGGAAATGATAAACCGCGATTTGATTTCTTAGATACTCTAACTAAACATTTATACGCCTAGCTTTGATGTATATTCCACAGTGTACAAATATTTAAAGATTCCTCTACATGCGTGGCATCAAACTCATCCGATGTAGTAAAAATATCTAAATACTTTACTGTCAGCTTTAAACTTATTGTCTAAGGAGCCCTCCATAAATTACATAAGCAAAAAAAAAGTCAAATTTTCATACCCCCCTCCCCCTTACACCCTGTTGCACCCCTACATTTTTGGAGAACTTCTACACCTTATGTACATACAGATGAATTCCCCCTCCTCCCACCTTAACAATTATGTCCTCAATTTTCTCTGATGTCTTTTAACGTCACAGATTAGGTCACATGCCCGGAAAAAAACATAACAGTGGAATTGTATTTCACAAGGCTATTTAATGCTCTTGTGATATCTAGCAAGTTATTTGTGAAAACATATAGTGCAACAGTATGACAATATTTACAAAATATTGCAAAAATTATGGCCTTTGAATCTAATTAGAAATCATGACTTCCATAGAATATCAGGATAAATATTGCAGAATTTGTTTGCACATTCTTCCATGCCCCTCCACCGCTTTGAAAAATCTCCAAAAATCATTAACCTCAGTGCATGAATAACATGTAGATGGCCACTATAACATATTAAACAGTTTAAGAATATTTAAATGTCTGCTTATTGTGAAACTCTATATAAAATGATACAATTATCTCAAAGATGAAAGCTTTACATTTTTATTTTTATTCAAAGAATTGCTTATCTTTATAGCTTTATATTATATACCCTCTCCTAAATTTCAACTTAATTTAAAAGTGCAAGCCATCCTCTTAAATAATGAAACATGAAACAAATTTCTTTGCATAAGCCAAAATGTCAGTATTGATATTGATAGTGTAATTATTTTCTGTAATCCAATAAATAGAAAAAAAACTAGCTACATTTTAGCATGTATTATGTGAACCGGTTCATTTAACTGTATTGAAAAACATACAATAAATATGTTTGTGTCATGAATGAGTCGTTCTACAATCAGATTTTGAAGGATTGAAAATTGACACTTTGTTGCTCAGAAGTAACCCAAAAACTCGTTTTTTACAATAGAAACAATTGGAATATTTTCTTTTTTTAAATTTGAAAACAATCTGATTATATGGAAAAATCTAAAATATTAAAAAAAATAAACAAATAAATTCTTAGCAATAGTGTACTTTTAGTTTAGAGTTGAAAAAACAAATAATAACATTCTCTAAAAAAACAACTACAAACATTTCTAAGAATGATCTTCTTAAAGAGCAGATGTCTTTTACGCTATCTATCAATGATAACTTAGTAAAAGATATAGAAAAAAAACAACTAAATCAACACAATTAAAACTGAACTGAATTAAATGCGTTGCATCTAGTAACCATTTGTAGGAGCTTCAGCAAAAAGTAATTACACAGGTGATTTACTGGATGGCACCAGGCCCACTAGATGGCTACCATGTCATGTCACATTGGATTGAAAATGGAAATACAATCATGCCATTGTGTAATATTTTCACTGCGCCCCTGCAAGGAAGCTGCAGCTCCTCAGGGTGCCACATGGCACAGTCTGAGAACCAATGATCAATGCCAAACAGGGAGTGAACCTGTAACTTACTTTGAATGCAGTTTAGGATGACTTTGTTTAGTTTCAGAGGAATGCCATAATAATGCATAAAATATGCTTTAAAGGAGATGTGCGTGTGAAAAATTCTAATTTGTATGTAAAGATGGGGGTTTTGAAAAATTTACAGCAGATTAACATGGGGTTGGGATGTATACAAATTTGACCTTTTTTTTTTTTACAATTTTTTTTATGTTCCAGTAAATTATGTATGGATGCCCCTCATCAAACTTTTTTATATTCCATTCAGAACTTCAAATGCTAAGCATACTTTTAAAATCTGACCCTGGTCTAAATCAACATTATAGTATGCAAGCCAATAATAGCATTTACTAAAATTCATAATATTTATTTATTTAAACTATCTCAGAGTTCAAAGTTTCATCTAAAGTAAACTAAGCTCCATCTTTATTCATTTAACAAGCTAGAACTCTGCAGTTCTAAGATAAATATATACTAATCAGTATTCTTGCAGAATTTATATTATTTTTAATTAAGATGTAAAATTCTATTAGCACGCTTCTTGAATAACCTATATCCTATATTTAATATCCTTTAATCTATCAAGTGACATTGTTTCCTATTTTGTATTTAATGAAGAGTTCGGATGAATTTCAAATGATGAAAAACTTTTACTACAGATTCAGTAAATCATGTGTATAAGCTAAGTTAAGGGAAAAATTTGAAATCTCTGAAATTTTCAAAGTGCATACATAGCAATTTTCCCTTAATATCCACCATGGTACATAAAAAATTTTACTTTTGAAAATGCAAAGCACTCTACCATTTGTTCGTAACAATCTCTAACATTTTATCATCATCATGTGCATCATCAAAATCATCTTCATCTTCATCATCGCCAGACAGCAGGGATGTCTTAGCATCTCCTGTAGGTGGTGTGGAATATTTTATTGATGTTTGAAGAGGAGATAGTCTCAGCTGTAAAATCCTGCGCTTTAAATATCGATGTTGACGGCATGCTGCTACAGTGAACACACCTCCAATGCTGGCTATGACAATGAGCACTAAAATATCTGAAATTTAAATAAAGCATTTATGAGTTTAAGATGGAAATACATTTTTGTGTACTTGACCATTTAGAACTTAATTTATTCAATGTATAAATATGCCGCTACTTATATTGTTGTACTTAAAAATTTTGAAAAATTAGTCACCAAATGTAGAAATAAACTGAAGTTATTTACATCCGCTACAACAATATATTAACACTCCTACACACTGAGCAGATTGCATCCTCTTTGGGATCTGAGCCGCTGTCATTGCCGACAGGTGCCGGAGACAGTAGTGCCCTTGCTAGCCAAGTGCCTGACACTAATGCATGGAGGGGTTGGGAACACCCCAGACATCCACATACAAATCCTGATCTACGGTGTAACAGATCATGTTATTTATGCATAGGGCAATGATTTTTCGCACGGCACTAATATTTGTTCTCACGGTACAATGATGTAGGACTTACAATCAATAAAAGTTACATACGGCGATGCCCTGCACATGCGGCACGCCTGTTAGTGCTTGCCGGGGCCATTAGAGCGTTAGCTCTGCCCCAAAACAGAATACAATAGTATTAACACTCCTACAGATCAAAATCATACATAATAATTGTATTGTTTTGTTGTGAGCTGTGAATAGATTAGTAAGATTGTCTTAATTTGAAAACCAATAGTTGGTATTCAGTATTTTCACAGACAATTTAAATATCTCCATCTCACCCCCAAAATTCTCAAGCTCAAACCTTTCTCTGTTACCCAGCACCCCCAGACACATTTGAAATAATGTGTATTCTTTTATGTTAGTTAATACAGTGTATGAAGTCATGCTATGAAATACCATAGTTCACGAAGAAAAAATGTTGTATGCACCTGGCATAGTTGAACATTTCCATTGCTCTTAAAAAACATTGCTTTGGGCATATCCTAATTTTACTTGAGAAGCTTATTGTCCTACTTTATTCCACACTGAAAAAGCCTACAAAATTATATGCATACCGGTATCTAAATGAATAAAATTCCTTCAGTGTTCCATCTCTTAGCATCATCAAAAAGTGTAAATATCCAGTATAATATTTCCAGATTTAATGATAGTATTGTTATATTTAGTAGTACTTTGGTAGCCAATACTATTTAACTCATATTCCAGGAAAAAAAAAGGCTTTTACTATTTTTTAAGCAATGTTTATTACTTACAGGTACCAAAAGTCCACATGGTGTTTTCTGGGCCATCATGCAGCAGTAGAGATACAACTTTCATACTGCCATTGTTAGCAGATGGATGAAGACCCAAAATATGACACATCAAAGGGTAGATGTCAACAATGTTAAACGAATCAACTAAAAACCCCTTTTTAAAAGAGGGACCTATAGCCATGAAAAATGGGTGCATGTCAGAAATTTCATTGTCATAGCCATGGTTCCCAGCTGCAAAAGAGAATAAAAAGTAATTAATGTGAGATAAAGAAATATATTATGACTTTAAAATGGGTACATTTAGTTATCAAATTAAAAACTTAATTGGTTTTAGGTACTTTGATGAATAGACTTCATCATAGAATTTGTAATAAGACTTTGAAACCAAACAAAACTTTCATAATTTTAAAATAAAAACAATTACAATTACAATGCTCTAAATAGGAGGTGCTCCCATCAAAATAACATTTTAAAAACTTCACACTAAAGATAATGTAAATAACTGCATTAAAGTTAAAACATTTTGGAATGAATAAAAATATTTACCCAGAGTAAAATTATCTCCATTTGTAACAAAGGAATATGGAGGTTTTGCTACAGCTAAGATAGGTGGTACCCTTGGGTTATGCTTATAATAAAAACGATCAGGAATTTCTTCTGACTTGTATACATTAAATTGTCCCTTGATGGATGCATCATGCAAATTAGAAAACACTTCCTCTAAGTCTCCTGCAACAAGTGTAAAATAAATATGAATAATTAGTAATGCACATAAATATATATATTTTTTGTTGAAATTGTTCCCCCAGCAGCAAATTTAAGATTTTATATTCTGACAGCATTTAAATTTACAGAGAACTTGAATTTCTGTTCGTCAAATGTTGTGTCAGAGATCTGTCAAATAAATTTTTTTGGTAATCATTTTTAGTCTTAGTTATATTATTTATCATTGTACTAACTAATAATATATTAACTTCAATAAAACAACAAGTACTATGTATAGTATAGCAGTATAGCAGAGCAGTAAATTTAAATAAAGAATTATAATATGAAACAATCACATTTAAAATGTGATTAAAATGAGAGTTTTAAAGCGCTTTTTTAAACTTTGCCCCTAATTTCTCCCTTTTACATCTGCCTAATTTGTGGGGCCTTTCGCTTTCACATTCTCAAATGTGCCCTATCCTCCTGAGTATGCCTGGAAGTTAACTGATATAGAACAAACCACCCTTTTCTGTGTGTTGCTCAACAAAATGATAAGCTCTACCCTTATACCAGTGTCATGCTGGGTGGAAAAATTTGAACAATAACATACACCATCTGTAAACTCCCAAACTGTCTCTTGGTGCTAGCAATGACTTAGTTCAATAATAAAACAGCTCACCTCGGAACTAGTGTGCTTTGTAAAAGTGATCTAACTCATGGTTCCCCCACAATGTTAACAGAAAAGAAAATATACCAAGTCTGTCTCTCAACTTACTATAGGAGTTGAGTGGGTTTGGGTGCAGGAAAGAAAAACAAATTTCACATAATTCCGTTGTGCCATGGTTTGGGCTAATTAGCTGCAAATAATTAGGCTTACTCTATGTTCTGGTTTGATCATGATTGTCCCAGTTGAGCAACACTGTCCTGGGTAGTTTGATATTCTGTACCAGTTTCAATCACAATTTTTTAAAAACTAATAATTATTTTTCCTGTTAGTGTTAGATAGTCTCGTACATATTGTTAATATAAGTACTTTGTTGATGTCGAATTCCATATTTCATGTAACTAAGCTAAAATTCTTTGTGCACAGACTGTCAAGGTCTATTAAAGCATGTATTACTCAATGCAGGATGTACCTATTAGATAGCATAAATAATATAAGCAACAGTTTCAAATCAAAAGCATGCAAACACTAAACTTGGATTTGATTACGAGTCCTAAGCTGCAGTCTTTACTATTAGTTTTGGAGAATAAAATGGAAAAATCATCTAGTACATCATCTGATAACATATTGTGAAGCATACAAAGTTAAGTTTTCTTACCTTCCTTAGGAAATATAGAAACAGCAGACATAGGTCCATGAGTTAAAAGATCATAATGAGATGAGTCAATAATATTATCAAGATTAATTACTGTATCTTTCGAAATGTTTGTGAATCCATGATCACTTGTGATGATTATGTTTAAATCATCTAATAAGTCACTATCCTCCAGTTTCTTTAGCAAATATCCTATGATATGGTCTGCATTCAAAATCTGCTTCACTACCTCATCCGAATTAGGTCCATAAATATGAGCAGTATGATCAGGTTCAGGAAAGTAAACAAGGCCCAAATTGATAGGATATTCAGAGTTAAACAATTGTATAATTGTGTCAATTCTTTTTTCAAATGCGACCATGTCGTCATAAGGCATCTGAAATGTTGGTTTTACCCATTTCACTGAATTTTCGCTTCCCCACCACATAATACTTCCGCTTCTACCATGTTCTTTTTGAATCTGATTGGTCACCCAAATTGGTTCTCCCCCAGCATCATAATATCTAAAATCATTTTGATAACTGTTATTTTCATATAGTGGCACAAATATTTTTTGTATATTCAGATCCCTCATATGGTTATCAAGAACACCATGGCTCTCTGGATACAAGCCCGTAACCATTGACCAATGATTTGGCAAAGTATTGGTGGGAAATACATTTTTTAATCCTTCTTTGGCATGAACACCAGATGAAATTACCCTTTGAAAGTTCGGTATATTGTCTGGTCGCATATTTGAAAGATAATCCCACCTGAATCCATCAAAAGAAATCAATAATAGAGAATATTCTTTTTCTGAGTGTCCAGTAACAGATATTTTGTTTGTCAAGAAAGAAGAAATGGTTAGGAATACAATGCTTGATTTCAATATTAAATATGTCACATACATTTTCATATGCCGAGGAAAAATGTATTCTAAATGTTCCGTAAGAAATAAAGATGAAAAGAGGTACACCTCTGCAGTGGTTTGGAACAATAAATCTAGTCTATCTCATTTTTATTGTTCGTCCCAGTTGTTAAGATACCATGTTTACACCCGGATATGATCATTGGTTTTAAAAGTTTATCTATGCTCGAATCGTCTCTTAATTTTGACACTTTTTTTTTCGTTGATAAACTTTTCAAATAATTTTTTAAAGTCTCACTCAAGAGAATCTGCTGACTGGGAAACAGTTGAATCTTCGTAAGAAAAATACACACAGGGTTTTGTGATTTTTAAGAGTAACTACAAATGCCCCCAAAAGTATATGGATTGTTGTTTTTTTAAATAATTTTAATTGTTAATCCTATATTATTTTTTTTTAAAGTAATAACAGTTAAATTGTTAAATTATTCATCAATTTTATAAAAAATTTAAAGCCATACTTTTAAACATATAAAGACCCTTAAATGTAATATAAAATGTGCAGTAAATTTTTATTTTCACTCATAATAAAAATATTAAACTTTTATAAGTAGGCCTAATGAACATTGTTGTATAATAACGCTCTTAGTAGTTTCATTGTTCTCCACCCATCATATCCTACAATACAGCTGTTCGAATGTAGTCCTACTTCATAACTATCACTCCTTGCCAAGGTCCACGCCTATGTCTTGGCCCCGTATCACAGGGCTAATCGTGATGAAAAAAAAAATCGTCTATGGATTGGACAGGGCTGAACATTTTGATAAAATTATCTAAAATATCTAGGAGTCTGTTCACTAGTGGCTGATCGTCGAACCTGGGAGGGGGTAGGTGAAGGGGGTGACCACAACCCAGGGCGGTACTTTGGGTGGTATTTACTAACAGTAACCTTTTGATAATATGACTTTGGAGGAGGGGAACAATTATAATTCTTTTACGATATTTTTCGAAATATTTGTTATTTTTCCTTCAAAAGCTTTTTGAACACATATAACAAAAAACTTTGATATCAAAACCTAGTTTTTTTCCCCGAAATATGATTAAATGTACTATTTTTGTGTTTTCATTGTGACATCACCAACAATCAGGTAGGCCTATTTTTAAAACACAGATAACAATCCATCCAACCCTGTGGCCATCCAACCCTGTGGCCATCCAACCCTGTGGCACTGTGGCCGTGGCACTACAACCATGCAGGGCCGGATTAAGCCATCTTGGTGCCCTAGGCACAAACCCACGTGGGTGCCCCCTACTGCCCCGGGCCCCCCATCCTCCACTGACTGCTGGTATGTTCAATACTATGCAAAAAAACTAACAAAGAAAAACAGTTGTGAAATGTAAACACATATGTTTGTACTACTATCTCTTATATAAAACCTACAATAAGGTATTTCTGTATTAAAATTAATAGTTAATTAATTTTGTAATAATAGTAGACGAAAATACTGTAACTTTTTTTGATACATAAGAAAGTCAGAGAGGGCACACATTTAAATTTTAAAGTTCTTTTTTCTAGATTTACGTCTGGCAAAGTTTTTGGGTACATCATCAAAGTTAATTTTGCGCAACAAGTCTGCCTCAATCATCAGCAAAGATAAGGAATCAAGCATTTCTTGTTTCATTGTCGATCTTCTTGGATTTTTTTTTTTGTACGTTTCAACTGAGAAAAAGAGCGCTCAGTTGAACAGTTCGTAACGATTAATGTTAAAAATATACGCAAGGCAATTTCTAAATTTGGAAAAGCACACTCGATGTTGTCTCTAACTATTACTCTGTAGAGTTCTGCATGACTGAACGTGATGTTCTCAGATTTTGATGCCCGAAACTTGTGGCGAATATATGAGTGGAACTGTTGTAGTTTAGTATATAAATTATTGTTCAGAATCAGATCTTCAGAATAAGCATTATTAGACCTTCACAACCCAGAGATGTTTGTGGTGCATCGTCCAAACAAGAAAATCGAACTGCTAGATCATTATATACCTATCCTCGTCTACTCATCTCTGTCTCAAGTTTGTCAACAATGTTGTAGAAAGCAGACAAACGAAATTTGTCTCTGACATTCTGAGATACCTCAGGGGCATCAAATTCAATGACCACTGTCTTTCGTTTATGATTACGGGTCAAAGTCGACTCATAATCCACACCTGGTGTTATTTCTTTCAAATTCATTCCTAGATTCATGCAACTTGCAAGTGATCTGCTAGTGAAGAATACAAATCAGCACACGTTTTCAAGTTGACGTGCTCATTTTGTAGCGCTTGACTGACCCTGTGAAAATGTTGTAACACTTCTTCCCAAAAGACAAGCATGAAATCAAATTCTAATTCTTGCATCTTCTTTGCAATGTTTTCTGCGTCTCTTCTGGTGCCCCCCTTCTGTGACTGGTCTTCTTGTAAAAGTTCTAACGCTTCTATAATCTGAGGATGAGGTTTTAGAATGGCTTCAGTTGCAACAGCATGTTCTTCCCATCTGGTATCGGAAAGGGACTTTACCAGCTTTTCATTCACAAGGCATCCTTTCAGAATCTTCCATCTTTTGGTTGAAGCTGAGAAAAAAGTATAGATCAGTTGCACTGTATGGAAGTTTACTGCCTCTAAACAAGAGCCAACGGCACTTCTGCCTACCAGATTTAGTGAATGGGCAGCACATGGTATGTATATAGCAAACTCATTTTCTTCTAGAATTTTTTCCTGCATGCCCTTGTAGCACTCAGACATATTAGCTGCGTTGTCGTAGAACTGACCTCTGCATTTCAAAAAATCAATATTGCAAGCTTCACATAAGTTCTGCAACACTTGCTTAGCCATACCTTCACCGGCGTGACTTTGCGGCTCAAAGAAAGTAAAAAAAGCGCTCAATGGGCTCTCCATCTACCACATATCGAAGAACAACGCTTTATTGATCTATATGTGAAATATCAGGCGTTGAGTCTACTGACAAGCTGAAATAACCGGAAGCCTTTACTTCATCTAAAATTACTGCATGGACCTTTTGGGGCATCATTTCAATCAGTTCTTCAGTTCTTGAAGAAAAATAACAAAAAAATAGCAAAAAAACTGGGTGGGGGTATTTTACCCCTGGGTTGTGGGACCAAGGTTAAATAATGTGCCATTCAATATTACATTTGCGATTTGCTTATGCCATGCAATTACGCTACCGAAACAATATACGCATTTTTCTTGAGGACTTGTGGTGCCCCCCAAATGCTTGGTGCCCTTGTGCCTTGTTTGCCTAATGGTTAATCCAGCCCTGCATGCAGCCATGTAGAGCTTTGGCCCGCCTCACCAGCCCGTTCCACTCGGATTCCATGGATCCATGCTTGGATTCCCAGCTGCTGTAGATCTTTTCCCCATCATCCATTTATCTAAGGTCTGCCTTTGATCCGTTTTCTTCTGGGGATTGGTGGTGCACCCTCTTCACCCCACTGTCATTTGGCATTCTTTCTAAATGCCCCGCCCAGCGTAGCCTGCATTAAAAAAAAAAAAAAATTCTGCCTCTAGCGTGGGATCCTGATATAGACTATACAATTCCTGGTTGGCTCTTATTCTCTATCCACATTCATCCTTTGTTACTCCGTATATTTTCCAAAGAACTTTTCTTTCTTATACGTTTAATAGTTTTTCTGTCACTTTTTGTAACGGGTCCAAGTCTCGCTTGCATGTTACAACGGGTCTGATTAAAGATGTATACAAAAACGTTGTTCAAAATATCGCTAATTCGCTCTAATAACGGACTATTATGTAGTTGTATTAAACATATTCTGAACGCATGGTACAACTGTAATACAAAGTACACGCACACACGTTAGTAGGTTAATTAGTCTAATAAGTCAATAAGCAATATCTCCAAACAAAAACCCCTGTCCGTGAAGTGCTGCTTTTATTGAAATCATACAGATCTACTTGTCCGCAGGTACCATCTGGGGGTGGTGGGGACACGAATTGTAAATTTAACAGACGTCGGTTTCAAAATAGATGGTAGTTATACAAGAGCGGAGTGCCACCAGAAAAAGGGGTGCCATTAAAAAAAAAGTGGCACACGAGCACCTGGAGAGATCCACGGTGTAGCTAGAGTTTCTGACTCCAGGGGCTGGTCATGATTTAGATGCTTTCACCCCCAGAAAGACATAAACAATGTACTAGGTAACTAGAGTGACATCGTCAATTGAAGGCAAATTTAAGAGTGCGCCGCAGACTGTTTTATAACCGATCTTAGTTAAATACAAAAAAATATGGTGCCACAAGAACAGGGTACCGTTAGAGCAGGGTGCAACCAGAGTAGGGTGCAACCAGAGTAGAGTGCTACAAGAACAGGTTGCCATCAGAACAGGTGGTCACCGGAGCAGGGTGTCACTATCGAGATCAGACTCGTAAGAGGTCCATGGCCCATGGTGATGTCTGGACGGGGTGACACTTTGAATTTACGGCACTGGGTGACATCAACCCTACTGAGGCGACTAATTATTCTAAGCATTCAGTATATTACGTGTTTTTTTTTCCCTGAACAACAATGGAGCTCTGTTCTGTATCCTCGCACCAGTAACACAAGGACAAAACAACTGAAGTTTAAACGGAGCGCAAAAATTAGTCGTAATATAATTTAGAACTTCACTTCCTTGGAGACACTATTTACTTTAAGAGTGATTATTTAGATTTTGTAATAGCCGGGGAAGCATGATGATTAAATCGGACGGATTGGGGAACTCATTAATTAATCTACTTGCTCTTGGGTCTAGAATGATTTTCTACTGCTAGATCTGCGATTTGGCGATTTCACCTAAAGGCTACACATTACATCAATTTCCTTCACTTGATCGAAGAATGTGAATACTCATACTTCAATTAGTTGGCTCGATGCAGTGAAAGCAGAAATTTTTAACGATTAAACTTTAAACGCCTGGTACTAAAAGAATGTTCAAATCATCTATGAGGTTCCAGATTTTATCCAGGCAGCTGTCATTTCAATGAACTGGTTTACAGAGCGGTGCCAAAGAGAAAACGCCCCCCTCCCCACCCCAACCTCCTTTTTTTGTTTGAAAAAAAATACCATTCAATAAATGATACAGTAGAGCGTCGATTTCCAGAACTAACTGGGGCCGAGGATGTTCGAATACCTTATATTGTTCTGATAACAGAAAGGTTGAGTTAGAAATATTTATTGCATAGCATACAATATAACAACATAATACATTCTATTGTAGAGTTATACACGTAGATGGTTATTTATTGTTCAGTTCATTAAACATGTAGCTGATCGGAATTTTTCTGCAAAAAAGAGTTCTTTTCCACGCACACAAAAAGATGACAGGGGCGTGGAAAAAAAATCAAGGTCACTTTTGTCTTTTCAGACACCCATTATACATTATACGATGAAAATTAATTACCAATGTTGCAGAGCGTACAGCCTCAGTCTGGCCACTGCATGGACAGTAAGCCTACGTATCTTGATTTTACCTGTCTTGTGCGACAGGGGTCGGTATTGTTTTTTGTTGTTTGTAGGCTACGTCTATACTCCTAGCCGTGTGCACAAAATTTGTAACTAAAGATTAGGGCATCTAGAAAAACAAAACAACAACAGCAGTATTCCTATTATCGGTTATTGGAAGACGGTCGTCTGCTGTAATCTTTTATTATGAAACACACACAATAAAATATTGTATACTTTTGTGTAGATATAGAAATGTTGAGAATCGTGAAGTTAATTTAAAAGTGTTGACATTCGTTTCACAGCTGGATGACAATTTCTTAAATGATTAAAAAAGATAAATGAATTAGCTTAACAAAAAATAGCGATGGAGTGAGCCATAATTCAAGCACGTTCTTTATACAGACGAGTGTACTAGCATTGGCGATTTTCATCTCTCCGTGAAAAGCCGTTACGTTGGCGCTCCTTAGTGTTGGTACCCGGGGCGGCTGCGCCCTTCGCCACCCCCTTTAGCGCGACCCAGCTGGCTAACACCCTTTTTGGCATAGTGGTTTATAGCTACGGACTTCGACATCGTGTGTCGGGGTATTTCACACAGCTGCCCAGGGTTTAAACATCAATAAGGCAATATCAAGAATAGCTTACCTACTTAACTAACGAGTTCATTCCGATCTGGTATTTACCCATGCCAAGGGCTAGGGGCGGCCCTACTACCATGTGCCACGTAATCAACGATAGGAGGGTGGGTGCAGAAAGGGGGGGGGGTCGTCTAACGCATAAATTAAGCTCCAGCATATCTTTAGCTTTAATATATATTATCTTTAAAAAAAAAAGGAAGAAGTAAAAGTTGGTTATTAGAACAAATAACTAAGGAAAACACTTTTGAAATCTAGTGACAAATCAGTTGATATCATTTCTTTTATTACATTTTTGGGGTTCCCATCAAATTAGGAGCACATAATAAAAATTAAGAGTTTAAATTTAGGCAGAAGCATAAAAATATAATCAAACTTAAAAAAAAAAAGGTTGGCTTCCAAATATCCACACTTGTCTGTAAACTATTCAGGTATAGGCCTACTCTTTTCTATTTTTTAACTTGCATTTCCTGGTCTGAATGAGGAAAGATTCATGACATAACTGACACAATTTATAGTAAAATCAATAATGAGAAAAATAAAATAATACATTTCTTCAGAGGAAAAAAATGTAGGCATATCATTAAAAGAAAATATTAATTTCTCAAAGCAAGAGGATTAATCCAAATGATTACCAGGAAATGAATAAAAATCTTTAATGTTAGAATTGAATGCTCCATCTAGAAAATATCATTCTACTAGGATTCCACTAAAATTGCTTAGGTTTCCAGAAGAAATAGTGGTAAACTCTAAGTTAATGAAATAGCTTATTTTGTAGGTGTTACCAGGTGATCAAAGTTTAAAAATAAATAAAAAATCAAATAATTATAAATGTTATAAAAAAATTAATGTTAAAAATATCTGTAATGTTTTGTTCTGCAGTGCAAGTTTGTTTCAATAATGTTCCACGTTTTTTGGGACATCACATTGCTTCCCACTTCCCATCCCCCCCCCCCCCCCCCCCCCCCCCCCCCCCCCCCCCTGGTCTATAGTATGAATGTAAAAAAAAAAAAAAAAGCATTGTATTTGAAAGACATTAAATGAAAACCCTTTTTAATAATGCAACTTGATCACCAGGTGTTGCATTAATCTTATAATCATTTCATGACTATTAAATTTGTTCCCCTTAAATGTCCACAGTACCTCATTTCCCACAAAAATGTATGAAGGAAATTAATTCCACTAGTTTCAGTTTTAGAAAATAATGCTTAATGATCCCACTGCAATATATAGTTGTAAACCAGTGTTAGAGTTGTTATTAATAAAATCTCAATATTTGAAAACATGAAAAAACTCAATATTTATTTTAAAAATAATTCAACAAGAAAAAATAAACAAGTTTTGTACGCTGAAAACAGATTAGGATATTAGCATAAACATGTATCAAAATTAACTAAAAGTATCTAAGATAAAAGTTTTTATTTGTAAATTTATATACAGACTCCATAAATTGAGAAATAATATTTAAATTCAAACAAAAGCTTTATTTTTGCCAAACTATTTGGCTATAAGACAATTTTAACATTATCACAGTTATGCCAGTATTATGTAAAGTTTCAGAAAAAAATATTCAATTATATTTGTACATTTCTGTATATAAATCGTCATACAATATTAAATATTTAATAATTAGCATAGTTGAAAATCAAGTACATGGTCTGGAGTGAAGATTCTTTACTTGGAGTCCTTCTTTATTTTCACAAGCTCAATCTATGTGATCCAAGTTGGTGTAGGTTCAACCCCTCTCAGAGCAAAAAATGTTTCAAGTTTGTTATCAAAGTCTTTAGGTCTTTCATTAGGATCTCGGTAGCGAACAGTCATATTATTTCCAAGATATTTTATGAGTTCACATGTCTCTTCAAACTGTTGCAGCTTCTGTTTATACTTCTTACGAATGTAAGGAGATGATTTAGGGTTGAATGCTAAATTTAAAAAAAAAATGAAATAACAATGAATTAACTATTATTTTACAATTCAGTACTTGCTAGAACAAATATATTTCTTTTTAGCAAGGACAGTTAGGCCATCCATAAATTATGTCACTCAAATTTTGCCAATTTTTGATCCCCTTCCCTTCCCCTCCATCAACACAAATCATCACACAAAGTTTTTTCACCATCCTCAAATATTATTTCACAAGCCTTTGCACCACACTCCAAAAACAAAATTTTAAAATTTAAAATTTAAAAAAATCACTCCGTACAAAACTTTTCTTGTCAAACCATACAAAAATAAAATCTCATGGATATCGAATTACTGCACTTATGCCAGAAACAATCCCCAGTCGTTCTTAACCTGGGGTGAAAGTGGTTCAGTGGACCAGAAAATTGTATTTGCTGTTATTGCTAGTTGTTGGAACTTAAAAAAAAATTTGATGCAATTTGATTAGCAGCAGTAAAGTTTTTTTATTGTAAATTTTGTTTGTGCATTATTTGTAAAAGTGATTTTTTTGTTTCATATATATAGCAAGTTAATTAAAGAAATAAAACTACAAAAATTAAATTATTAAATTATTTTCATTTTTCAAATATAATTCATTTAGGGGTGGGGGTTTTGTGAAATGTTTTGAAATCGTGAGGGGATGCAAAAGGTTAAGAATCCCTGCCCTAGAACATTTACTAAGATCATGCATCTCAAAACCCCCCCCACCCGTGCCAAAATCCATCAAATTTTTGTCCATTCCATCCCACTTCATGTGGTTGCCCCATTTCTATGACTCCCAATGACTCTAAGAATATATGTTTCATCATGAAAATACAGTGAGATAAAACCAAAAACCCTTCTGCATGGAACATTTTTTACAAACTTGAAAAAGGCAAGTTTGGTCAAATTTAAAGCAGAGCTGTGGTCACAAGCTTTTTGCTGTAGGGTTCTTCATTTTTTTGCTAGAATAAAATTTTAAAAAGTCACAGTCAAAGGCCTTCCATTGAAACATAACAGAAAAAAACACACATTTTTTTTCCAGCGCATTTTGAACAGCTTTTTTAAGAGTAGATTATTCCTTGCAGTTAGGGTAAGCCTTTAATTGACTTAAACATGATCCACTCCTAGTTAAATTTTCTATATGTTATAGCTATTTCCATTTCTGATGATGTGTTCCAGTTCTTAGCATATGTTGCACACTTAATATTGAACATTTTCTACACAAACTTTGTGCAGGTCATTTTTTCAATTTAAGTTATCATTATTAACAAATGTAAACACTGTGCACCAACCTTTCAGATGGTAGGCAATGTAGATGAGAGCTGATCTTGTTGATGATATAAAGGGATATTTTGGCTTGACGTTGCCAGCTGCTGTCAGGGCCTTCACCATGGCAACAGCACAAGTCTGTTCCATGAAACCCAGCATTGGAAGATTGGCAAATGGGAGCTCTTCTGGTTTAGGTGGACGCTTGTGAGGAAGTTTCATATTGGAATACTTTTCTGGTAACCTGAGAGAAGAGGAAACAAGAAGAATTCAGAAAGGAATAACAGCCTTTTAGACAAACATGTCTAAAAGTTTTCGATGAGCCCATGTGTAGTTAACATATATTTGTTTTATTTATTCACTAGAAATAACCTGTGGAAAACGAAAAAGGTACAGAAAAAAAGAGGGTTCCCCCGGCCCAGACAACTCATCTCCTTTCACCAGGGGAGCCTTGAGCACCCTTGATTTCTGCTCCCCTAACCCCCCCCCCCCCCATTTCCCCTCACATATGACATTTCCCCCACACATGACTGTCAATCCAAATAATTTTCTGAATATTTGCCATGCTCTGTAAATTAAAGAATGAAAGTTTCGGTTTATATGAAATAATCCAACGAGTCTTTCACAATTTGTTCATCTTTTCCTTGACATGATCTTTGGTGACATTCTGGAAAGCACACTTTCTATGTACATTCCCAAATCCAATGAAAAGGTTGTTAACTTAAATGACATCCTGTGATATATTTACTCACTGATTTGTATGACAATGGTGCACATATTGCATTACTAATATCAAAATCAACCCATATGAATAGCTGATTATTGCTTGATATTAATCTAAAAACATACAAAGTATAGCATGGTGATCTGTGACTTTGCTTTTAATACACACAAAAATAAATGGTTAAATTATTTTAAGTGTAATATACAAATTAATTTAATCACTAATCATTACAAAGTTATTTAAATAATCTAAATAAATCTTACTTCATAAACTTAAAAAGTTTTTCTTCACTTTGCATAAGGAACACATTGCCCTTGTATTCTGCCATGAATTCCTCACTCCCAGGGATAAGTGCATCATATCTGCAAATTTCAATATTTTAAAAAAAAATTTGGTCTATGTTTAATATAGAATATACATACCGGGTAACCCTATTTTTGTTAATCCTGTTTTATTGAAAACTTTCATGTTTTTTTTTTGCAAAGCAAGTATTAAAATACATTTTTGGCATTTTTGCTTCTGCTCTGGTGATTGTCATTAATTGTAATAACTTGTTGTATTAACTTATTGTCTATGTTACAAGACTAAACCATCCCCACTCTTCAATTTAATGTCATTGATAATGCGTAACATATGCTTATTATAAATAATATTTTCAATAAAAAATGTTTAACTTCTCAAAACACTCAAAATCATATTTAAATTACAAGTGGGCCCTTAAAAATGTACACCATTAATAACATAGTGGTAATATCTGACCTCATCTTTCCATCAAGGTAAGTAACTGGACAATAACCAAGAATCTGGGCTTCTCTTCCCTGCATCTCTGCTTTTGAAATTCGACGGGGAAGCAGTTCTGGCTCTGGTAGTTTATTTGGTGCCAAGGGAGGAACATATTTCTCTGGTTCCGAGAGGAACATGTCAAGTTCTTTCTGGCCTGCCATTTTGTAATAGTGGCCTACACCAAAAGCAAAATTAAGGTTTAAAATTTTCCTGTACATTAAAAGAATACCTTAAGGCAAATCATTAATAAGATAAAAAAACATTTCAGTTTAAATAAGTTCTTTTGAAGTGTTTACCTCTGAACTCAGCAGCAAATTCAAGTGAGTTATTGATGGAACAATCAATTAATTCTCCATTCTCTGCTAAACTAACAGGGCAGTAATTGCCAAAGTCTCCAACACGTTGCACAAACTCCTCAGGTGTAATACACAAGCCAGCTATGCCTGCGGCCCCGGCTGATGATTAAAGAAATGTAATTTAGATAAAATTTAGTGATATCTAACACTAAAAATGGGCAGTTTGAAATGATTATTTTCAATTTTCTGTTTAGCTGAAGTTAATGTAAGAGGATCATATCGAAGGTGGTAGTACACACAACATGGTACAAAATAAAGATTGTTGTTATGGAAGGTGGTAGTACACACAAAATGGTACAAATTAAAGATTGTGTTTATGGAAAGAGGTAGTAAACACAACATGGTACAAAATCAAGATTGTGTTTGTTTACCATCTCCTATTCTCTCCAGATAGTCTTGGATCCTCTTGATACTCTGCATAGCCAGCTCTTGTACATTGTCCCATACCCACCATTTGGACTGATTGGCTTTGACCTTTTGGTGGTTCTGGTGCTGTTGTTCATACCATTCGCGGACATCGTGAACTGTCTTCTGGTACACTGAAAGCTTTATAGCCAAAATCTGAGTGCTGTCATGGAGCACATAAGGTCTGAAACAATATAAAATTTTAAAAATAATTGAACTAGCTCATTTAGTGAAGTTTATTTTATATCATTTTATGAAGACTGTATTACAAAAAAAGAAGTTTTTTGCAGCAATAACCATCACATGTAGAATGTGTAATTCTAAAACTTGCTTATTGGTAGCTGCCTCTATGCACATTCAAGTAGGGTGAGATTAAAAAAAATTGGGATTTATCTGGGTTTTCTAAGGTTGAATTCATTTCACCAATGCATTTCTAATTTAATATTATGATGGTTACACAAGCTTATAGGGCGTACACATCTGATGCCATACTGGCATTGAGTTATGCCATTTATTGTAATTACACAAACTGGAACTTTGTTTTTTTTAAAATGACTGAATAATGTGACAACATTCTAACCTCGGAAGTGCTAATCTGTCCTTGACACCTCTGATCATAGCTTCTTTGCTCTCAAGCTCCAGCTCAATAACTCTTGTTGGAATAATACTACGTTCTGTCATCAGATCAATCTGGGCACGAGTCATGGGGAACCCATCCAAGACGTAACTGCAGGAATATTTTAACAATAAAATTTAAAAAGGTAATAAAGCTGAGAAACTTTAATCAGGTTAGGTAAAAGTAAATAAGCCAAACAAAGTATGGGAAAACATGAAAAAAAAAAGGATGCAAATAATAATTAGCATTGTTGTTTGTGTAATAAGAATACTTTGGATTGAGCTTTTTTTAAAAAAAAAAAAATGAAATTCTTCACCCTCTTGTTTGACTTGTCATATCCAACATGCCAACTTCCAGTGCTTGAATTTGTAAGTTTTCAGGCACAACCCGACCTCTGCAGAGATGCCAGTGCATATTTGATGCCAATTCAGTGTTTCTCTGGGCTGCCAAAACATGACGCATGGCCTCGCCAACTGACAATCTTTTGATTCCATACTCATCTACAAATCTTTTAGCCACTATGAAAAGAAAATTTTCAAAAGATTTCATCAGACATTTTTTTCTCACAGAGGCTTTACAAAATCTTAAAGTTCATAAGTTAAAAACTAACATTAACTTAAATCATTGAAAAAGACATAAAATACGGTCAACTTTTTTTCAAGACAGTTTTGTAATCTGTTTGCCCCACTTGGAACAAGTATGCCGGAAGATGAAAATATATAATCTAGATTGAAACTGGAATTATTTGTAGTAAGGCAAATATTAACACCTAACAGCGCTACCATTTGATATGAATTTTGATTGTGCCCTGTTTCATTTATATCAAGGTCTCCTTACAAGTTTATAAAATGTTGTAATTAACTCTCCACCTCCCCTTCCCCCACTAGTCTAATCAATATCAAAAAAAAAAAAAAAAAAAAAAAAAAAAAAAAAAAAAAAAAAAAAAAAAAAAAAAGGAAAAATGAATAGCCATTAATTTTCATTTACTAGCTATAGCTATTGACTTCAAAGTTTTGCTCTGAGAGCAAGATTTGTTTTTCTTTCTTTCCTGTTGATAGTCTGCACTATGTTTTTTTTAAAAATCTTGTATAATGCTGTTTCCCTTCACATTTCCTAGTATTCCTTTATAGTTATTACTACTTTTATTGATTTGTGTTAAGCATATTTGGAATATGGATCATTAGTTATTTAAATACCTCAAATTAAACACTTTTCTTCTAGCTTCCTTTTGTCTCCAGGTTTACATTATGCTAATATTATTTGGTATTATTTTATATAATTTCTAATGAAACCTGTAACATTAACCCATGGCACTTCATAGTATCCCATGAAAGGACAACAGAAAAAAATTGTTGAAAGAAGTTTTGGAGAGCAGGGCATGATCAATGTTCAGCCCTCTTATAATTCGGGGGAGGAGGGAATAAAAAAATTATTGAATTATCTGTGGGGTAAGTTTCAACTTGAGTATCTTTCAGATTATTAAAAACACTCTTATAATTTAATGAAGTTTATAACTGAACAAGATAATGGAAAATAATCCTCTTGAGGATGAGCAGTGTTCAAGGTAATTATTATTATATTAGTTTTAATGGATTTTATTATCTCCATTTCATTTCTAGGTAAAATGCCTAGCAATACATTTTTTCTATGAACCTTGGTGACATTCCAGTGTGTCACAACACAACCTTTGAAAACCGCAATGGTAAAAGGCTGAAATGTGAACTGTTGGTAATTCAAAACCATACGTACATGTTGTTTTTCCAGATTTGGGTGGACCGATGATTGATATCTTTATTGGAACAACTGGCTTTGGAGTTGGCTGTTTTAAATAGGTCATTGGATCTTGCATAAAAAGCTGTCTGTTTTGTTGACTTGAAAAAAAGTAAATGTGAGACCGGTGCAGACAGGGGTAGGTTGGGATGTCAGGTCCTGATAATGGTTGCAAGCAGTCCCCTTCCTTTAACTACGGGTTTAAAAAAATATACAAAGTTCAAAAGCTATTTTAAGGAAATATTTAATGTACTTCAATACATTCAGTCTGTTACATTATTACATGTAAAAATTTTAAAAATATTTTGACATGCAGGGTAAAGATTATTCATCATCATCTTCATCCCAAGGCCATTATGAACACTCTCCACAGCTATCCTTTGTTTATATATAGGAAGTCAGAGTAGTCTGGTGTTATTGGTTGGCATAAGTCATGAAGAGTTTGACAGTTACAGAGGTGATGTGTTGTTGTCTCGTTTGGATGTCTGCAGAGGTGGCACACTGGTGTTTATCTGGTTTTATGCAGTTAAGGTGAGAATTAAGTTGTAAAGAGTCATGTGTGCAGGTGAAAAATTATGACCTCTTCCTGTCTTGGAGGTAATTTAGTGATCTTTGGGGAATGGATATTCTGTTTTTGCAGTGTTGAGTGTTGTAAGTATAGTTGCCTGTTCATTGGAGGCTCCCTGTTTTGCTAGTTTGTCATCTCTCTCATTTCCCAGGAGGTTATTGTGTCCTGGTAAGGTCGGCTTGACCACATAGGTGTTGAGGAAGGTATTTATTTTCAAAACTGATCACAGTGAACAGTAGGGTACAAGAGAGATGGGCTCAACATTGAAGGGATGCTAAATGGCTCATATGCAGGACCCAATGAAGATTATGAACTACCACAAGGAGGACTGGACTAATTGGTCAGCCAACCAATACTGAATGAAACAAAAGATGTGACCTTTGCCCTGAAAAATAATAAATTCCCAGTAATAGACCTTATCCCTGCAGAGCTTATACAATTAGGTGGAAACGAGCTGCATAGGTAAATACATGACCTCATATCATGAATCTTGCAGGAGGAGGAAATGCCAATATAATGGGGTACTGGTAAAATTGATTGTTGTTTTACTCTGTGGTCTCCATTTATTAACTATTTTTCTATTTGGATGTTGTCAGTCTACCTTTCTGTAACTTTCTACCATCTTAATAACTGCTACGGCTTCTGTGATTTAGTGGCTTAATATTAGTTTGTATTTCACATGCTGTTGTTGGAGTAGATCTGATGTTAGAGTAGACTGCCTGACTTTGTACTTCTTCAAGAGAGTCCTTTACTGTCTTGATGCTAGCTGACTGAAACAACAAAGATATATGCCATAACTGATCGCACATATCCTATGTACAACAGGCATAGTGTGGCCTTATCAATAATCCATGAGGTAGTGACAACCCTTAGTTAGCATTCTTGTTGACTTTATTTCAAACTTTGAACATGCTTTTTTAGGTCCAGTTGCCCATCTTACTGAACACGTTGATATGTTGGGTTGTCTTCATTTCGGAGTACTGTACCTTGTAGGGATACTGTAATGTTTGGTCTGGCTACCTTGTGGCTTTTTGTGAAAACCAAGTACCCTGTTTCAGTGTTGCTTACATTCAGTTTACTTTTTTTCCCCCTCATGTTCTAAGCCTGATCGAGTCTTCATTAAGACATCTTGCACTTTTACCAGCAACATAAAAATGTCATTTTGGTATACCCTCTTCAACTTGCCGGGAAGGTCATTAAAGAACATCATGGAAAGGCTGCAACTCAGTGATGACACTGACAGGGGGTGGGGGTGGGGGGACCACACTTTGTTGAGGTTACATTTTTATTTTTGTTTGGGTAGTGGCATAAGTAAGGAATAATTTTAACCATTTGTACAGATTGCCATGAACCACTGCATTATTCAACTTCCAGAGTAATCCTTGCCTCCTTTCACCACGAAGATACTTTCAAATTAAAATGAACCACTTTTGGAAATGAATATTTAAATATTTTATGTATCACAGAGTACCTAGAAACAAATAAATAGATAAATAAATAAATATATATATTTTAAAAAAAAAATATATGTATATATATATATATACATATATTAAATCTTGAATAATATTACATATAAAAAAAGAGCTAAAATGAATAAAAATATTTAAATCTATTTCAATAACCTTGACTGGATCCCATCTGCCAAAACGACTTGGATACTTGTAACCAACTTTCAGCATAAGTTGCGCCAGACTTTCACTAAGTGGATAAACTCTCTCAAATATGCTGTTTCGGAATTCAACATAGGGTTTTAGCTTTTTGTTGAGTATGTAGCGAATAATGTGAGGTCGGCGGCCAGCTGTGACATTTAGTCGAGGAATAAGAATTTCCTCAAGAGCTTCCTTAAAAAATAAATTTTTTGAAAATTAATGGGTAAATGTTTGGTAAGGTAAAATTAAGTAATCATAGCAACACTATTATTGAAAAAAAAGGTTACATTTTATCACATGAACTTGTATGTAAGTATATTAAAATTTAAAATATTGATGTAATGGCAATTTCGCTTGAAGAATTATGCAAAGTGATATGAAACATATAAATACACACAAAAAAATTATAATTCTTCATTTACTATCATACAAGTATAAGACTTTTTAACTTCAACAGAGAACCACAAAAGCAGGGCATAATATTATTCACTCATTAAATTAATGTTAAATTACTAACATCTTTAGAATGGAATATTTTAAAAGACATTTCATTTACTTAGAGATTAATGATCAGTTTTGGCTGCCAGCTTTATGAACATTGGAAAAAAACTCCTTTACTGTTAAATGAAAATCCTAATTTATTCAAACCCAACATAATTTAGGATAATACCTCTACAGCTGCTATCCTGTTGGTGTCATCATCATAAATCTCATTGAAGTCATTTTTCATTCTTTCAATTGCATCCTCTTCATGTTCTTCTTCTTCTTCTTCCTCTTCTTCTTCTTCCTGAGTAACAGAATATTAAGTCATATATTTTAAAAGTATTATACTTCCATATTTTCAAATGACATTTTTTCATATTTTAAATTAGACATACTCGTTCATTACAAACTGCTCAGGAATTTATTTTTATACCTTACCTCAAATTCATCTGCTAACAATGTTTCAATGTCTTCTTCTTCCTCTTCTTCACCTTCTTCTTCATCCAAAACGTCTCCTTCATCCTCTTCTTCTTCATCTCTAAATGAACTATCTGACTCCTTCTCCAGCTATAGATGCAAAAGAAAAGTTGACATCCATGATAAATTAGAATAAGATACATGAAAAAAATAATAAAAAGGTAACACTACTTATGTACTGGTAACCTAACGATGTACATTGAAACTGTTTTACACATGAAGCACCCCAAACAAAATCATTAAAAGCTGATGTATGTCAATGACATTGTTTAAGATTTATTGACTTGTTGTGTTGTAGTTGCATTTAGTGGGGGGAAGGCTGCTGATAAGCACAACCTGTTTTTTTTTTTAAATTTCCAGAAAAATAGGAAAGTCCACAAAAAATCTTACTCGTTTCAGTTTACGCTTTTCTTCTTTTTCCAACAGAAGCTCTTCTCTTCTCTTGGCAATGGCTTCTTCCTGTAGAGTATAAGAACAAAATGTTTTGTTTATCAAAGTCCTAGCAATTTTGGTGCTAGATTTCTATGTTTTTAGTATGTATCATTAATGTTATATGTACATGTATTATTAATGACCAGACTTAAGCATTAAATATGTTATACTTTTTAACCTACCAGTACTTAAACATTATAGGTATTAATAAATAGAATAAATTGGGCACTAAAAAGAAGCTGTAAATAAATATAGCAGAATCTCACAATCATTTGGTAACTGTAAGTAAACAATTTATTTTATATGCACTAAAAATTAGTTTATTCACAAATGTTTAGTTTGTTAACTAAAATTAGAGTCTACCTAAAAAAATGAAAATTGAGAGATTTAACTCAAAAAGAATAGAACTCTAGGAGAAAGAAGCCTTATGCCAAAGGTTATATAAGAAAAACCAAGAAGTTCCCAGAGATAATCCAATTATGGAAAACATTGGTACAGGTAATTTCATTTCTGATCAATTCCAAGGTGCAAACAGAAATGTGCTCCTCAGTTGATCATAACTTTAAACTCAATCAAATGTAGATAAAAACTGCTTTACAGATATTGATTAAATTTTTAAAAAATTCTTGCCCAGTAAGTTGATATTGCTATAATAATTTAAATACTTGAACCCACATTGTTTGTGTATAGGATGTATACCATAATGTAAGTCTAAATGAAGAGTTAATTTTCCATGTAGCTTCGATTAGCAACATTGTGAAAATAACCTACCTTCTTCTTACGAGCTTTTTCTTTCTTTCTTGCTTTCTTTTGTAATCTTTTATCTCTTTTTGCCCGCCATTTTTCCAATTTGGGTGGTAGAAGACGCCCTATGACATCATTATCAGTCGCCTAATCAAATTTGAATTATATATATTTAGCTACAAGTTAAAGATTATTCTTGCTAATGAAAGACATGAATAAAAAATGTGTTAAAAGCAAGTAAATATGAAAAGCTTAATTTATTGGGATCTAAACTTTTATTTAAACATAAACAGTAATTATGTATCTGTGAGAGCTCTCTGGTAAAAATTATGAATGCAGATTATTGTTTAAAAAAATAATTTAAAAGCGGTTGGGGGAGGGGTTCCATGTTTCAAGAGAAGTAAATAAAATCTAGCATACATTTTTTGAACCATGAATGATATCCTTTGATTGAACCCACTCTAAGTCAGTAATGTGAAATTTCTCTCCTTTTGTTGCTTTATTTATTGATTTTTTTATATTAAATAACGTATTAGATAGGACATCAAGACTTTCAAATTTTTCCTCTCTAAGGCAGGGGTAGCCAACCCCAGTGCCATGGCACATTAAATATTGCGGCACAAAGGATTTATCACAAATGAACTCTTTTCTTCAT
Source organism: Lymnaea stagnalis (assembly GCA_964033795.1). NCBI lineage: Eukaryota > Metazoa > Mollusca > Gastropoda > Lymnaeidae > Lymnaea > Lymnaea stagnalis. The sequence goes on from CAXITT010000282.1 coordinate 137,590, forward strand.
TTATTTTGTGTTTATTTCCATTCTCAAATAAGTAATATAAATGTTAAATAAAAATAATAATCCAATATTACTAGTTAGTAATTACTAATAATACAGGATTTGTGTAAACAAGGGAAACTAAATTGCCAACGACATTTCTCTGATTAAGTGTATAATGGTGCCAAACTAAATTCAAACATCAAAAGTGAACATCACAGTTATTGCAATCAGAAAGTGAACATCACAGTTATTGCAATCAGAAAGTGAACATCACAGTTATTGCAATCAGAAAGTGAACATCACAGTTATTGCAATCAGAAAGTGAACATGACAGAGAACAATATTTATGGGGAAGAGTATTATTAATAGGATAGAAAATTTCGTGGCATGGCTATCCAAATACCTGTAGAATTATGACAGCATCAGGTAACAGTCCTGACTCCTGTAGGTATTTCACTTCTTCCGTTGTGCGTGGAAATCCTTCCAGTATGAAACCAGTAGACCTGAAAAGAAATACAAGCTTAATAGGTTATCCTTGCCCTACTCAAATGACATCCCTGATATTTCCTAGAAATTTATTCAGGAGTTTTATCAATACAAATCTTTAACAAATGGTTAAACAAATTTAAAGTATTATAGCCAAAAAGGCAAATAATATGTCACAACAATTTTTCTCCTTGGATTTTGAGATGGTTCAAATTTTTGTATCCTAAATATTGAAACTATTATTTGGAGCTGAAAGAATGTCAAGTTAAAAATAAAGAAATTCTACAGTTTAAATATTGCAGGGATTTAAGGATCTCTTTACACAAGAAACATGAAAAATGAATTTAGTTGTCACGGACTTGGAATTCTTTGTCATAAAGCAAATTGATACATTTCTTCATATCTTCTAAATTTTTAAACTATTTTTTAAAATTAATTTCAAGTAAGCAATTACCATTATGATCAATGGTAAAATTTACTAATTTCACTTTTGAAAAAAAACTAAAATTGATATGTTTGAAAAGACATTTGCTCTGTTCACACAGGCAACTGAAACTGACATTCTATGCTTTGGAGGGTAATAATGTAAGATAACAGTTAATATTTAAATACTAGTCTCATCGTCTGAGAGCAACCCAGTAACATTACTTAAATTTGAGTCTTTAAGATTTCCAAGAACCCTATTGAACAAAATGATTTACATGATAAATTAAAAAATTTTTTTTACTTAAAAGGCTCAGTGGTCCACCATGACTTGATAATGTTGTCCAAAGTTTCATATGGCAATGGCTCATTAGCCTCCAGGTTAGCTTTAATAGCTTCCTCTTCTTCTGTCAAAATGACCTCTTCCTCTTCCTGAAAAGAATAATTATGTTTTTAAATAAAATGGACAATTTAAAATCTTTTCTTTCAATTAAAAAGTACTCTGCAGTTTTGTGGAGCAAATTATTTACAGTGAAATAGTTAAGCTGCTGATTAAATAACTTGAATTAAAATATTTTAGATGTGTAAGCCATATTCTTTTTCTAAAACATTTGTATAATTTATAAAACTATCAATACTATCAAAAGATTTTTAATGATAACTATACTAAAATATTGTTTTTAAACCCATAATATCATTTATTGCATTGTTGAAAATCATTTTGTACCAGTACAGCTAGATCTAATAGCTGTCAAAACTTTTTAAGTTGTGCAAATCCTCATATTTAAAACAATGATCCATACTTTACAAAGATAGAATTTAGGGCAAGAAAGATTTTACACATTTCTGTGATCAATATTGATGGTGTAAGAGTTTTATGGTAGAAATTTATCTTCTGAATAAAATTACATAATTAAATAGGATCAATCAATATAACTCTCTATGCATGAAAGAAACTGTGGAGTAATGCTGAGCTCAACAGCGTGCAAAATAAAATTCCTGATAACTGCACTAAATGAGATTTTTTTAAATAATGCAAGTGCGTTTGGAGCATAGTATTTTATTTTGCTTAATAGTTATTTTTATGAAGTGCGTTTCTTGAATGCATTTATTCTTAAACTAATTTTAGTAGATGGGAAGTTCACGCATTGCCTTTGGGCTATTACTAGTTATTAACTAACATTATTAAACGAATGAGTATTTATAAACTCTTACCTCTTCCAGAATGGCTGGTTGAGGTTGCTAATAAGGTTAAAAGAAAATGAATATAAACAAATGAACAATAAAATAACAATACAAATAATAACCAACAGACTAAAATAGAATAAAATAAAGAATTAACTTGAGAATCATACAGAGTGGTGTGAGGACACAATTTTGTATTTCAGTTAGTTATCAAATTTTTCTATAAAAGACATTTTCCAAAAACCATCTCCTTCGAGAAGCCGTGTAGTTTTAGTTTAACAACTGTTACTTATTTAAAAGCCTTGTGATCCTTTATATATCTTTTTTTTAATACTTAAGTCAGTAGCTTACAAAAATATATTAAATAATAAAAACATTAACAACTCTGTCAAGCATGGGAGAACCTTTCCATGAAAAAATGTTTAAAAAAATCAAAACACCATAAATGTAACACATTGTACTTTCAATTATCTGGTACTGATTATCCTTGTGAAGTATTAGGTTAAATAATTTTGCTATTTCTGTTAATTTATTTTTTATATTTTCACAATTCATTTATTTAGAAGAGATGTACAAAAGGTGCTTAGGCTTTGAAAATGTACAATGTTATTGATTACATTTCTGCTTTCCCCCACCAATAATTTATTTTTGATTTAGAGACTATGTGGCCATTCTTGTCTTCCTAAGCAGTTCCTCCTTACTTTTGTCTACATGGCACAAAACAGTTTAATTGAAGTATTTTATATAATTAAGCTGATGAGGTTTGTGTTAGAAATGTCTCACTAAGTGTTTTATCTAGTTTTAATAAAACGTCAATCTAGTTGTATGCTCTGGCAGTTGGTGACTTTAAATCTACCTTAGCTTTAGCCCAATCCAACTGTCTTGGTTAAAAAAGCTTTACCCCTGGTACCACAAGCGGTTGTTATGGATCTGACTTTACATACTTATATTTTAAGTGTAACTAAATTTGTTAGTGTCATCCACATGGGTGATTTATCAGCATCCTTATTATTACCCTGAGAGTAGATTTTATTTTTAGGACAATTTAAAGCTTACTGCAGTAGAACTATTGAAAGTATTCAGTATTTTGTAAGATAATTGAGAGTAAACTGTACTTTTTTAAAATATTAAAACAAACTCAAAATACTATTTAAAAAAAGATAAAATAATATTAAAAAAATTCATTGATACCATTTTTATTTCATCCACGTCCTCTCTGGCATCAACTTGTACAATGGAGGGTTGATAACTGGGGATGAGTTCTTCTGGGCTTTCACCCTCAGAAGCTCTGTAGGAAGGAGTTGCAAGTAAATCATCATTTAGATGAGGTTGTGGGTTGAGAATAGAGCAGCATTTCATACACAAAGAAATGTAAAATAAAAGTTGCCTTAAAAAATGTTTAGAAGTGTGACCCCCCTGTTGAAGTTGGAATACAATTGCATAATTCAATAAAACTGTTTATTGACAATGATCCAGCTGTGAACAATGACATTTAAACAATCCAGCTGTGAACAATGACATTTAAACAATCCAGCTGTGAACAATGACAACAATCTAGCTGTGAAAAATGACATTTAAACAATCCACCTGTGAACAATGACATTTAAATATCTTTATGTTCCTGAAAAAAAGATACAAACATAATGATTCATACAAACATAATGATTTTAAAATCACATGACTGAAATCTAGAAATTTAAAAAAAAGTAAATTGAGGAAAATGACTGAAAAGAATTTAAAAGAAAAAAAGGTTAGATTTTGTTAAATGCAAATTGTTAATTACACACAAAATCTGAGCCCTCAGTGTAGTTGAAGGGGAAGGTGATATATTGTGATAAAATATTTAAAAAATTATTTGGATAGTATCAAACAAATGTACTCTCCATAAAAATTGCAAACCAAAAAAAATGCTTTGCTGTTCTTCATAACATTAACACAGGAAATATCTATAAATCAAAACAGATCCATGATCCTTTGTTAAACAACAAACCCACAAGAGATCCAATTTCCACAACAAAACTCTAACCACAAAAACACTATAGCATTGGAATGTCATTATCCACAGGAGACACAATGCATTAAAGAAATTAGAAACTCCAATTCAACTTGACGACAGACAGACTTCTCCATGCTCCACCTCACAGGATAAACTTACTGTAACTCCATTTCTTCTTCAACAAACTTCATATCATCCCAAATGAGATCATCATCCTCACCCATCTCATCATCCTCATCATCATCCTCATCATCTTCATCAGTATTGTCTGATCCTGAAGTTTTTGTTGAAGATCTTCGTTTTTGTTCCGACCTAAGCCCACAATATGTTCCATGATAAGAGGAATCTGATTTTAATTTTACAATTTTGACATAAATGAAGTAATTAAATTATTCGTTGCTGATCCTGGCAAAGTTGATAGCATTTCACCAGGTTCGCTTAGATATTCATATGGTGTCGAGGCTTTGACAATATGGAATTGTTATAAAATTATTGCAAGAACTTTTCTGCTCTTATATAAGATTGTACACATTTAAAACAGTCAACTACATGTATATTTATATATGTTTTTAGGACCTGTCATCATTATGAACTTGCTTTAAGTTAAATTGGAATGATCACTTTAATTACTTGGATAACTTTCATATGGGAACAACATTTTTATTTTAAAAAATACAATTAACAAATCAGTAAACTGATCAATCAAACAGATCCAATCAGAAAACTGATCAAGCAAATAGATCAAATCAGTAAACTGATCAAACAAACAGATCGATTCAAACAATTAAACCAGATGAACATAAACAACAGAAAATCTCAACCCATTGCAGACAAATTTGCAACTAATTGAAAGAAAAAACATGAAAAATATGCAATTTGCAAATGAGCCCAGTCTCATGTCTACTTTGAATTATTTTGTATTAAAGAGATTCAGAATAGAGAGTATGCTGAACTTGGAGTTTCTCAAGATATTAAAAAAAAAGGCAAGCTGCAGTTTTCACAAATTTCTGCAACTGTGTTGCAAACCATGTGACTTTCTGTGATCATATTGCAAATCTGGTGACTTTGTATGAACATGATGCAAACCTAGTGACTTTGTGTGAAAATAGTGCAAACCTTTTTACTTTGTGAACTTAATGAAACACTGAGTGGGGAGAAATTACTTGTTAACTCTTGAAAAAATATCACCTGATTCAATTTTAAATCACATGTAAGCAATTCCAGTTGCTAATTTCTTTCTTTTAAAACTATACACATTTTTAAAATGTTAAATATTTTAATTAAGAATTATTACATTTAAAAAGTTTATCTCTTCAAAATTGACTTTAAAATGTGGTGGTAGCACTCTCATCATGCATTGAGGATTTTATATTCAATCACAAAAATCTTCTATTTATTTTCAGAATGTTTGGACCCTTATGTTACTGGCATGTTAAATCCATGCGTTTTGAATATCATTTCCTAACTTTTTTTATCACTCTAAAAGAATGGAAAATGAATTTTTATAGTATAGCGCATTTAATAATTTAATCAGTACCAATGAATATACAAGAGTGAGATGGTAAAGTTATTTCTGTCAAGATTTTTAAAATTTAAGAACAGAAAATATCCAGAAAAATATATGCAAACTCCCAGAATCAAAATCTTTTTTAAGTAGTCAACAACTGATTGTAAATAACATCTCAAGATAAAATAAAATGATTTCAAGAGTTAAAATAAAAGGAAAATAAAAAGACAATGGTGGGAAAATTAAAAAAAAAATTGAATACAAAAAATATTATCATTATTATATTACTAAAGTATGTGAATATGTTGTCATTTATTTACTGTCTATCAATTTATTCTATCAGTTGGACATTATATATAGCATGTTTCTTTTTACTTAAATATAAAAAGAAGAAAATACAAACACATCTCCCCCAAAATTAAATGAATAGAATTGTTGCTTGTCACCAAGATTAGTTTTTAAAAAAGTTCATGTTCAGCTAACAGTCTCTAAATAGTTTTACTTTCTTTTTTTGATTCCATACCTGGATCCAGTAGGATGAGCACTGCTTGCTGCTGATTCTTCCCCAAAGCTAGATAAAATATTTCTTTTAAAACTAAAGGTTTCACAGGTCACTAGTTTGGGTGTTGTTAAATAGCAGATTAGAAAGCTACATTAAAATGTGTCCCAATGTTAACTATTTTTATTGAGAGTTGTTGGTGTTAACACAAGGTAAGGGATAATCTGGTTTAGTCTGGAACGGGATCTGGAAAGTGTGGACAGTTTCAGTCAGAATGAAACATTTAGTACAGACTAGTTATTATGGTACATTGAGTACAGACCAGTTAGTGTGGTACAAGTAAAGACTAGTTAGTGTGGTACATTGGATATAGACAAGTTAGTGTGGTACAACAAGTAAAGACTAGTTAGTGTGGTACATTGAGTAAAGACTATTTAGTGTAGTGCATAAGTGGAGATTAGCAAAAGTGGTACAGACTAGTCAGTGGGCTGAGAGGCATAGTTAGCAATGTAGAGTGGAGCAGTAACTATCCATTGCCATATAGTTAAGTTTTGTTACTTTCAATATTTTAGAAACTCATTACAACATATTAAAAACATTTGACTCAATGTATTTTATATTTTGCAAATTATACAAAACACAGCAAAAACTTTTCCTTATGAGTTTGAAAAAAAATATCTGACAGACAGATGGTCAAAATAGAAATTCACTCTGTCTCCTGGAGTTATATAAAAGTGATTACTTGGTGTAAAAATATAGGGTTTTTACTTACTCATCATCATCATCTGACACTTCATCATCATCTAGGATATATTCTGGCCCTATTTTCTTTTTTGTCTTTGCAATTATCAGTTCTTGGAGTCTTTCTCTGAAGGAAATGTGGAAAATGCCCAACTTTTCAGCTAGGTGACGACCATGTAGTGTTTTGCCTGAACCTTTAGCTCCCAAAATGAACAGTCTAAGAGGAGGTGCCTGAGATTATTTAAAATACATTTTTTTGTTAATGTTACATTTACTCATATTGGAAATAATTTCAAAATCCTTTCCTACATACAGTAATATAAAATTAAAACTTTTCATTCCTTTTTGCAACCATTTAAGCAAGAGCTAATTTCTAATTATTAATTTGTACTAAGGTTTTCTATATGACCCCATATCTTTTTTCTTTTATGTATTTTTTGTTGTATTTTTAAAATGTTCACTCATTGCTCTGAACTGTTGCAGCAAAATGGTTTTATAAAGCACCAAGTTTATGTAATATGACAATCAAAGAGAATAACTGAAGAAATCATTTTGCACATTTTCCAATTCTTAATGCCCTAGAAATCTTTAGGCCTATGTCGTTCTATACATTTTTAGAGTTTACCAAGCAACTGTCCTTGCACTATCCCTGATTAATTAATTTATTTTCTTTACCAGTGCAATAAAGACATATAGTTTATTTTTATTTTACACAACCAAGCCACACTTCTTGGCATATTAGCATTGCCGCCTAGTGGATTCTGAACTTATTAACTATCAGTGGCTACCTGGCACCAGTGGCCTAGGCCCGACAGCACTTTTTTCCATTATATGGAGGGGTGGCATTTAGGAAAACTGCAGAATTTTTTCATGGAAAGGGAGGGGGCAAAATTCTAGGCCTGCCCCTGGTAGCACTAACTCTAACTACTGCCTAGTACCACTTTTTACTGACCCCTGCTTGGCCTGTAATGGGAATATTGAAATGCAAAGCTTACCTAAGGAACTAGCAACATCATGTACAGGCCGAAATCTGACAAAATGTGGTATTGTCATGAAAAATAAACTTGTGCAAACATATTTTTTAACACTTTTAGTAAAAATGGCTAAAAATGATTACAAGATTCGACCAAGGCTGACACACACACAGGCAAACAGACTTGAAAATAATCTAAATAAAACCTTTTTAAAAACAGGAATATTAATATTGTGAACAGGTAAAAAATTAGCCTACTTTTACCTTTAATGGTCCAACTTGTGCAACATAATCACTTGGATTTTCCAAGAATGTTTCTCGTGTTTCATTTGAGGCAAAATAATAAATTTTTTCTCTGTAGATGGCAGCTATTTCTGGATTTCCTGGAATTAGCACTTCTGTTTCCTTTAATTTTACAGGATCAAAATAATTTGAGTCTCCTAAAAACTTCTTTTTCAGGCTAGCACTAGATTCATCTTCCTGAGGGGGAAAAAAACCCATTAAATGTCTCATTATTTAAAATTCAAATAAATATTTAGAGATCTGTATTTGTTGTGGCAAAATGTATCTCTGAAGTTTAAAAAAAAAAAGTTAGAGCATCTTTTCTAACGAACTGGATAAATCATAGGTCAAACATTCCCTGCCATTCATTTTCCCCCAACATTTAAGCTTATCACATTGTGTTTAGGCTATTGATGAGATTTATTTCAGCAATAGCAGAGGTTGCTTAGGAATAGTTCAGATTGTGTCTACGCAATCAGTCTGATTGTGCCTAGGAATTGGTCAGATTGTGGGTAAAATGTGTGACATTTCTTATTTGATCATAGAAGTTCTGCTTTATGTACTACTGTAAAAGTTTTGTTGCAATATTTCAATAAAAGTAACAAAAGCTTATTGGCAGTGTAATTAAAGTGTAAGTATTTTCACAAGTGATACCATCAAAGAGCCAAGTTAAGATACTGGATGAAACCTATTACTATTTCATTATTTCAACAACAAAATGATCAGGACAGAAAAATAGGGCAGGGGATTGCAATCTTGGGGTTGGGTTATTTTTGTGTGTGTGGTGAGTGTTCTAATTTAAATGGATTCTCTATTATAGAAAAATTATTCATCTGGGTCATAAACATAAAAATGTTGAAATGTTGAAAAATGTTTTTTTTTATGTTAAAAATGAAATCCTAAAATAACAACCTGTTGAAGATCAAATCTTTTGTGAAAGAAGTGCTTTAAGATGATGCAGTAAGTGTAGATGGTATCAACAAATTAAGCGCAATAAAGGTTAGATGAATGAATTTGTATAAACATATTTTGAATTTATGTTTTCCACAAATGTTGAGTGACATGAAAATGATTGATACAGAAAAATAACTTTTTTTTGCATGGTTAAAAAATATATGCAACCATCAGTTGAACATTTATTTTTTTCAAACCAACTTGTCAGAAATATCAAGCAGCTCTATTCTGCTTAGAAGTTGAATTAAATAAACCGGTACATAGATTATAATAATAAATTAAACTATCCCAAATTTTGGCAATAAAAAAAACAGATCAAAGTTCTTAGGTTTAGAATACACTGAATTGCGTATCCAGAAATTTGATCGAAAGAAATTTCGTCGATGGTAAAATGATCGACGGGAATTTGATCGAACGGAAATTCAGTCAAATCTTTTATTCAGTTTTTACGTTAAAATTATTGTCAAGTTTCTTTTTGAACGCACTATACTATATAGTAAAACAAAATAATTCGTTCAAAAAGAAATTTGACAATAATTTTAATGTGTGAACTGAAAAAAAGATTCTACCAAATTTCCGTTCTATCAAATTTCCGTCGATCAATTTACCGTCGACGAAATTTCTTTCGATCAAATTTCTGGTAAAAACCTAATTGTATACATTATCCTTAAGATACAGAAAGAAATAGATTGATGTTCTCAGAGAAAAGTAATGAACAAAAAAATGTAAAACAAAAATTGAAAGAGATAAGTTTCATTAATATGAAATTTAAATATGATTGTATGTGTACTTTTCTCGCCTTAATATAAATACTTTAATAATGCAAAAGAAAAAAAAAAAAAAAAAAAAAAAAAAAAAAATGGTGGAAAGAGAAAAAAAAAAAAAAAAAAAAAAAATTAAAAAAAAAAATAAAAAAAAAATAAAAAAAAAAAAAAAAATAAAAAGTGTACTTTTCTCGCCTTAATAAAAAAACTTTAAAAAAGAAAAAAAAAAAAAAAAAAAAAAAAAAATAAAATAATGCTTGAAAGAGCAGAATTATAAAAAATGTGAATATTTCTTCAAAATGATGATGTAAAATTAAATCCAAAAAAAAGAATAACAAGTAAATTAGCTGACTGGCCTGCTTTATATTTTCTTGAACGTTTTCTTTCTTCCCCAAATCTTTTACCTACCAGACATAATGGTAAAATGAGCTGGCCAAATTTTTTATGATCAAAGTAATGCAATAAATAAGTGCTGAATATATTAAATGAGTTCAAGATAATGCTGTACTTTTGATCATGACATCAGCACTTGGGAGTCATTATAACTGGAGTTCTGTTTGGCTGAGCGATCCCACACCCTGCATACAACTTACCTCTCCCAAATCCATCCAAAAGGAGAGGGTATTTGGGTTCATGGCTGTGTCACTGACACCTTTCAAACCCCAGACAATGAATGATACATAACACTAAGACGCAAACTGTAATCATGGCGAAAAAAATCATCAGATATCTACAGACTTGGCAATCTAAATTGTGAAAACTAAGGACAAGGAGTCAGATTGAAGTCTCTGATAATCCCCAATGATTTACATTATAATGAGCTATGGTAGGGTGGATTTAGGTAATCTGACATTCTGACTAAGCAAGCATTTTCTAGTGGGTGCCTTCTTTTAAGTATACTGATTCATCCACTTATACCATCTAACTGAAATATCAGTTTTTCAGCGAGTGCTTGCTTTTAATTGTAACAAAAAAAATCAATTTAGGCACAAAATATGAAGCTTAAAATTGTTGTGACCCGATTTTAAGTAGTATACCCCATGCCAGATGGGACATGCTGTCTCCTTCCAGTACAGAAACTGCTTAGTTAAACTTGGTGCTTGCCTTGCTTCACACTGATTCAACAACCCGACTGCCTTTACTGGAAAGTAAGATTTATGTCCACGTTTCTAACTTATTTTGAAAGCTTTAACTTACTTCTTCTCCAACCACTTCAGTGGTCATGGGTGGCTCTTCATTAGCTTCTGCTGCCTCTGCCTCTAGGTCTTCTTCTTCTTCATCAAGATCCAGAGTATCAAGTTCCCAGCTTTGAAATCTGAACAATCCTAGAACAATAAATTACCTTTAGTTGTATATGAAACATTTCTAATACTGAATAGCTTAAAGAGTGAGTTTTGTTATATACAATTTTTCTTTACATTAATGCATGCAAAACAGGTAAATTTCTGAAAATAAAAACATCTTATTGAAAAAAAAAATAGGCTGAGAAAAAAGCAGGTTAACAAAAACATAAATTAAAGTTCGCAGACTTCAAACTAACTTAACCTACTTTCAACATGTTTCAGAACTTCTGCAAATGTTTTCTCAGGAATGTGGCCAGTAATATCAATTTTATAAGGTTCAATAGATGTTGTGCCAGTGATGGTTGCAATCAAATTGCTCAAGACTTTATCAAAGTCACCCAAGTTTTCACTGAACGCTATGGCTTCTGGTTGTGACATCAAGAACTTTTAGAAGTAAAATGGCAAAAATTAACATTTTAAAAATGAAGAATTGCATTTTATTAAAATGTATAATAATCCTATGTATAAGAACAGTAAATTTATTTGTTCTGAACCAGCATTATTTAAATAATGAACACATAGGTAGTTGTGTACTGATGATGTACATAGTGAATAATTTAAACATGGACAGATGTGTATTGTTGAAGAATATGTTAAGTAGTTAACAGGTAATAAGTTGTGTTCATAAAATGGTATTTTCTGCCCTCATGATGTACACAGTATATTTTTTTTTACTCATGACATATATGGTAAATAGTTTAAGAATGTTATGCATGTTAATTAGTATAAACATGATGTACACAGTAAGATGACGTCCTAATTTTTATCCTGAGACAAAAAAATTTTTATTACTTGAAGTTCAGTCTGTTCAATAGCGATTGCCTCCTCATCCTCAGCTTCTTCACTAACAGGGGCAGGGAATAGACCTGAAAATTTTCATTTATCACATCAATGATATGAACTCTGAACTATTGTCTTAACTTACCTATTTCACTTAATTGTGCCTGAATATGATCATTTTTTATGTAACATAAACATAGGATGAAACATAGAAAGTTGAAACCTTTACTTTATTGCTGTTTATTAGCATCCTATTATTTGCAAGATCTTTCTGTTTAACAAGCAACATGTGCAGATAGACATGTCAACCCAAACAATATTTTAGATCTGAGAAGTCCTTATCTTCATGTATATGTCACACATTTTTTTTGCACACCTTTAAAGCTATTTATTACGTGTATTAAAGGCAGTGCTTTCCAAACTTTCTTTGTTTGCGAAATATGCTTTAGATGTGTATCATGTTGCATTGTGATTCAGTAATTCAGTTTCACAAGTGGAACACCTGACCTGAGGTTAAACTTAGACAAACCAACACAAACAAAAAATGTTCTAACAGAATATACGATGACATCGTTTATCAGAAGAAAAAAATTCATTTAGACTATATTTGTTTTAAAATATCATTAAAAAAAAAAAAGGAAATACATTTCCATGATTTATTGTTTTTTATGATTACTAATTGGAAAATATGTTCAAGAATTTGACCACTTTCAATAACCCAATAACTATTAAACATTTCAATGAGATTTATAAGCTTAACAAACAGGATGAGCACAGATTTTAAATATTTGCTGGAATGTTAAGATCTCGACGCTCATATTATTTCATAAAGGATTTAAGCGTTTCATGTTTCATTTATGTTATTAATGGTTGAAAGTTTTACTTCGCAAATTTATGTATTGTCAAACCGCAAAACAATTTTTTTTTTACAGTTTTTAAATGCGAATCCAATTGCTTTCAAAGCCACATTCTGTATACACCATTGATAGATGCATATAATTTGTGTATTTCTGCTAATTCTTTTTTTTCTGACAGTTTTGGAAAACATTTTTTTATGTTTAAAAAAAGTTTTCAAATATTGGCATAGCCTCAGTTAAAGGTGACACACCTACACACTGCAGGCAACACACTACCATGTTGCAACACAGTTTAGAAAGCACTGATCTAAGGTATAGAAACCAACAACAACCTTCCAAAAAATGCATCAAGAAGCAAAAAAAATTGTCTCCTTGGGCATGCCAGTCAGAGATCACATTTAGGAAACTGAAAAACTTCACACATTTTTTCTCTCACCATTTGTCCCTGCCTCAGGTTCTTGTTCTAATTCTTTTAAGGCATCATCAAGACCTTCTTCTGTGGGAGAAAAAAATGAAAATAACATGAATATAAAAAATCTAATTATATGTTTATAAATTAGCCTAAAATTTGTTAGATTTCACATTTTTTAAAACAGAGCATTTATTTTCTATAAAAAATAGTGAATGAAGATTATTTGATCTATGAATGATTTTCTGCTGTATTGATAAAAAGATTATTTATCTTTATTTTAACTATCTGGTACAAAAAACAAAGCAAAACAAAAAAATTAAATGTAAATATTCCAATTTGAAAATAGAAAGGTCAGACAAACTGTCCAATTTGTAAAAAAAATCAAGAACAATTAACAAAATATTTTAAAATTTCTTTTAAATACATTGAGCTCACCCTATGATATACACTATCCTTGCTTTAAAATTAACGTATACAATTTTTTAAAACTCCCCATTACATTACATGGATTTAATTTCTTTGATCAATTGCCAGGAAGAAATAAAAAACTCAATGTGAACATTTCAACCAAGGGCAACAAAATGCAATTGCATATCCTCTATAGCAGGGCTTCCCAAAAAGAATTGCTTGCACCTCTCAGCAGGTATCTCATTAGATTGGTGTCACCTGGTATGGTGAACTCATGGTGTCATACCATCCACCTCACCCCCAGACTTCTCCCATGGACTCCCCCAAATCCACTTGTACAGACCATACAGAATCACTTAAAGTGTTCAAAATCTGCTGCTTTCAAATACTTTCTCAGCCTTGTTATTTCAATTAATATTTCACATTTGGATTACTAAATCTTAGAGTGTTTAATTTCATATTGGTCAGCAAGCAGTCACTCTTATTCAGTGTGCAATAGAAGACTCAAAGATAGCGCTTCTTCCTTGAGGGCTCTTAATCTGATTTGTAGCTCAAAATGAAAAACTCAACCCTCTCCCTCTTGTTTTCTGTTTAATTATTGTTGAGCTAGTCCAGTTTCTATTGATAGTCCGCATGTCATCTCTTCTAGAGCCTTAAATATTCTTTTTACTGTAATTTCACACAGGTCTCATTTTAAAAGCTCTTGTTCAGTTCCATGATTAACTCTACAACTGCACATCGAGTGCAGAAAAAGCACCACTACCTTGGTTGTCACATGTTCTGGAGTTATCTTCAGGTATTACTGCGCAACATAAACTTCCTAAAGAATTTCAGCACATAAATAAAGATAGCCTAACTGATCTCTTTAGCCATCTGGCAGATCTTTGATAGATCTGGTGTGCTTTCTAGAATGATTCCACAGCACATCACAGCATTTATTATAATTACAAGCATATCCCTCAAATGATTTGTCAAAAAAAAATTATAAATAAATGTTTTTCCACGATTTTGGTACAAGAAACAATACAGATGTTTTAATTTTACATTTGTCCATTTTTATAGAATTGGGTTCTCTTTCAAAACAGTTGTAATCCTATAAAATCTTTAAAACAATTAAAAAATTTTTGAAAATGAATCGTTACTTTTTGAAGTCTAATAATTCATAGAGGGTCCAAAGTATAATAAAGGTTGGGAAACCAGCACTAAAAAAAAGTGAGTATCCTCGTAATAATTGAGGCAATGGTTTAAACTTACAAAAATAAAAGAATGGAAATTTTTATTTGATAAAAATAAAAGTGTAACACAATTTGAAAAAAAGTCAAATCTTAATGTCCAACAGGAAAAACTTCCAGCGTCTCACTCATTTTCTTGTCAGTCAGTAAATCTAAAGTAGCGTAAAGCTCTGAGTAGTCATGGAATTCTTCAGCAAGCAGACTGATAAAGCTGGGCCCTCGGGGCTGTTCAATTCCCATTTCGGTAAAAGAATGACGTGTCTGCACCTCTCCAGCTAGTGTGTCCCATAGTACTTGGTTCAGCTGTAAAGCAGCTAAAGTGGTAAGCAGAACACTTAGATAAAATTTCGACTTGTTGCGAGCATCTGCAGTTTTCTACAGGTTAACAATAATAATTGAACTGGGCTTAACATGAATTAATAGTCACAGGGCTCCATGCATTTCTGTCTATATTGTATAGAGTGTGAACAGCTGAATTTATCCCTTGCCAAGTTGAGAGGTCAAGGTATGTGACAGCTCAAGCAAAGTCCATCTAGCTATTTGTCAATAGCCGAGAGCAAGCCATGAAGCATTTAAACTTGTTACCTCATGAAGGAGACTTGCTACAATTGTGCCACAGAGCTGCATGGTTTTATATGAAATTAAACTAATACTTTTAACAAAACTCAAGAGCAATCTACATAATCAAATAAAAAAAGATATATTCTTTTATAAAAACACACATCACAAAATATAATCCATTTAATTTAAATAAGTACATATATATAAGATTATGATTTCCATTTCTTGGAACTTTTGATAACAGGGTTTTACATTCCAGAATATTGAACCCTTTTTGCTATAGACGGTTCTGGCAAAATACTGTTTTTTTTTCTCCAGGTTTTGGGATCATAATGTAAGATAATCTACAACTTTTTAATTCTTCAAGATAACCTTGCCCCATTGGACTAAAAGCTAATAATTTTATGAGGTTTTAGAATATGCAAATCAAGGTCTCAACACTTTTCAGAACTACTTTGACCCCCTTGTTGTGATGTCTTGTTCCCCATTTGTCCAGCCCACATTTGTTGAGAGTATCTCCTACAGAAAAGGTTAAAAGAAACTAGCACCTTTTTATTCCATTTTTTTTCCCAGTGAAGAAGACTGAAACCCTACTACTTACTCATACCATATGTTATAAGTGATTAGAGAAAATATACCATTGTATTCAACTCCACACCGACCCTACAATTCCATTTAATACTATGAAACCCTACCACTCAATTGAAAACATTATACATAACCCTTATATTAACTTATCCTGGATATGAAACTCATGCAAGAGTTGAATAGTAAAAATGTATTTTCTCTCCTTGCCCTTACTGTCCATCATCTTATTCTTTTCACATCATCCTTGTTATTTTTACTCTATTATGCCCCCCTCTCTCTATGTCACTCTCTCTCTCTCTCATACCTAATCTTTCTTCTCTCTCTTTTTCTGCAGCAGCTTCCTCCATGGCAGCTTTTTCCACTGCAAAATAAATTTATAAATGAGACATGTATGTAAAAATATGAAGTTAAGTTCAGATATTTTACTCAAATATATCTTAACTTTAAAACAAAAACGTAAATTACCTTATATAATTCCAAAAAAATAAATTCATAAATCTAACAAAATACATTTTTTGCAAAGATATTTGATAGCTGATTTTATGTGGCCATGTCAATGAAAATTACATGAAATAGTAGAAATTTTATGTCTGAGATATTTAAATGAAATAAAAGCATCATATCATTCTTTTATCAATTTTTTTCAATGCTTGTTACAGAGTTTTATACATAGTCCATTAGAAGCTAGCAAAACTTAATCAAATGCCTTTGACCTTTCCTCCCAAAAAAAAACCAACAAAGAAAGAGAATGTATCTCTTTGTCAGACATAACTCTTGAAAGAATAATTACACATACAAACGTTTAATGCATGATGCCAATTTCCATAATATTTCAGACCTATCTCTGAGTGAGGACATGTGTAAATGAAACCTTCCCTGAATGATGACATGTGTAAATAAATCCTTCCTTCAGTGATTACTTGTGTAAATGAATCCTCCCCTGATGATATGTAAATTAAACCTTCCCAGAATTAAAATCACATAAATAAAACATTCCCTGAGGGATAAAATGTGTAAATGAAACCTTCCCTGAATGATGACTGTTTAAATCATGCCTTATTAATGAAATGCATTTTGTTTAATATTTTATACCAAAAAAAGTATATACCTATGATACCAGAGAAAATATTTCTTGTCTGCCCTGCTCTCATTGTGCATCATGCTGCGCTCTTATGCGCTGCTTCCCCCATCATGCACTTGATCATATATGCACCAAATGCACACAAAAGAACCCATTCGTTACCCACTGTGCTGGGTGCTGGTGTGTCGACTTGTGGTTGCTCTACATTTTGTACCCTTACTAACTTAGGCCTATTAAGCTGTTCTGAGCTCTGACTGGTATTGACTTAAGATATTGTAGTGCAACAAAGGGCCCCAGTACATGACTGGCAGCTGCGTTTAAACAGGAAGCCCTTAACCGATTCCAAATATGCTTGTGTCAGCACATTTAACACCCTACCAAAATTGCCCCACTAACCATCAATACCCTACTAAAATTGCCCCACTAACCATCAATACCCTACTAAAATTGCCCCACTAGCCATCAATACCCTACTAAAATTGCCCCACTAACCATCAACACCCAACAAAAACAGCATCAGTGCCCATCACTACCAACTCTTTATAGAGTCAATACAGCTAAGCATTTTACATGCGCAATGTGGTTGCGTTGCCCAAGCTAGTTAGTAATAGATAGTTGAGCAATGTAGTTGTTAATTAACTACATAGATATGCACTGTCAGTGATAAATGCACTATCAGTGATGTCACAGTAGAAAGTGTAGAGGGAGATTGGTAAATTTTTTGCCAAATGTAGGTCAGATGTATTTGAATATTTGAATAAAATTATTATAATACTCCTCAAGTCTTGTTACATTAAGTCTGAACATGACAGTGATGCTCTGTACACGTCACCATAACAGTCAGTCCATATTTAAAGGTAAGCAAATTTGTTTAAATATAGTGACAATGATGTGATGGAAGGGAAATTACAACAAAAAAAACAACAAAAAAACTCACTGAGTAATAGCAGTCTTTGTTCTTCTTTTTCCATTTCTTGTCTGTGAATCTCATCTTCAATCCTATAGTTTTAAAACAAAGGCAGTATTTACAATTGCAAAATTAAAATATGTTTGCAACCAAAAGGAAATTGAAAATGCATTCCTGATAACATATATCTTTGCTGTATAATAACGATTACTCCCACAATACTATGAATAAAAACAATAGAGCATATTCAGACACTTTTTAGCTGTATGGAATTGAATATTTCTACTTTTATATCATTTTACCACTTATTTTGACTGTAAAAATTTCTTATTTAATTATTATTTCTTAAAATTCATAGCAAATCCCTCTGGATGTTTGTAAGTGATAGCTGAAATAAAGATTCGTTGTTAAAAATTATTAGATTCTTTTTTGTTTAAAAATTAACTACCAACTCATTATGTACTTAAGCTTTCATAGATCCCACATTTTTCTAGATTAATCTTTTAAAAAAAATGGTTTATTAATTACCAGCTTGGATGTTTGATTTCTTCATGTAGTGTTGGTGTGTTAAGTGAATAAATACAGTTTAAAATGCTTTATGAAATCATTCTAAATAAAGAAAGTAATATTAATGAGTTAATTAAGAAAGTTGTAATGCTGTCTTAAAACATTTATTGAAAAAAAAAATGTCTTCCTTAGTTATTCAGCTTGTTTGGAGAATTAAGGCAACAGATTGGGACAAAAGGTGCCAGGTGATAATAAAATAAATATAAATATCTTACACTTTTAGTCTCATTTCTTCTTTCTTGGCCATCTCATCTATAATAGCCTTATCATGTGCCCTTTGTTTTGCCTCATTCAAAATCCATTCTTTATTTTTCAAGCAATATCTCTCCGTAGTCAGTTTGATCATGTTAGCCTTTGATGTCTTTTCATCACTAGCAGCATCGCCAAGGAGAATCACATCATCTGGGATAAGGTTTCTTTCCACACAAGCTGTCCACTGTTCTTTGTTACTTGGAAAGTTGTCAAGGATCCATGACCCATATCTTTAATCAAATAAATGATCCAAAAAAAATATTCAAATACTTGTTATTGAAACAGGTAGCCAAGTTGGAAAAACCATTGTTATGGCTCTCTAGAAAATTTCAACATTACCTATTTGATAACATAATTAAGATAAAAAATGAAATATATTTTTTACATTGACATGTAGATAATTGGAAAACATCTCTTAATTAAAATTTAAAAAAATGTGTTTAATTGGATAAGTAGAGAATCCCTGATCTCAAATAATCAAATTAATATTTACTATCTGGCATATCATGCCCAGTACTGGTTCTGGAAATGGAAAAGGGTGGGGGAGGAGTTGGCACTCTGCTGAAGCAACTGGGTACATATCAATATATTTCAAAATCCAGATAAGAAGAAAAGTCTTTGAACTTATTTTACATTGGTTGCTCCAACCATTTTTAAATCTCAAATCTTCGAATTATATATCATAATGTGAAATGATTGGCCCATAATAATTTAAACATATTAAAAATAGTAATCTAGAAGGAAGTTGATAGTTTAGTTATGGCTTATATACTATATTAAATCTCAAAGCATTTGATCAACAGCAGTGCAAGATGACTCACAAAGGTCCATCAATTCGCTGGCTTCTAAGTTCCTTTTCCCATTCTTTTATAGAATTATCTAGGACTTCAGCCAGCTGCTCAGGAGTCAGTGTGATCGAAGTGGTTCCAGCATCAGCCACTGCTAGAGTCACAATGCCAACAACGTCTGGATGATGCTCATCAATCTTTAAATGAAATAAGATAAATCTTTCAGGATAAGTTTCTAGAATAAAATGATAAATTGACAAAAGTTTAGCTCATTGACTTTTCTAACTAAATAAGGTATAAAAGCTAAATCAAAACAAGGAGATGTAATACTTATTGTGGGACTAGATAACTTGCAAGTGATTTTGAAAAAGAACAGTTTGGCCTTTTTTTTAGTTAAAATTTCTCCCAACAATAATTTAAAGAAAACATAAAAGACAAAAACATCTATCGAGACAAATAAGATCCAAATAATATTTAACAGAAAAAACAACTATTTTTTTAATAAGACATATTAGAAAACCTTAGGTCACTTTTTCCCCCCATGCGGTTCTTTCCATCCTGTTAGACCAGTGGCCATAATTAGCTAAAAATGATTACATGTATTCAATTTCTGTAAGAAATTCTACCTCATGCTCATGATTGCCACCACAAGTACAAGTGAAGTGAGGTTTCTACTTCTCACGTTCTACCTTTTGATAACAATAAATATACTACCTCTGGTTCCTTTGGCAGCTCCTCTGCTGGCGATTCTATGACTGCCTCATGAGTAGATTGGTGTGCGTACATTTCTGATTCCTTGACATCCAAGGTATCCTGCTCCACCAATGAATCTTTAGGGGTAATTTTCTCTGTAGTGGATTGTGCATCTGATTGTTCATCCTCTCCTTCGTCTTCTTCCTCTATAATAACATCAAAGAAATGTCAGCTCTAGATTATGTAGAGGGCACCAAGCAGGTAAACAAAAAAAAAATGTCTATTAATTTTAAGATTATAAAACAGTCATAATGCGGGTTCGATGTTTGCTTATTCATAACTAAACAAAGTAAATATTTAACTAAGTTCAAAATAGAATTTAGGCATACTTCAAACTTCATCAAATACACTTTCAAAAATGCACTCATGTAATAATTTGATTTGAAATTACATTTTTTATTCAGCACCAATAGCCTTGACCAGCCCTTTATTATGATAAGATAAATACATAATACATGTAATTATAATTTTAAAAGTAAATAATCTTATAAAGTTGCATCAGTTTTATCAATGATTTTCCATCCATCCCTGTGACGCTACAGCCCATGTAGGGCTTTAGCCTGCCTCACGACTTCCTTCCACTCAGGCCAGCTAATGCTTTTCTTTTCCATGCTTGGATTTTCAGTTGTTGTAGATCTTTTTCCACATCATCCATCCATCTAAGCCTTTTGAGCCTTTTTCCTCTGGGGTATTGTGATGCACCCTCTTCATTCCTCTGTCATTTGGCATTCTCTCTAAATGTCCTGCCCAGCGTAGCCTTTTTATTTCTGCTACTATTGTGGGGTCCTGATATAGACTGTAAAATTCATGGTTGGTTCGTATTCTCCATCCATATTCATCCTTTGTTGGTCCATATATTTTCCTGAGAACTTTCTTCTCCCATGTGTTTAATAAGTTTTCTGCCGTTTTTGTTAGGGTCCAAGTTTCACTTTCATATGTTACAACTGGTCTGATTACAGTTTTATAAATAGTTTTCTTTGTTTCTCTTGTAATGTTTTACTTGTATTTTCTGGCTACTGAAGTATGCCCTGTTTCCGGCTGATATTCTTTCTTTTTTTTCTGTAAGTAATTCGTTTCTTTCATTTAATAAAGATCCTAGGTATTTGAATTGATTTACTTTTTCAAAAGTCTGGTTTCTAATTTTAATTGCTTCATCTGTTTGTTCTTTTCTTATCATGGCATGTATTTTGTTTTTTGATTGTTAACTTCCAGCCCTGCTTGTAGTGATGCGTCTTCTAATTCAATAGAGGATTTTGATATGTCTTTAAGACTTTTCCCTAGCAGTGCTATGTCATCAGCATATGCAAGATACTGAAGTGGTTGGTTGTAGAGTGTGCCCATTGGTTGTGGGTCTTGAGTTTCCCTCAGAAAGTATCCTGTTATCGTTCCTCTAGTGTCAATGTTTATCTTTCTAATAAATCTCTCTAATGTTAGGTTAAAGAGCATACAAGACAGTGAGTCTCCCTGTCTTAGGCGTCGTCTAATCTGAAATTCCCTTGAATATTCTCCTTGAACCTTGATTTTGCTTTTTGAGTTTTTTAGTGTTACATGTATTAGTCTTGTCAATTTGTTGGGTATTCCAAACTCCTGCAGAGTCTCATATAGATATTTTCTTTTGATGCTGTCATAGGCCATTTTATAGTCCACATAGAGTTGATGTACTGGTATATTATATTCATAGCTTTTCTCTAGTAGGCATCTGATGGTGAAAATCTGATCAGTCGTTGATCTGTTAGGCCTTAATCCACATTGGTAATCACCTAGTATTTCTTCAGTGTAAGGTTGTAATCTTTTGGCAATAAGCTTTGTCAATATTTTGTATGTAACATTTAATAGGGAGATTCCTCTGTAGTTTGTGCACTGAAGTTTGGAGCCTTTCTTGTGTATTGGGGTTATTAATGCTGTTTCCCATTCTGTTGGAATTTTCTCTTCTTGGCAAATTTTAGTTATAAGTTTATGTATCTGAGTGTGTAGTTCTTTTCCTCCAAATTTAATCAATGATTTTAGCATTTATAAAACAATAATTTTTTTTAATAGCAACTAGAAAGTTCCATCCAGTAAGTTATAAAATAGCTGTAAAAACATTTGTTGGTAAATATAAGTTAATGAGATAATTAAAAAAATAATTAAAAAATAATAAAAAAATTAAACAAAAGTTTCCAAACAACAATAATAATAATCAATGGGTAAAGGAATACTGTAAATTTCAATTTGTCCTGTTGATGGAAAAATCTTTTACCCAACTGAGAGATGTGTTCAGTTTCCTTTATGGTGCGCATTTCTGCAGAAAACATGAATTCTTTTTTTTAAAAAACAGACCAGCATTTCTCTTATATAGCTAAAGTTTTTTTTTAAAACTGAACATCTGCTTTATTTTGAACAAATTTGATTACTCTTTTACATACCTAATTCCCGCTTTGCTGTCTCCACAGCCAATCTGGCTTTACGCTCTGTGAAATATTAGAGAGAGTTATAGAACACAGTCTGCTATATTTTTAAAGAAATGGTACATTAGAACACAATAAATGGGAAGGGGTGATATGCCGGCAAAGTCATTTAAGCATTTACCAATTAATTATTTTTACATATTGATCCAAAAAGGTGCATCATCACTCTTAAATGTATACACATTTAATTTGTGCCACATATAGAACATTTTTGTCTGATGGCATCAGATCTGTTGTGTCTTATTTCCAAGTGTTTAAGTAAAGTGATAGTGTCTATTGTGCCATGTTTGTTCTCTATTGGTTTTATTACATCTATTGTTTCCATAAGACAAAATTTATTTGCTTTTGGCACTTGTCAGTCTCAGGGAGATGATGGTGTGGTTTTCGCTTGAAGTTGTGAAAATCAAAAGACCTGGGATTTTCTTAAGATAAGATAAGATTCTTTTATTGATCCAAATAAATGGAAATGTTTTATGATTACATTGCACATAATCCTTTACGTAAATATTCTTACCAAGACAAACATTTTTAAACTAGAACAATTTAAAGACAAAAGATCTAACTTATTTCTCAAGCACTAAAATCATCTGTCAGATGCCAATTAATCACTCAATTAATAACCATATTGACTTTAAAAGTGATGATTTAGATTCTGTAACAGCCAGGGGACCATGCTGATAAATTCTGATAGAAAGGGGAAGAAATTAATTTCTATTTCTTTCGGTCCAAACTCTGAAGGAAAGAATTTGCCCTGATGGACCTGACCTGAGGCATATGTGAAGAAGAGGGTGGGATGTATTAGTTTTACAAATACCTTTTGTTTCAAACAGTTTTTCGTGTGAAGGTAGTTTTGCTTAAATGGCATTAATTTCTTTCTTGATAAATCTATTTAATCTGTGTTTAATAAGAAGCTGTGAATTCCCACACCAGCAGGTAACACTAAAGATCAGTTTGCTTCCAATTTTTTCACCCAATAATATGTTAATAATTTGCCTGCTAATACCAAAATTGTTTATTTTTTAAAGAAAGAAATGTCTTTGGTTAACTTTTTAATATAGAATTAGGCCCTGGTCATGCCAGGTTAGCTTACTATTAATGGTGACACAAAGGTACCTCTATATCTCTACCTGCTATATTTGTTAGATCTGCTATTTGGTGATTCCCCGTCATAAAATCTACAACCATAAAACTTTTAACTAAGTATAAAATTTCGCCTTCAAATATTAAGCCAATGATTGTGCCGTCATCTGCAAATTCAGTGATTGGAATGGTGTGGCTTGGGCTCTGGATATCACTGGTATACATTGTATACAGGACAAGGAAGAGAATGTAACCTTGTGGAGAACATCAAGTGGGAGCTGGTGAACCCAGGATAGAATCAAGTGGCAATAGGTGAACCCAGGAGAAAATCAAGTGGCAATTGGTGAACCCAGGAGAGAATCAAGTGACCATTGGTGAACACAGGAGAGAATCAAGTGGCAATTGGTGAACCCAGGAGGGAATCAAGTGGCTATTGGTGAACCCAGAAGAGCATCAAATGGCAGCTGGTGAACCCATGAGAGCAGTAATTGGCAGCTGGTGAACCCAGGAGAGCTTTAAGTGGCAACTATCTCCAGATTTTTCCGTAGGGGTTGTCTTCATATGTAGCCACAAGCCAATGGCTGTTTCACCCCTTCTCTTAATGGGATTGATGAGTCCCATCCTCCTGGAGTGCCAGTACTGCTTGCTTGTCTGGATATTATAAGAGTTTGAACTCTATGCCATGGAATTGAGACTCATCACTGGGCAACCATCCACTCATCCACTGAATTAGAGAAAATGTATGAAACAGCAGTAAACTATGTGAAATAACATATAATATATATCTTTGAATCCTTTAAGCAATGATGCTAGGCAAGAACTTAGAAGTACCTTCATGGATCAAGGACTGATTCCTTTTAATTAAATAATAACTTAAATCTTTTTTTAATTTACCTTCTTCTTTGGCTGCAGCTTCAGCTTCCATTCTCTCTTTGTATTTGGCTTTCACTTGCTGAATAGCTGCATCAGTAACCTCCCTCCTCACATTTTCAATGTATTCTTTTTTCTTTGCTTCTTTTACCGTTTTGCTGAGTTCACTGACATCAAATATCTGCTCAAATACAAATGAATCATTGATCTCTTACCAAAAAAAAAACAAAAAAAAAAAAAAAAAAAAAAAAAAAAAAAAAAAAAAAAATAAAAAGCCTGGGTGAATCAAAGCTTAAATTATTATAATTATTCTGTGTGGGTTGTGTTGGCCTGCATTAGCAAACATAGACACATTAGTCTTTACTATTAAAATTATAAAGTGAAGATTTGAGACAAATTTTAAATTTAAAATAAATAAACGATTTGGTCAACTTAAATGTAAACAAGTGTTAAAAATTATTGAACTTGTGTCGTAAATTTATTTATTTACAAAAAGATTTTCTGGTCTATTTCCAACTTATTCCCTTCATGAATGAAATGTAAAGGAGAACACAATAAGTTCCATACCTTTGCTCCATATTTTTGAGCTAGTAAGTTACACAGAGTTGTCTTTCCACTGAAAGGACCACCAATAACTGAGAGCTTACAAGGGGGTCGAGGTTGAGGTGGAAGGAGGTAAGGTCTTGGATTTTTAATGAATTTCTCCATTGCTTCCACACTTGATAAAACATACATCTTGTCCAAGAAACTGAAATCATTTATCAAATTTTTAAGAAAATATTCTTGTCTACAAAATGCTGCGGGATTAAACAAATTAATTTCCAAAATGTTGAGTTTACAGTTGAGGAAAGATGTTCTTTGGCATTTAATTTCTAGTTGCTGTGAACATTTTCATGATGTATCATGATATGCAGAGATTTTATATAATAACATCATGTCCCATAACATCCAATTTCAGAATTCTCTTTAGATAGTTAACTCAAGTAGCAGGACTGTCATTCATGTCCCTCTTACTCCCCTCTTTGCCTTTGACCCCCAAGCAGGTGGTGGGTAGGGGATGGTGCTCTATACTTCCCAGTTCAAGCAAATGGATTTTAAGAGGTGACTAATAACCAGGATAATCTAGACATCTGGACAATCAGCCAACCCTTTTTAAAATGTGAAAAATAAGTGCTATACACTTACCTGACTGCAAACTCTGGTTTCCCAAGAGTTAAATTGCCTTCCCATAGTGAAACTGGACAATACTGTAGCCATCTACTGCGTCGCCAGCGATACCTTGGGGCAACCATCTGTTTTGGAGCCAGAAATCTCATGAGCTCATCCGTCTCAATGTCCTCAGGCAGCTCTTCATCTTCAGAATCTAACAACCTTCTGACAACAGCAGCAGGCTGCAAATTGAATGTCTGAAACTTCTGTAAAAGTTGCTGAAAATATAAAATAAAAATAAAATGAACATTGCTTAATTAAATGAAACATTTCATAAATTACATATCAGAGAAAATATTTAAATTAGCCTAACTGTTACACTGTTTCTGAGTTATTCATTTAAACAAATAAAAGAAAATTAAACAATTTACCTCAATAAGAGATATCTGAGGCTGATTTCCATCCAATTCTATCAGATATTGTTGATCATGATCTCCCATATATTCCTTGGAGTGGATTACATATTACAGCAAACATTAGATTTGTATGACACATCAATCATGAGATCTTACAAGCCAAACTTTAAATAGATGACTAATCACAATTTCACCCAAATGCAGTAAAACATTGATTATTTAAAAGTCATTTATCCGAAATCCTGGTTATCCAAACTCCAACTAATACTTTAAAGAAATGTATTATTGTGGCATAGAGCACTGGCCTTATATGGTCAGGAAAATAGTGTTACTAAGTATAGAGTATGGCTTAGAACTTAGCATGGGGCAAACAAATACTTCAACTTTGTACTGTTGTTCCTGAACTAATTATATTTCATGTTACATTGAAAGAATGTTGAGATAGCCATGTTATTATGGTTAACCTTTCGTCTCATTTTTATAGAAAACTGACAAATTTACCAAATATTTTCAATAGAAGATAATCACTAATGTGGATAGTTATCTTCTGTGGTGAGTTGTGGGTGGGCACAAGTATCATTTATTTCTTAGAAAACAATAGAAATTAATTAACGTTTAATCCTTTTAAATTGGTTAATCTTTCTATTAATTTTTGTAGTACCCCTCACCCTATTACTTTGGCCCCTTGTCATCTTATTGTGGATCCAAAATAAAGGCTAATGAGCTTTCTTTGACCAGGCTGACTCATGTTTCCATTTATATCTTGAGGACAGTAAAAATAACTAATATTTACTCATTAACTTTCTAATTAAAAAAACGTGATGCAGTAGAATCTATCCCCTTAAGCCAGAAAAGAACATTACATTTGTTAAAGAGGAAAAAAAACCTAAGATTTATACTTTTTGTGCTTCAAAGGCTAATAATGAATTTAGAAAATGTTCAAGCTGGTAATTCTGTCAACTGCTTGTGGTAGTTAATCCAGAGCATGTCGTAAATGAAATTAAGCTAAAGCTAGTGCATGTGAAATATAACTGGGTTTTTTTGGGCATGTCTTCTTTTAAACAGAGGACGATATTGGCAATTTTATAATTTAATAAGCTTGCTTTCAAATTTACCTCAAGGATTCTTAGCATCTTGTTCTTGTAAGCATTTATGCTGGCAGACACCTGTGCTGGCATATCTTCTGGTCTTTTTATTAAACGCTGAATAATCTCCACTGCAAGCTCTCGATTCTGAATATGAAACAAAAATGTACATTAAAAAACGCATAATGAGAAGATTATTCTAGAGATGTTTATTCAGCAAAAAAGAGTTCTTCCCAAAAGCTGGAAAAAACTTACTATTGCCAATTCTTCTTCTTCTTCTGTGTCTTCTTCTTCTGCTGCTTGTTCTGTTTCTTCATCGTCTTCAGTTTTGGTCTCTTTTGTTGGCTCCTGTAAACAATGAAATTTGAGAATCAAATAAAAATATCCAAGAAAAGACTAATAAAAGCATAGTTGGAATAAAAGTATTACAGAAAAAATAATAAAAGCATATTTGTAGAACTTGAGTAAACTATAAATAAAAAAATGTGAAAGTGGCACATGACTATAAAACTGTCTGCATTTTATCTAACTATTTTTAATAACATATTTCCTCCTTCAAAGACATTGTTTCCCTTTCCTTCAATATGTAAGTTTTATAAGACTGTAATCAGGTTTATGAAAAAGCAAATAAGAAACATCAATGCCTAAAAAAGGACAAATAAGAAACGCAGGGCAATGCCTAAAATAGGACAAATAAATTAACTAAAAAAAACCCCACAAATTTTCAATAATATATAAGTTGGATTTCTAGTTTCTCTGCTAGAGGCATTGCCTTCAGAAAATATTCTTGGTTGTTTTCTATTTTAAATAGATCAACTTTAAATTCTTGCAGTTTCATGGAGTGTAATTTATAAATTTGTTTGTGAGAGAGTATCTAACTTTTGAAGAAGCTAAATTTCAAGACATCTTCACTGGTCCATAACCAACAACGCTGCCAGTGGGAGAGATGCAGCTTACATAAATATAAACATCTTGAAATGCTTGTAAGAAAAAATAAACTCAATAAAGCTGAACACTAGGTGCATAACTTAAAATGTAGAAATGTGCACCAATTATGCTTCCACAAGTCCACACAAGCATTTTAGCATGCTAAGGATATTTAATTATTTCTTGCAATGTTAACATCAAATACTAAATTTGATTACTGACACTTATTTGACTACCACTTCAAACACAATGATTTTCTTTAAAATCATGAAATAAAATTATTTAAGTTTTAATATAAATTTTTTTTTAAAATTTATTGGCAGCAAAGTGTAATGTGTTAAGAGGGTTGGCACAGCCACCATAGAACAAGCTGGCATTAAAATAAATTTTGTTTAAAAGTTTAGAGGTTAATAGTATTTTTTAAAGTTCCACTGTGTAATTAATTTTTTTTAAACATCTTGGAGGCTGTAATGTGGGATAACTGAGGACCATTGCAACCAATTTTTTAAGAAGGTTGCATTATTTTAAAAATATAAAATAATTTATAAGTTTAAAAAAAACAAAACAATGTATTTCTCAAGTTTTTGGTACTTCAACTGCAAAAAAAAAAGTCTTAGTCATTACTTACTAACATTAAAACTTTTTTATGCCGACAAAAAGACTAGCAATACGGTGAAATGTCCTGGTCATTGAAAAATTAATGTTTATCAAAAGTAAACAGAACATAAAAATCAACAAATTATAATTTTTGTAAACTTTGAACTTACTACTGAAGCTAGTTCTTCTGAGACAACTTGCTGAAAAGTGCATCACTTTCAATAATAAAACAAAGGTTTTGTGTGAAAATAAAACCTTCCTAACTGGTAAGTAGCTCATACCTTATAATTACTTTTTGATATAACATATTTTGTTCCACTATTTATTTACTTACTTTTTCACTAATAAACATTTTAAATTTTGTTTTTTAAATGTATCAGATACACAAATGGGTAAAGTTTTATTATTAATCATTTGAACAATATTGTAGAGAATTCAATAGGCAAAATTTAAAAAATAAAGTTGTAGCACATTTTTACATTAGAGCCAGTCCTGGCAAAAGAATACAATTCTCCCCCAAAAATTGATTATAACTTAGAAGATCAACTAAAAATTTAATACAGTCCAACTTACTGGGGGTGAGCTGTCCACTGGCTAGAGAAGAAAATTAAGACTTAAAATTGTTCTTTTTGAAGCTGAATGCTAGGAAATTAATGAACAGTTTGTTTCATCACCTCACCTTTTAAAATAAAAGTGTATTACTTTTCTATAAAATAATGAACCTGTCAATTTATGATATTTTTGCCCACATTTTCACATCACCATTAGAGCAGATCACAAGAATTATTATGGTAATAAGATCAAACAATTATTTAAGTGACCATAGAAGCAGTTCCCAATAATTAAAAAATTCCAAATCAGAGAAATTCCAAACTAAAATTAAAACTATAAAAACTATTCCCTTGTAAACCAAAGACATTCGTGATATCTGAGAAAATTATTTTAATTGAAACACAATACTCTGCCGAAGTAAAGAATAAATTAAAGCAACCTATGACATCATAGCTTGTTTACTTAGAACAACATAAAATGTGCCTGTTTTACCCTTCAATATTCCTTAAATAAAATAAATTTGTTAGGATCCATTTATATATAAAAATAAAACAAAAAATGTAAGTCTAAAATTTAGTGAATAGATTCTTCTTTAATAAAAAGGAAAGTCATGTTTTACTGTTTTCCAAAAAAATACAAATCAGGCGGGCTAAACAAAATTTTGGAGAGGGAGTACATTTAATGAGGATCTATTTATTTTAAAAATCTAAAATGTTACAGAGATAAAAATTAGTATTAAGATTCATTTTTACGAAATAATGTATTTTATATATATAGTTGGGGGGGGGGGGAAGAAGTGGGTGAGGGATTGTAGAAGAGGATGCCCATGTGAAAATATATCTCCAAACTGAACATGTTACAGTCCTCATAATCAGCAGTTAGATTCTTCTTAATAAATAAGGAAATACAGGTTTTACCATTTAATTAGTATTAAGATTCATTTTTACGAAATAATGTATTTTATATATATAGTTGGGGGGGGGGAAGAAGTGGGTGAGTGCTTGTAGAAGAGGATGCCCATGTGAAAATATATCTCCAAACTGAACATGTTACAGTCCTCATAATCAGCATTTAGATTCTTCTTAATAAATAAGGAAATACAGGTTTTACCATTTACAAAAATATATTTTAAAGGCTTTAAAGAAAGGGGGTACATTATAATGTTATGATAATATATAAATAACAAATTGGAGAATTTTACGGGTGTAAAATTTGGTATTTAGATTCATCTTTTCAACTAATGAAATAAAATCTTTATCATTTTCAAAAACACAGTTCAGGGTTGGTTTGGGGGGTGGTGGGTGGTGGAAGTCTCTGTGTGTGTGTGTGAGGGGCATGAGTAGTATTTTATGAGGATACTTATATCTCGAAGGCTAAAGATTGGTGAAAATTGGTAGATAAATTATTTTTTTTTAAATAAGAAAATACGTGTTTTACCACTTTCTGAAAATATAGTTGGGGGAGCACAAAAAAGGAGTGCACAGCACTTATAGTTATACTGAGACATTAACTTGTTAAATATATTTTTTAGAGTTAGGATTTTAAGATGTTTTTTTTTAAAAACTACCTTTTCAGGACATCGGAATGAGATAAGCCATGCAAAAAGCAATTATTTCAATATAAATATTATGAGATTATTCTTTTCTATTGAGAAGTTATTATTTCACACTATAAAACTTACTAATGAAACTTTCTTTTCAGGAGCATAAAGTTCCTTAGGGTAAATTTCTCCATTGAAAGGGTCAAGCTTCTGCCCCAATCTTCGAGTTTCAATATCTTTATCTGGAATCTGCAATTATGAAAATTAGGTGATTATTTTTAGATTAGCCTAAGCGTCATTTTGGAATGAGACTTACATGCCTTGCAGCAAGGTGTGTATTATATGGAAATATGATTATTAGCTAAAGAGGAGAATAACTAGGACTATTGTAAATGCTCTCAAGAAAATGTTTTGCAGTTTTGGTTACTTTCTTCTCAATGATAAAAAATTTAAAATGGTAAAAAATGTTTAACTTTAATGATTTAAATTTTAAGTTTATTCCCTAATTATATTTCATTTATTAGCCTATATATTGTTTATAGAGTAATGTCAATAATCTTCACGTATTAACCTTTATGTTTATCTGATGACAGCATTACTTAAAGAAAGAAGAGATTTATTTTACATGCTTAATTGTTAAATTTGATTTTGGCACATGTAACTATATTATTAGGAGAAGAGTAGGCCTACTATTTAAGGCTAAGGATATGGTGACGGGTGAGAATGAAAATTAAAAATTATAAGAAGCACAGAAAATGAAATAAAATTTTAAGAATTACTTTCCAAGCAGCCACTGCTTTATTAAGCACTGACTTACCTTAGAAATTTTACATTTTATTTTAAAAACTGATCTAACTTTTACTGAAAAGCACCCACCTTTATGTTGATGATGAAATCAGGAGTGAGCTTCCAATTTTTAATCATTTCAATTTGTTCTTTTATGGGCATCAGTTCTTCTGATAGGCAAGGCAGGTCATCCAAGACATATCCTAATTACAGGAGGCAAATAATGATCAGTATTTTCTGCAGATATGTGAACATTCCCATATTCATAGAGTAATAACGAAATATCCCTCATACATAGACTAGAGACACAATCATACATATATATACCCATTATATGAACCACCAAACAGCTGTCTTTGTTCCCAGGAAAGTGCATAACCCTCTTTGTGCTGGAAATATTTCTTTCTAGGGGTTCTACTTTTTTTTTTCTTAAAGTGGTTAAATTCATTGTTAGGCTGGACACTTAATGCATGACACAGTGACATTAGATAAAGGAATGTTCTTGGTATTCAAAGATTAATGAAGATTTCTGATTTTATTTTCATGAGGTGCTTGTGCCCATTCTTTTTCTTTTTTATCATTTTTTTTAAATGGTAGTAGGTAGGTTATGAGTATATTATGTGAAATTTAATCTACTTAAATGTTACTTGTTGTAATGATGAAGGCATTAGCCAAAACGTTTCAATTTGGATTTTGTCATATGATAATTAAAGGTAATATAAATGTACTGTTTTATTTACACAAATTGTCTGTGCCTCATTGATCTACTTAAAATTGCAGTCCAACCATCTTAAAATTGGTATTCATACCATGATGAGCAACTTCTGGCGAGTTCACTTT
Organism: Lymnaea stagnalis; assembly: GCA_964033795.1. Taxonomy (NCBI): domain Eukaryota; kingdom Metazoa; phylum Mollusca; class Gastropoda; family Lymnaeidae; genus Lymnaea; species Lymnaea stagnalis. The sequence continues at coordinate 170,197 of CAXITT010000282.1, forward strand.
TTCAATAATCATTTTCATCACCATCTCATCTGTTACTGCTTGTCCTTTCAGCAACAATTCTTTGCTTTTTAGACCAATTTCTGTCTGAAGTTCAATGTTTTGGAGAATGATGTCGGTTGCTGCAAATAAAAAATAATACATTTCTGAATAACAAGGTTATTTTTTAAAAAAATTTAAAAATAAAAAAATAATTAGATGGTAATGAATCTTTAAATAAGAAGAATTTATTTATATTACTTACAGTTGATCAGCTCACAATTCCATTCCTGGGCTAATTTTTTGGCCAACTTAGTTTTTCCACATCCTGGCTTTCCAAGGATGATGAAACATTTTGGTTTTGAGTAAAGGAATTGCAGCTCAGCCTGTCATAAAAATACAAATGGTTAAATGATCAATTTAAATCAGGAGTGAGAAGGAGCGAGATCGCAAACCAGCTCAGCACTCCATCAGTGGATGGAAACAAAGTGCTCCAGAGATCAAAAAGAAGAAAAATGTATTTAATGCCCACTGTTGGCAGATTGCCAAATGTACCTCTGTGTTATGTCTTTCCATTACAAGTGCAAAGAACAACAAAAGGGAACTTTGTTAAATTAAAAATGTGTAAATTTAAAAAAAAACATGATTGTACATGGTCCAGGAAATTGTATTTTAAAATAAAATCATTCCTATTTTAAATGATACAGAAGGGCATATAAGAGATGATACAGAGGGGCATATGAGAGATGATACAGAAGGGCATATGAGAGATGATACAGAAGGGCATATGAGAGATGATACTGGAGGCCATATAAAAAAATTGTAGTAAATGATGATTCCGATTTGTGCAAATTAAGTTGATCTATCTAGCTTTTTCTTTCTTTTCTGAGTTGAGGTTGTCAAGAGGAAGATTGATCAGGGCTGTGAGAAGGCAAGAGATACTGGAAAATTTGTAAGCGGGAAGAGTTAAGGGAGGTTAGAGTTGGCAGGCTAGGATTTAACTGTAGGGAAGAGGATAATAAAGGGTTAAAATTAAAATTTTAAATTAATTTAAATTATATTATATAATTATATACATATTATTATATATTTTATTATATATTTACATTATATTATATTATTATTATCAGGGAGAAAATTCCTAATTATCTTTTTAATATTTATTACATTTATTTGTTTTAAAACACCATGACTAGTAGTGTACCAGTATTATTATATTACATATTATTACCCAAGGCCTACTGGAAAAAAACAAATTTTAAAAATGAAAAAATAAAATAAAAAACTATAAAAAAAAACAAAACAAGGACTACTGGCACACTCTCAGAGTCCGGTTCTGGACCAGAGAAAATCATTTTAACACATAGAATAAAAATATTTATCAAAGTCATCAAACTGTTTTTATAATAATAATTTCAAATAAATATTTCAATGGAAATGAATCCCAAACAAATCCCAATGGTAATGCTAGAATTATTGATTATTTTCAATGCTACAGACAATGGAAAAATTATATTTCTGCCACTAATATAAACAGAGCAGGAGTGAAGGCATCCATACATAAAAGTATTAAATGTGATTCTACAACAATGGCAAAAGGCTGTTTTAGTCATGTCTGTTTCTCATTATTTAGCCCTGCATTACACTTGGGAATATGGGCCATAGACTACAGATGGTAAATTAAATTAATATTGAAGTGATTAAAAAAAATTTGACCAGTTAAGTAATAATTTTTTTATGTTTCATAAATACCAACCTCATCTTCTATATAAGGATCCTTATCAATATTCTGTGCAAGCTCTGTCACTGTTTTGACAGATGACCCACACTCATCCAAAATGCTCACTGCCTTTTTAGCCGGATCAGGAACATCATACCATGTGTCCCGGTCATTTATAAAATTTGATGCTGAGTCTGGCGATGTTCGTGAGTGCCATTTTCGTGATGATATTTTCTGGCTAGTGCTATTGATTTCTAATGGAACTTTAGGGAAAATTATTGATAGATTTTGAATATATATTGAACAGAAACATGTAAAAAGTCAATATATATAATATAATCATTCATACATAAAGAACAATATTTAAACTATTGGTGCTAAAGGATATATTTAAAGAATTAATAAATTCATTCTAAGCCCTACCATTTAGTTATATTTTATGCTGGTAGCAGGATTACAAAATTTACAATCACTTTTTCAAAAAACTTAATGCCCTAAAAGTTGTAAAACATTATTTAAAAAAAAATAGATATGATCATTGACCTTAGAGCAATTTCACTGATAAAACTTATAATTAAAACATAACATCTAACTCAACAGAGAGAAGTAGTAATGACTGCACTGTCTATTACTGTACATTTTTAAGTTATAGTCATGCAGACCTCCAGTAAGTACCATAATCATTTTATGTGTAAATTCAAGCTGTCTATCATGTCATTTTATATCCTTGTGAAATGCCAAAAAGGAATGCACTGACATTGGACTTTGATTTAAAAACTTTAAGGTGTAATCTCCAAGAGTATAAGGTGAATATGTCAATCTTGAGAAAAAAAGCTTAAGATGAACAATAACATTGAGCTGCCAAAAACCAAAAAATCATAAAACAAAAAGAGGTCCTTTTTAATGTAAGCTCTAAAGGAACTTTCAAATATTTTAAAAAAAAATACTTACAGTTTACCACTGAGCTCATTGTGTTTAATCACCTCAGACTCTGTACAAATAGCTGGGTGAAAGAAAAAGTTTTTTTTGGACTTCTTGCAATACCATTTTTATAAAGTGTCTATTCATGAATATAAAAATGTTAAGATTTAATTAAAAACAACAAAAATAGAAGAGCATCAAATTTCTGAAGTACAATTATCCAAATCGCTGGTTTTCAAACTATCCCAATCTTGGTTTTTTTATTTGTATTGCAAGCGATGCATATGGCATGTGTCGCAAATATCAAAACCTAGTCACAAAATCATTGTAAAATCCTTATACGTATTCTACATGCAGTGACCAGACTGGGATAGTGCAATCTGCAAACATGCTAATTAATATATATATATATATATATATATACATATACATATATATCACAGAAAACCTGTCTGCAAAGATAAAGTTACCTATAATTTCTTTCTAATCACCATTCATCTATTTTTGAAAATGACCTCACTATTGTTTCGCTGTTGTCTACAACTACATACTAATGCTTTCTGTTTTCATAAATAGCTCACTAGAAATTGCTGTATTAATATTTAGCCTAGTGACAACACGCTGTAGTCTTTTTGTGCTGGGGATGTAATTATTTCGTTCTTTGACCAACCTACCCTACATTCATTGGTGGCGGAAAAAATATTGTTTAACATATCTCTTAAAATCTTATTTCTGATGGGTATCAGCATAGAATCATTAAAGCCATCTCTAAATGGGATATTGCACACCAAAATCCAAAAAGTTAACAGGTCTGCGGTCCCAATAAGTTTGGAAAACCGATGCTTAACTATAGTATTGACTACTCTAGTGTCTGATTTTTATTATTATTATTTTAAACAATCTTAATATTAATAATTAATGACTAGAATTTAGAATAGAAGATTTTTAGTCTAAGCTATTTTAATAGGCATGGTGTCTAAAATGATTGATTTGAGAAAAAAAGAACACAAATTAACAAATACAAACTATTGAGGCTTCATTGCATAACTGCCTTATGAAACAACATTTAAAAGCGCTGTGTAATTCATAATTTCTTGTGACTGTGAGACTTTTGTAAATCTTTGGTTCGTTATTAGTTCTGTCGCTAAGGAACTCATAGCAGACACGCAGTAAATGTCCACCTGTTGTTTCCGGTTTACGGCTATTTGCTACCAATACGGTGTTTTAGTGACGTCAGACAAAGGGGCTAATTTGTCTGTATGTTTGCAAATGACGATGTGACGAAACCTGGAACTGATTTAAAAAAAAAAAAAAAAATTAATGTAGGTGCAAGCAGAGGCAGAAAAGTGGGAGGGGGAGTAAATGTCCCCCTGTTGTTGCCGGTTTACGGCTATTTGCTAACAATACGGTGTTTTAGTGACGTCAGACAAAGGGGGTAATTTGTTTGTATGTTTGCAAATGACGATGTGACGAAACCGGGAACTGATTTAAAAAAAAAAAAAAAAATTAATGTAGGTGCAAGCAGAGGCAGAAAAGTGGGAGGGGGGGGGCAAATGGAGACATATCTACCCGGGCGCTAGTGCGCCAGACTAAAGTTGTGGTGGTATTTTTTAAGGAAATTATTGGGTTTCAGAGGTGAGGAGGGGGTGTCAAAATGAAACTTGTCCCCGGGCGCCAAACACTCCACATTCTAGCTACACCTCTGGCTCTGGATGCAAGAAATAGATAGGGCATCCGTAATGATGCTGGTTTTTCTTGACTGCCTCTCGAGCAATAAATAAGTTCTGCAGCAAAAGTTACGGTTCTGTTGGCTTCGCGTTACATTTTAACCTTTACGCACTGAGGAGAACCAAGATGCTGGGCTGCTTTTGGATTCTTTGACTCTGTCATTTGTTCATATGAGTCCTGGTTTATGCAGATCGTTTTCGGCAATGATTTTATTTTGTCCTTGAGTTTGATGTGTTTCTTCTGACCTCCAGCAACAGCTTCCAGTTCTTAAGTCAAGCACGCCAAAGCCAAGTCTCTTATACTTATAGCATAGAAAGCACTCGACTTCGAATGCCCTGCCCAGCCTAGCTGACTCTGCATTAGGACATTTTAATTTAGGATAGTAACATGATGCGAAATTTTTAAACTTAATGTTTTTATGACTTACACAAAATTATAGTTTTACGGGGAAATTTGTTAATATTTTAGGTAGGCCTAATCATGAGCAGCTTTCTCATGGCTAAATATTAATACAGGGATATCTTGTCATCTATTTATGAAAACAAAAAACATTAGCATGACGATAACCGCGAAACATCATTTTGATATTTTATAGCCTTAATAACTGATATTTAGGTGACAATTGGCTCTATTAGAGCCACACTAATTATTGTATGTATCTTTTCTAGAATGTAATTATTGTAGGTATATGTTCTAGAAGGTAATTATTTATATTATAAAAGCAAAGGGCACCCCCCCCCACCTTTTTCCGATCAAATTTTTTTCTTTCTATTACCGATTTACTTTAAAAAAACATTAAGAAATTTAAATTAATTTTAAATTAAAATAGTAAAAGCCAAAGTATTCATTAAATGTTTATTGATTAATATTCACGCAAATCTCATTAAAAAAAAAAGAATCATTACTTCATAATTTTTTTAATGTATGCAGAATGTATGCGTGGACGAATTTCAAGATACCTAAATATTTCAGTTTCGGCTCCGGCCGAAAGTCTCGTTAAGCTTTTGGTTTCGGCTTCGGTTTTGGCCGAAAGTCATTTTTAAATTTAAAAATGAATGAGAACTAATAAATCCCCGATTTTGCTAAGAGAACTCACTGAATGGCTGTTTTATTTTTGAGCTGAAAATTTATAATGCAATCAAAAAACATTTCCATTTATTTTGGATCAATAAAAGAATTTTATCTTATATTAGTTTCGGTTTTCGGCTGATATCAGAAAATCACCTTCCGTCGGTCTCTAGTTGAAGTGTGTATTGATTGAACTCTGTGACCTGAATGTCCTGTGTGGTTGTCATGTTGTATCACTGGACGCGATGTGTTGTTTTCACGAATGTTTAAACCAGGGGTCTCAAACTCAAATCATCCGGGGGCCGCAGGAGGTAGAGTCTGATTGAGACTGGGCCGCATCAAGCATTCCACACAAAAAAGCGATGACAAAGTCAGTAAAGTACAACAGTTACAATCTGCTGAACCTTTATTACTTTATTAATAGACAACAAAAAAAAAATTGACATTAAGGGTTCTCGCGAACTCGGCTTCACTTTATTCTTCCTACTCCTTGTTGCCAGAGATCTGGCGGCATTTCTTCTTACACAGCGTAGCAACATTTGGCTTAAGTGAGGAAGCAACTGAGACCCTTAATATAGTTTGAAGATGCTCATCAGTAAGTTTGGCCGTGAATTTTGACGAGTTAAAGTTCATATGGGAAAGATCTTTTCACAGATAGGTACTCCCAGAAAAACGCAAATGATCCGCTTGAACATCCTGGAAATCCCAGGGAAGGTGGAGGTCAATGCTCTTATAAATTATCAATGCTTGTCTGTTTTTCCATTCACCTCCATGAACTTAGAATTGCACGGAATATCAATCAGCTCCACTTGAAGCGCAAGTGGGGGAGGGGGTGGGGGTGAATCTTACAAAATGAAGGAGAAAGGGTCAGCAAAACGTTAAAAAGTTGCTCTGTCTGCTTTGAAGTCTTAAAATGTGATCAAATTCTTCCTGCAGCTTTGCAATGGCATCAGTATGCTTACAACTGAAGGGTGTGTCCGAGTCCATGAGTACTTTGCATGTTGGCAAATGGCAGCGATTTCTCTAAGAATCATAACACAAGTTTTGTTACGAATGCCGTGACATTGTCATTGGCAACACTGACAAGCTACCCCTGGTCTTGTTAATTCTTGTTGAGTACATTCGGCTCCTGTGTAATGTCAACAAGAAAAGCCAAGTCCGTGAGCCATTTGGGATCACTTAGTACAGGAACTCAATCCTTCTCCGTGAAGGCCGTGAAGGTTAAAACGTGTTCAAACAGTAGGCAGGGACAGGCAATATTTATTAATTATTGATGCAATGGAAGATGATATTGCAGGGAGAATGAATTTTGATTTTTTATGGAAGAAAATACCTTTTTTGACTAACCCTATTTTGAAAGTGACTAGGCTGACAGTCTCGGAATTTCTTTAAATCGAAAACACTAGCGGCAATTTTAATAGGGATTCTTTGATACTGTGTCAGATTGCTACGATTTATACAATTATGGTTGTGCATTATCCACTAGCTGACTTTTTAAACTTTTCTCAAACCGCACTTTGGCCATGTTTGTCTCATAAAATGCTATTAAATAAAAAAGTTTAGTCAGATTTTTTACAACGGTTATACCATTATAATCAATGTCCAAATATATACAAACATAATAAAAATCAGAATTAGAATAGTCGGTGAGATTCTACTGAAACATTCGCGGAGAGTCACATTATAGATATGAGAATGGGGAAAACGCGCGGGCCACTTTAACAATAAACTTTGCTGTCATGTAGCGGGCGCAAAATATCGTCTTGCGGGCCGCAATGGCCCGCGGGCCGCGAGTTTGAGACCCCTGGTTTAAACTTAAATGTGTGCATATTGGTGGGAGAACTGAAGTGAGTGATCATGTGAGGTGGAGTAAATATGAATAAGGACATCTAAGTCTTCAGGGTTTTAGTCCGGGATTATTATTTTTATTCGAGTTTGGGTCTCCAAGGATGAGTTTGAGTCTCCAAGGATGAGTTTGGGTCTCCAAGGATGAGTTTGGGTCTCCAAGGATGACCAATTTCTCGCAGTGGATCTGCCAGTACAGTGGTCAGTTGTTAACTCTCAGTCTTTCGAAAGGAGTCTGTTTCGTTTTTATCATTACATTTGAACGTGCGGGCCTACATCTAATATTTTATTTGTGGAGGAAGGTTTTCAGCCAACTGTTCGTTTAAGTGTTGTTTTTTTTTTCTGACTTCCACCCCTTCAAATACCTTATACTTTTCATTTCTTATCATCCTTACGTCAACCATCTATAACCCCCCCCCCCGCGCCATTGATCATTACCGAACTTTTATCAGTTGTTAACTTTCAGTCTTTCGAAAGGGGTTTTTTTCGTTTTTTTCATTACATTTGAACGTGCGGGCCTACATCTAATATTTTTTTTGTGGAGGAAGGTTTTCAGCCAACTGTTCGTTTAAGTTTTGTTTTTTTTTTCTGACTTCCACCCCTTCAAATACCTTATACTTTTCATTTCTTATCATCCTTACGTCAACCATCTATAACCCCCCCCCCCGCGCCATTGATCATTACCGAACTTTTTATTTTTTGGTTTTAGTTTATATCTTTAAAAAAATATCTGTATTTGTATCCCATTATTTTTTTTCTTATGAACTGTTTCTGAATCTAATTATAAAGGCGAAGTATTCAATTGTGCCATTGTATTTCAGAGTTCAAAATGTCCAATGTCATAGTAATTAATAGAAAAATAAAAGGATTTGTTACATCTTTTATTCCCCCATCCTCCACACATCAGTGGTGTAAGAAAAAGGGGGTGTCAATTTTTCCTTATATGGCGGGGCGGCATTTTCGGACAACTGTGGAGGGGTGGCAAAATCCCTTTCCGCCCTGGGTGGCACTAACCGAAGCTATGCCACTGCCCCCCCCCCTTTTTTTTACCTTTAAAAAAACAAAAAACAAACCCAAAGCAAACTTTGAAAGTGAATTGTTTTCATTGCACATATAATTCTCCCCTAAAAGTACCGTGGAAAGTCCCCCCACCCCCCACAAAAAAATCTCAGGGGCCATCCATTATGACGTAACCCNCCCCCCCTAAATGTTCCATTTAAGCTGCGCGGCTGTGAAGCTAACTCACAGACGCCGCGCAGCAGTTTTGAGTATCCTCGAAGCAAATTTCCATGTAAGTAATGTAAGTGTGTGTTTGTGAGCTGTAAAATTTTGCACACGAAAAAGATTGATGCTGTAAAACTTTGCACACAACGGTATGATTTTGCACACGAACCAGAAAACCTTAGAGGGAAAATTGCGGCCCCCCCCCCCCATAAATTTGTAACACAACTAAGTTACTTTTACAGTGGTGCAGCAGGGGCTAGTGCCGCCCTTGATGTACCAAGATATTTTCCACCAGCTCGAGACAAAAAATCTGCATGCGTTTCGAAACTGCTGCCCCTCAGTAATAGAGACACACACAAAAAAAAGTGCCGCCCATGATGGAGCGTCCCCCCACCCCCCACCCTAACCACCCCCACCCCTCGAAGCGAGACGTCGTTTATGGATGGCCCTCCTAGTGGGATAAGGCTTTAAAATATCAGACACATAATCGCATTCTCTGTTCTATCCAATCAGTTTGTACAAAGTGAAATATGAATATGAACCAACATTCCGAAATCGTTCAAGAGGTGACTGGGTTGAGACAATATATCATTGCAGAAAGATCTTGCATGAAAGTTAATTTCTATTTAACGATTTGACACTACTTGAGATACTACATACACTAAACACTGTCACAACAAAACGTCTAAAAATATCGTCCAATCAACCACCTCGCCTTGTGAGATTCTTGGGCTCAGTGACCGACCAACGTAGACGTTGAGGCTTATGTCGTGGAGTTGTCGCGATGGCCACCGACCTGCAGGTAATGAACTTATTATGTTCAAATGAAGACTGTAAACAATGATTTATTACTGAAGTATTAAACTTTTTTAGCTACCTACAAGTATTATTTTTAATAATTAATTTGGTTTCTCATCACCGATACCGCTTTTTTTTTTCAAATAACACTAACACCCCTAACATTACGTTGTCCGATACTACTACTACTACTACTACAGTAGACTGTAGGTAAAGGCCCTACAATTTCTGTACCGGTACGGAAATAATTATTTCTACAATTGTAATTAATAATATATTTGATTGTTGCACAAATTTTGTGTTATATTTTCTTATTTATGCTTGAGTGTGTGCTGTTTTTTTTTTTCAAGTGACCATTTTATTGACAAGAAACTGAATGGGACACGTTAGCTTACAGGGTTCAAGGATTTATCCTTGACCTTAGATAACCAAACGGAGGTGTGTCAGGTTATAAAAGCTTCCATTGGTCGAACAACACACAGTCACACACACCTCCACTGACTTTAGTAGTAGGAATAGCTGGAATATCGACTTATTTACTCATATGAAAGTAGCCTATTCAAAATATATATTCATAAAAAAGCAAGAAATAACAAACGATAATCAGAAATAATAAAGATTTAAATGTAACGTTTGACGTTGAATTATCCCTGACTCTGAATTTTTCTCTTCTACTTCTACAATTACAATGAATTGACTGCAGAGCCTCAAGCCGCAGAGCGAGAGTCGTAGTCGTAACGACAACGTCGAACGTAATGACAGTAATGTCATCGTGACTTAAAAACAAAATAAAAAACGCATTCATGTCTCTTAGTCTCTTTCATGACTAAAACATAAGTATCGGAGTTGTCTACCCCGGGTAAAATACATAATGATCATATAGGCTATATCTTCCTATCGGCATCGGCGCACGCCGTGGGATAAAAGCATTTGGTACTTTCAGTGGCGTAAGAGGATGGGAGGAGGATGCGGTCCGCCACATGTGGCACGTTTTTACAACGAGGGTGACATTTTCGACCAACTGCATTTTTTTTCGTATAAGTGGGGCGGTGGCAAAAAGCTTGTCTCGCCCTAGACGACACTAACCCTAGCACTAGCAGCCACTGGGCCCCTCTATGATGGGCCTACAGTGGCTACAGAGACGCTGCTGGCTGTTAAAAGTTACGTCTTTCACATAACCTTCACTAGTAGGGCATATCTAGTTTCATTGAGAGAAGGGTCAATGGACCGGACCATTTTGCCTGGTCTTGTATTCAAGAGGGCCTCTAATTTACATTGAGACTTATCACAATCGGTTAAATGCAACTGATATTGTCTTAAAAAGAAAAGTCATGCAATGAATCTGATTGCACTATTGACTATTACTATTATATTTATACATGCTGCTGAAACGCTAAGTTGTTCTCATTTTCTTTTGGTTCTTATGTCTGCTTATAAAGGCTCCTAGCAGTCAGTACAAACGAATAGTAACACAAATATAAAAATTAAAAATAATAGCCTAGACTGACATGTGCCCGCGAGGACAACAAGACGAACGTAGATCATTGGCAAATAAGTAAGGTTAATGTAGGCAATGGGGGGAAGGAACCTAATCTGATTGCAGTACCCCCCTTAAGATCTCCACTGGCTTCCTGTGAGTGAGCGCTATAACCACAATATTCTATTGCTGACGTACAGATGGCAGACTCTGCACAGGATTATAAAAGACTTTATTTTCATAGCATGCCATAACCACAATGAATTCAGGTTATGCATGCCAAAATGTCTAATTTGCATGCTGATACATGCCCTTCCCCCACGCCTAAAATGTCCTCCCAGGGATCACATTTTCTGAAAGGAACAATCCTATGCCAAACTGCTCCCTTTGATGATTTTGAATTTATCAACACATTTCTGGTGACTGTACCCCTCCCAAGGCCCCTTTCAATTTTCGCTTTGTGATCATGATCACCTATTGACGTAGCAATGGTAAGTGCAACCCTGAGCGGGCCAAGATTTTTGCAGCCCTTTCCACATTAAAAAACTCTGCAGTAGCTGAAAATGCTGCCCCCCCCTCCCCCCCCCCCCCCTCAAACCCCTATCGCCTACCCTTCTTATGTCACTGGTACTGCTGACACCAACAATCCCCATCTGAAATCTCTTTCAACCTTCCCCCCCCCCCACCTCCGCAGAGAAATTGAATTTTCTGAAAGGAACACTGGCTCTGATATTAACACTTTACAGGAGACAAACTAACTTTAACATAGAGATGAAAAATTAAATATTTCATAAAGTATTGTCATTGAAACCTAGGTAGAATATCAGACCAGATGGGATGACAGGACAACAGTAACTGGGATAAGCCTGTAAAACTGGAATGATTGTTAAGCGTAAAATTAGTATTTGGTCTCATACAGCACGACAATGAGACAAAGCTTGTTTATCTCTCTTTGTTTTTGGCTGGGGGGGGGGATGAGTCAGGTTTTTCATGGCTACAAAGTGTATGGTGACCTAAGGCCTACAAAGGGTTTGGTGTCCAAAATTAAAATAAGTGCAACAAGAATGATGTGTCATAGGTGTTCTATGGCTTGTGGTAGATCAAAATCATCCTTATGCATCCATTCACAATGATAAAAATATCCCTTAGATTTTTGGGGCTTTTTGCATACTGCATTTATTTTTTCTTTAAAACACAACAATTTTATGACTTTGCTATCACTTGGATGTGATGCACATTTAAGAGAGATTTAAAAGATAGTTATGACAGTTAGCTCTCCGTTTCAGTTTTTATTGTTATTTTCAGTATTTGTCTGGCTTTGGTAATGAGTTTGCTACAGAGGATAGCCGATGTCCAGGAGCACTTCCGGATGGACAGGTAACAACATAGAGTTGTCTAGATTATTATGTGTCCAAAATTATAACACAAAGAAAGTACCGGTAATATTTAGATCATTGATGTTGTTGCATGAATTAAATGTTGGATGAAAAGTTTACAACTGTTATTGTAAGTTTGTCAATTAATTGTTATAAAAAATTCCCTCATCAGAATAATCCTCAGAAATGTGCTTATGGCTTGTACGCAGAGCAACTGTCAGGATCCGCATTCACAGCCATGAGACACGAGAACCAAAGAACGTAGGATCTAGTTGTAAATTATAGTATTTTTAATATTTTTAATTTTAGATTATAAAATATTTTTAAAATTAAAATTTTTTTACTTAGTAGGCTCCATTATTGAAACTATGTGCAGTGCGTGACTCACTGCAGTGGATTTTTATCACATTTCAGTGAGTGGTACTGAGTTGAATCTAATACACTATCAATGATTGGGACAACATAACTCAGCATACACATAATTAACATTTAAAGAGCTATCCATAAATAACCTTTGCAAAAAAGTTAAATTTCAATCCACTGTTGCACCAATGCTTTTTTGGACACACCCCCTCTGCTAATGAGTTTCCCCTACCAACCCTATAAAAAAAAAGAATTAATTTTTTAATAGACGATTATAAGTTACAAGATAATTAAATGATGTCAATGTTGAGTTGTACTTCTACAGGTAGTCAATTTGAAGATTGTGGGAAGGGGACATTTAATCTGTGGGATATAGGAAATAATTTAAGTTTAAAAGGGGTGGGGATGCAAAGTTAAAATATGACATTTGTAAAAAGAAGTTAACCACTGTTATTGTTTGCCGTATATTGAAATATAATATATTTGACCTATTCCAAGTTTTATTCTACTTTGTTGAATTTTCACTGCATGCAATGGCAGCAGAACTGAAATTCAAGCTTTCCTTGTGGCAGCATGGAGACCTTTTTTTTTTTAGTTCTCAATTAAGAGGGGAGAGATTTTGGGGGCGGAAAGGGGGGGGGGGGTTTGCCTTTAAAACCTTTTAGGTGCTCAGATGGCGCCTGGGGCAAAAAGGGTAGTGAAACACTTTCGTAACATGTTTTTTCACATCTGCAGCTAACCGTTTGGTTTATCCGAATGAAATAATTATCTCACAAATTACTTCATGGATGGAAACATACAATGCTCTACAGATGTCACTAGGTTAAATATTACTAGTGGAATATTTAGCAGATTATTTCTAAAAAAAATAAAGCAACAGTATGATGATAATTACAAAACATTTAACAAATTTTTAGGTGATAATTGCTTTATTGGAGATATAAATAGGTCTTTATGGACTGTGATATTTTCAGGATAATTAATTCAGAATGTTGTGAATATATATTTATATAATACACACACCCCCGAGTCATATGCACCAGTACGCAAAATCTCTGACAACGGCAATCAACCCCCCCTTTCCTCAATGCATACATATGTCGTATCTCCCTTAAGACATACACATGTCTGAAAGTGCCATATGAAATACATTATAATTTAAAGTTTGATCTTAAAAACTGCACAAGCAGGAAACAGTACATTATAGCCTCAAAAACAGTTTATGATTAAACAATTAGCTTTTTAGCTTTGCGTTTGAAATTTGAACTTCAAGTATTGATACAATTTTTCTGCACTTTGATTTCAATTTTTAATGATTAATTATTGATAACAAGATTTTATTTACGTTCAGTTGGTTTTATCGTATTCGACCATCTGTCCTGCATAAACCTTTTAATAAGATTGAAAGAGGATTAGTTACTCATGACTGGGATGCTGTGGAGCCTAATCCAAATCAGGCAAGAAAATTATTTATTTTACAATATAAGAAAATATAAAATATAAAATTGTTTTTAGCCAGGATTTGTGTCGTCAGATTCTCTAAGGAGATAATTAACTGTAAAATATGAGGATTCTTTATATTTCCATAAAACATATCAAGAGTTGATCCTTACATTTAGGCTACTGTAAATCATGTGACATACTGAGTGTACACTGGCATTGATTTATCTAGAGCCAAACGATTAAAGTCCCTCTTAACCAGACGAACTAAGTCTAGGCTTTTTGTTTCAAGATCATGACTAATAACCAATTGCTAACTGGTCTTTGGGTGGTTGTTTTTGATCATGCCATTTGTTGTTTTCCTTTAGGTAAATTATTTAATGGTGTTATTATTATTTTAAACTATTAAAAGTTTTTATCTTTTATATAGAACTATTTAAAAAAATGATTGACAGATTGTTACATTTTGCTGTTTGCCAGTCAGTCATTAACCCTTTCATTACCGCTGGTTTTAAAATAAAAGAAAAGAAATTAATAAATGTTTTGGTATTTTTCATCCTCTATCGGATTCGCTTTTTAGCTTCTCTATAAATTAACTAATGAAGAAATATATAGCATTGAAATATGACGTTGACGTGACGTCCTTGGTATTTCAGAAAAGAAGAGGAGATGTCATTTCAACTATTTATATATAATTTTTAATATCTTATTGATTACTAATTATTGATTATTAGTATACTATACTTTTTTTATTAGTTGCAATCCATAATCACCTTCAATAATAAAAAATTTATTAAAGTTAACCATAAAGCCTTAAAATAAATCTCCCCAAAAATTTAATAATTTCAGGAAAGAGATAAATAATTAAAAACATATGCATAATCCATTTTATGATTAATATACATGTACATATACATTGGTTACTAGCACTGTTTTTCAAATACTACTGAATACCTTACTAACGTTAAATGTAAAATGTACATTTAAATATGGAATTCATTAAACAAATTTTCAGATGCGGTGGAAGCCTTTTGATTTTCCAAAAGATAAACAAGATTTTTTAGAGGTAAGTAGGTTTAATAGATAATTTTGTACTTCTAAAATTTATTGAATGGTTGGTTTATGCTCATGCAGGGATTTAAATTTTTGAAAGTTTTACCACACATGTTATTTCTTAAGTTTTATTAAAATTAAACAAGGAAACAAAATCTATTTATTTACCCTTATTTCTCAGATTATGCCCATTTAATTTGGAAACATAAAAATTATTTTTTAGGTATTATTATTTAGAGTATTTAAGAAATATATACTGCTTTTTTGATTTTCTGCTGTCAATTATTCGATTATTTCCTGTCATAGGGTCTAGCAACCATATGTGGAGCTGGTGATCCAAAAGCAAGGAATGGAATTGCTATATATATCTATACTTGCAACAAAACTATGGAAAACAAGTGAGTCCATAGCTTCAAGGTAACTCAACTGTTTCTATTTAAAAACAAACAACCAGAAAAAAAAAATAATGAATAATAAATTAGAGTCTAGCCTTAGCTTGTCTATCAAATTTTTGTTGTTGTTAATAGTGATTAAAAAATGGAGAAATACAAAGCTTTTTATTTAAGCAGCTTGCTTAATTTTTTTTTAAAACTAGGTGTTTATACAGTTCAGATGGTGACTTCTTAATTGGTAAGTAAAACAAGACTAACATGAGTACTCTGTGTTATTGTGAAACCGTTTGTCCTACACAGTTCCTTAACATATTTGTAGATAATAATTTTCTATTTTAGAATATTGACATTTATTCAATCAATTCATTAAAAAGTATTTTTAGTAATCCGATTTCAAGTTTGCTGATTAATTAAATAGTCGGCAATAAAATAAAATAAATCAAACCTCTTGTATATTGTTCTAATGTATTTTCTTGTGCTCCATGTTATGAAAATGAGAAAATAAGACTTTTAAGTTGGAATAATATACTAGAACTGCATCAGATTAAAAGGAAATCATATATAGCCAAGACTGTCATATTCTTTCTGATATTTTCCTTTACTCCAGGCCATTTTCTAAAAGATTATTGATATTTATCTTAGTTATATTATAACGAGCAATACCTTATTTTAACTAGAAATATCACTTTTGGTCCTTTTGATAACAAAATTAATATATAATTGTTTAAATTTAAAACAAAGGGGTATATGGAATATCTATCATACTTATCATTTTTATTTAATAAAGTACAAACAACTTCCAATGTGGAATTAATAGACATATCTTGATTCTTTCCTTTTTTAAATGCTTAATTTAGTACCTCAAGAGGGAACTCTCTACATTACAACAGAGATGGGAAGAATGAATGTACAACCAAATGAAATTTGTGTCATTCAGGTAACATTAAAATAATTATTTAAAAAAAGGGGAATGAATGAAACAAGGTATGGGAATACCTGAAAAAAGGAATGCAACAAAACAACTAACGTGTCGGCAGGAAGCATTCATCAGTCAACGGCAAGCACCCACGTGACAGCATCATTGCCGGTAACTTTAACTGCGCCAATATAGACTGGACCATGCATACTGCCCACTCCACCGGCAAAAACAATGCCATTCAGCAATCACTGGTCGACTTATCCTCATCCTCTCTACTCACACAAGTGCAGAAGACACCGACACATCACAACAGCATCCTAGATCTAATCTTCATGTCCAACCCCACCCTTGTTAAACAATCCACGTGTGTCCCAGGCATATCTGAACATGACGCAGTGGTGGTTGACTTTTACTCCAAAGCTCAAATAACATGCCCGAAACCCAGGAAATCTTACAAGTTTGATAAGGCAAATTAGGACAAGATCAAGCTAGATCTTGCCGCTGTTGAACATGCCATCCTAAAAAAATACAAGGAGGGAGATGATGTGGATAAACTATGGTCGACCTTCAAAAATGTCTCATCCAACAACATAAATCAAAATGTCCCCTCAGCCACAGCAAAGAATCCATGTCATCGACCATGGCTGAACACACGGCTCAAGAAGCTGCTGAAGAGAAAGAAAAGACTATTGAAGAAAGCCCAAACTACCAAAAAGTGGACCCTGTACCGCCAGTTCCAGAAACAATGCCATAGGGAACTGAGAAGAGGAGAGTGGCAGCACATAAATGTAGTCATTCAAGAAGGCCTAGAAAACAACAACACAAAAAATAAAATACAAGAAGCAAGACAACATCGGCGTAGCCCCCNCCCGAAACTCCTAAGCGATGGCCAATGCAAAGCAGAAATTCTCCAAAGGCAGTTTCAATCTGTCTTCAAAAAAATTTCCACCACAGTCATACCATCCCTAAAACCTTCACCTGGTACAGTAGGCCCCCTCAACATAACTGAACCAGGAGTAGCCAAACTTTTCAAAAACTTGAAGCCCAATAAAGCGCCCGGATGTGACTGTATCACCAACATTGTCCTGAAGACCCTGGCTGACAAAATTGCCACAATCATCACCCGCATTTTCCAAAAGTTGCTTGACTCCATCAAACTCCCGATAGACTGGCTTGATGCAAATACCACTAGTGCCTACAAGAAAGGTGACCATCATAACCCAGCAAACTACTGCCAATATCCCTGACCTCCGTCCCATGCAAAATCCTAGAACACATAATCTGGTGCCACATCATGAATCACCTTGAACAGTACAACATCCTGACCAACCTAAACCACGGTTTCCGCTCTGGATTCTCAACAGAAACTCAATTAATCATCACCACCAATGACCTCTATGCTTTCTATTTGAAGAAATCTGCACCACTGCCCAACCTCCTATCTTGCACTCATCCATCCACTACTAGAATATGGTGCGATCATCTGGGACCCATACCTAAAGCAAGACATGGACAAGATGGAGCGAATCCGACGTAACCCAGTGCGCTTCATCGCACGAGAGATTCATCGCACGTGACCACTAATCCACCACTCCTGGCCTCTTACAAAGTTTTGACATCCCCTCCCTAAAAGATAGACGAGAAAAGCTCCCCCTGACATTCTTATATAAAGTGGTCATGAGGCTAGTGCCGGCCATCCCAGCAAACACGTATCTCACCCCACAGAAACCAGGTCGCTTAATCAGAGCCAAACGCTCACTAAACACAGACTTCACCTCTGACATCTAAATGCTTCACTGTGCCTCAGTGTAACACAGTCCAATATAAACAATCATTTTCCCCAAGCACAATCATTGCTTTGAGCCACCTGGACCATACCGCTGCAAACTCGACGTCAATTGAGAACTTCAAAACTACCCTAGCATCCGCTAGGAGCCGTTAAAATACCAGCATCGCATCCACAATCATTGAAAATATGGATTCAGCAGAGTACCCTACCAGGACAAACAACAGTAAAATCAGAGTTAAATAAAAATAGCACTTAGCTGAAAAGTAGTATTTCAGGTATTCCCATACTTTGTTTCACTCATTTCCCTTTTTGCTAACCTGATAGCAGTCTCTCTTCCGGCCTTTTCCCCCATTAACCTATTAAAAAATGTATTTCTTTTGTGTTATCTAAAATGAATTATTAGTTGTATATTTAAATCCATAATTGTTACTTTTTATTTTTGTTATAGAGAGGAATCAGATTCAGTGTGGATGTCAAAGGGAATAGTCGAGGTTATACCTTGGAAGTGTTTTCCGATCATTTTCAACTTCCCAGTTTAGGACCCATTGGTAATTTATACTCCTGTACAAAATACCTTTTAAATGAGATTATTTCTTTTACAAACTTTCATCTAAAGCTACATGAGTTTAACTGTAGAGCAGAGATGGCCATGTCTATAACCTTAAACTTTTCTACTGTTTTACTGTTGCAACAAATATTTGTTCTTTGAATATATAAATTTGTATTGACAGATTGAGAGCAAGAAGAAAATAGAAGTTAGTATTAAAAAAAGTTTTTGGACACTAAGCACACTTCCGTAAAATGTTTGAATAAAAAAGATATGAAAACAAAAATATATTAACTACAGTTACTCCTTTTAAGATAAAAGATCAACTGCATATTATTAGAATTAACTATACTGCGACTCATCTGTTAAAAATATGAAGCCAAAGTTTAGTCTTAATTGGATAGCATTGCTTTATTTTGATTAAATTCACAGGCATTTTTTTAAAATTATTTTTAAAAAAAAATCATTTACATTTTGGACCTCACATAAAAAATAGAATGTTCACCCCCTGCAGCCACCTGTTTCAATTTATTTACATACAATCATGTCATACAACAGCAAGTTAATGAAGTCACCATAAACTGTTTTAAGTTTTAATTAAATATATCATGTGTTCTCTCCAAACTTTTCCCCATGGCACCCAGGGAGGCAGCAGCTTCCACACAAGGAGGCTGCCAAATAAAATTATGAAGATTGTGTAATATTTTTTACTAGTGAATTATCTAGCGAGCTCACTTGTGATATAAAAAGCTCAGTATGAAGATAGTTACAAAAGATTGGTATGATATTTTATAGCCTTCAAAAATGATTAGAATTCATCGATTTCACAGATTTTTAGATAACAGTTTGCTTTTATAGATATAATATTTATGGACTCAGAATATCATCATAATTACGGAAGAAGTGGTGAACAAATGAATATACATTCTGCCGAGGAAACACCCCCACCTTCCACCGTGACATAGTCCTTAATACTCCTTAATCAATAATGGCAAAAAAATAGACAAAACATCATGAAATACTTGTCTTTTCTAGTAAAAGATCCCAGTATCTGGTCAGAAATTAAATCAAATTTTGTCATTGCACGTTATTTGCCTATGCAACAAAAGTTTCCTATTTTCAAATGAAATTTCATACGATTAAGTTTAAACCTTATAATGTATCGTGCTGCGTAATGACTAGTTGACCACATTTAAAGTGCTGTCCATTCTTTGACCAAAGAATAATTAATTATTATTATTTGAGGAAATTCTTCATTTTGATTTTATAATTAACTATTTCTAAGTTAATTTACTTATCAACAACATTTTAATTAATTCAAGAACAAAATTATTGTCTTCTTTTGCTTTTTGTAAATTTTGTATAGTATATCTAACTTTGTTTACAGGTGCTAATGGACTTGCAAATCCCCGTGATTTCTTAACTCCAGTTGCATGGTTTGAGGACAGAGAAGTGAAAGAATACACTATTGTCAA
Organism: Lymnaea stagnalis; assembly: GCA_964033795.1. Classification (NCBI taxonomy): domain Eukaryota; kingdom Metazoa; phylum Mollusca; class Gastropoda; family Lymnaeidae; genus Lymnaea; species Lymnaea stagnalis. The sequence continues at coordinate 190,308 of CAXITT010000282.1, forward strand.
TAAATATCATGGGCAGTTGTTTAGTGCAAGTCAGGTAATTTTTACTTCTGAAAAGATCTCATATTTTCTTTCATTTAGCTCTTTGAAATCATCCTAAACCGATTAAAGCTTATCATGTAGCATCTTAAAATAATTTATTCAGTTATAGATCATTTTACCATTACATGTATATTTGTGAGCTTAATCTTGTTTAAATTAATGATAAAAATAGATGCTTTTCTTTTGAGCTTTTGAACTCTTTTAGAAAATATAGAAATGAAAAAGGTATAAAATGACAGAAGAAAAAGTAGGTTCTGCTGAGAGCACAGTTTTCTAAAAAAATAATTAGTTACTGCTAATAAATGTTAACTAGAATTTAAAAAAAACAATAATTATTTATAGAGAGAGCTTTTGTTTGTATAAATTCAAACACATGATATTACACCAACAGATTGGAAAAATATGGCTTTTATTTTGGAATGGAGCAAAAGTGAAGAATGCCTAAAACATTGCACAAAAGATTTTTCTGTACAGACAGCTCCTACTATATATTTTTCCTACATAAATCTTTCCTCAGAGTCATTCACCATTTGATGTTGTGGCCTGGCATGGCAATTACGCACCTTACAAATACGACCTCAGTAAATTCATGGTTATTAACTGTGTGGCGTTTGATCATGCAGTGAGTGGAAGTTTTGTTTTATAATTCCTAAATTCTTCTTGTTCTCATTAGAAATTATGTTCATGAGAATATCATCTTGTCCAGCAAGGATTTACAGTGTTTCAAGCTTTGGACAACCTTCATTGCTAAGCTGCCATTATTTTAACTAAGTCGCACAGTACCGTACTTAAAGTTAAAGGGATGATTACACTGTAAAAGTGTTGACACCACACAGATGCAATTAATAATTCATCAAAAGGCTGTTGTTGAATTAATTTTAATTTGTGTTTTGTGTTTAGGTCAGTAAAATTTCTGCCTTTGTTGATAGCTGGAGAGCAAGAACCTTTAAAGTGGATAATAAGAAAATACTTCAGATTGGAAGTGACAGGCAAATTAAAAGTTAAATTCAAACAGTAAATAGGATTCTAAGTACAGTTCAAATATATCTTTCTTATTAGTAAATTAAGCTGGTTAATTTTTAAATGTTTCATTTTCTCTTCACAGGATCCTTCCATCTTTACTGTACTGACCTGCCCTTCCTTAAAACCAGGTGTAGCTATTGCTGATTTTGTAATATTTCCTCCTCGCTGGTCCGTTCAAGAACATACCTTTCGGCCACCTTATTATCACAGTAAGATTTTCTTTAAAATGTGTAGGCTACTAAATTCAATCAAGAAGCTATAAGTTTGTTAAATTTGTACAAGACATTGTTGGTAGAAGCCATCCATATCTACATTTGAAAGGTCTATGCATCATTTCATACAGCAGGTTTTTTTTATGTGTTTTGTAGAAAATCTTTGGATTATGTCTATTAGCATATGTCAATAACATTGACCTTCCTGCTGATCCACAAATCCTGCATATTGCAGAGCTGTTTTTTTTTTGGTTGCAATCTCTATTTTATTTTTTTGAAAGCATTGTTCTTTCCCTGTGATGTAGCATTCTTCTACGATCATCTCAGCAGTTGTTTTTCATTTAATAGTCACTATCTCGCTGTCACTTTTGTCAATTTCTGCGGGTTGCTGGTCCAAGGTGCTCAAGGGCAGTGGAGTAAATTGTCTCTTATCAATATTCTCAAGTTCCTACAAGGAAGTGTCGCACAAAAGATAAATTTTATGATGAACTAAACAATCTCATCTCAAAAGTTCCAAAATCAGAGAAGCTCATTGTCTTCATAGTAGGAACAAACCGCTAGACATGGCAAGGTCAGAAAATTTAAAAAAAGCTTAATGTCTGCAAGCTGAAATGTCCAAAGACAGCTGAAGGATTTTTGAAAGAATCTGAAATGCAGACTATTTACATTTAGAAATGTTCTTACAGCAAAATTGTTATTTGTTAGGAGTAGTAATATTTCTGCTCTATAAATAAGCACCAAAGTCATTTAAAGCCTGCAAGTGTAATTGTGTGTAAATGAGACTCTAATGGCCACAGATATAAATCTTACATTTTAAAGTACAGATTCTTAGCAGTTCTTTTAGTCATTCAATACAAAGGCAATGGATTCTCTTTTTGATAATCCATTTCATTCCAGTGTTGTCCAGTTGATGTTTTATCTCTTGTTTAAAGTTTATCTGGCCATAAAATCTTTATAATTTATTAGTGAATTTTAGTATTGAAATAAATCATTTCAGGGAACTGCATGAGTGAATTTATGGGACTCATTTGTGGAAACTATGAAGCAAAGGTGACAGATTTACTTTTTACATTCCTTGAATTTTTACTTTATTTCTTGAGAATTCTAGTGAACTTGGAAAAGAGTCATTTACTTTTAGAATCCATGACTAACTTTCATGATGTTAAATATATACATTTGTAGGAAAATGCCAGAGGCTTCATAAATATTTGTTTCTAAACATATAAGTTCAAAATTTAATGCATTTTTTTTTAATATGAAAATGTGCAATACATTGTTATGGTGATCAGATGCAAAGAAGAAAAAAAAAATGCTACAGAGAATTTTTTACTAAGATCTATTTATTCAGAAATAACATTTATTTTTGTTTGTTATGTGAAAAAATCATAACTTTTGATGAGCTTTTGACCAAAATATAAAAGATTTAGTAAAATGTATTTAAAAAAAAAAAGGAAATAAAAAATTCACCACCCATCCAAAAAATAATTCACCAATTTCACAGGTTATTATTATTTTCCCTGTTTAAAATGATTTATACACAAGAAAACATATCAGTAGAGAATTTAAACTTTATGGTACTCAGTTAGATAGTTTCTTGTTTTATAAAAACAAAGGTATGTGCGCTACTTTTTATTGTACTTTTTAAACAAATTTTTTTTTTTGCATTCCTAATTAATAGCACACTTTACAATTTATTTTTAAATTTGTGCATTGGATGTAATCTATTACATTTTGCGTACATCTAGTTACTTTTGGTGTCCCTATTCATCTCTCCCAATGCCATTAGTAATTATACCTGAAACCCCGCGAAAGAAAGGAGGAGGCGATAGTATCTGATTTTATTTTACCAAGGTTCCCAAATGGTTGCTCTGCTGATTTGCTTAACATAAATTACTGCTTCCTGTCAAGCCATTCCACTTCTTAGCTTTTGTGACCTCCTCCTTTTCCATATTACAACTTCTCTTGTGCTCTCACTTACAATACTGAATCAATGAATGTGGTTTGAAAATATTTTCACCCTAAAATATTTTATTTTTACACACACAAAAATTTATCAAGCTGTGGTGAGTCATTTAAAATCAGCTAATGGGCCGCACTGCCTTTTGGTTGATGTATCCATTTATTAACTGGTCAAACACCTCACATGAATGAATTGTATGATTTAAAAATATTTGGTTTTCTTCACCATCATATTTTTTTCTATTGGTCACATAAGAAAATCAATTTCATGTTCTTTAAAATGAAATATATCATCATAAGTAGCTCCAAATGTATTGTTTACATTCCTTAGCAACAGTGGCCTAGAATAATGGCTTCACTCCAACGAGAGGAAAACGAGGAAAGCACAGAACCACAGATGCCCCCCCCCTCCTTTTTTGTTGTTTTGTTGCCAAGACCACTCCCCTACTTTCGCTTGGGAGCTCTCAGCACCTTTGCTTTCTATTCTGCTCCCCTACCCCTGTTTAGTGTTGTTTACTTAAAGTATGCACTTGATACACAAAAAAATCTGGTTTTCCCATTAGTGCTGAGCATTTTGGACACACAGAAGGAATGAAATAAATATATTTCTGTGCTTTTATTTATTTATATATATATATATGTGTCTGTGTGACTGTTTGTGTTTTTGTGTTATAAAATATTCACACATAAAATGCTGCAATTTAAGTACCATATCTTATTTAAAATTGGTGTTTATAATCATTGTCTTGCAAATTTCTGTTTACTCTAGTAAAACTGCTGAAAATGTAAACATGTATCTAATCACAAAAAATACATTTTTTTAGATTAATAAAAAGTTTCTAATAAGAAATTCATCAGTTAATATCCCTTTTATAATCTTCAATTGACTTTTACAGGAAGAAGGTTTCTTGCCTGGGGGTGCAACCCTTCATAGCATTATGACACCCCATGGACCAGACTATGAATGCTTTGAGAAGGCTTCAAATGGAGAGCTTCGACCCCAAAAAATAGCAGAAGGAACCATGGTTCGTAATTCTCAAGATTTGTAAGAAACTGATTGAAAAGTTAACATTTCTTTTATCTATCATTCAAATTATTGTTTTACTCATGATAACACTGTTTTTTCTTTATCAAGACTTTTATGTTTGAATCATCCCTGAGTATGGCCATTACAGAGTGGGGCAACAACACTAAAGTGGATGGTAACTATTACGAATGCTGGCAACCCCTAAAAAAACACTTCTTTCTCCCCAAGGATGTGTCCACTGGTAAGTTTGATATTTGGATAGTATGATGAACAGATTATTGTATTATTTGTATATTTGATAACATTAGATGATTTTGTGATCTTTTATTTATTTATACCATATTGTTTTTATGCTAGCTAAATAATCAACCTTTTATGGTAGAGCAAAACATAAATGTAGCATGGGTTTTAATTCTGATTGTATATTTTTTAAAAAATAACCTGGTACATTTTTTTTCTATAGCAAATTATCAAATTAAGAGGATGTGTTTATAAATCATAAATCATTGTGTCAAAAAAAATTATTTGTAGTTATAGGTTACTGTTGTTTTTCTTCATTCATTAACTCTCCACCAGGAGATAAAATAAAAAACATTTCAATTTACATTAAAAAATGTATAAGCATATTTTAATGGAATTCTGTATTAGGCAACCTTGTAGTTTACGGAAACATATTTTTTCTAATTCCTTAATTTTGTTTCTCCCCAGACAGCCCAAAAAAGAGAAAAAAATAAACACTTTGCCTAAAGTATTTCAGAATTCGAAAATATTGACCCCAATAATTTTATGGCTCATGCTGGGTAGGAAAAGATGACTCTAGGTAACGGTCATATTTCTCTAATAAATTAATAATTTTTCATTAAAAGATTATTTTTATTTCCATGATTTCTCTTCTTCTAAAAGGAAATGATTTTTTTTGTTACAGACATTTTGGGTAAATCTTAGTTTTTTTTGTTTGTTGTTTACCTGATTTGAACAATGACTTATTGTTTGTATCTTCACTTGTAAAACTTGTTGGCAATATTTTAACCATAGTTATTTTTTCCACCTCTAGCTTTTGAAATCTTATAAAAGTTGTAGCTTAGTAGTAGGCCTATATATGCCTGGAAAATTCTGGGGCAAATTTGTTTCAATGTGACTTGACCTAAATTATACAATTTTTTGATTTAGGAATGACCTTTTTTTTTTTTTTTTTTTTTTTAATTGTCCCACCAATTTTTTTTTGAGATAACAGGTATGAAAAGCTCACAAAAATTAGTAAAGGGAAACTTGTGCAATCAGAAATCAGAGTCAATTTTTTTTTTTTTTGTTTTTTTTTTTTTTTTTTTTTTTTTTTTTTTTTTTTTTTTTTTTTTTTTTTTTTTTTTTTTTAATTGTCCCACCAATTTTTTTTTGAGATAACAGGTATGAAAAGCTCACAAAAATTAGTAAAGGGAAACTTGTGCAATCAGCAATCAGAGTCAATGTTTATTTTGAGGAGTCTATACATTGTAATTGTTTATAGTTATTAATCAGTTTTGTGGCATTCAATAATGTTATTTACATATTTTCAACATAGCCTTTATTTTGAGGAGTCTATACATTGTAATTGTTTATAGTTATTAATCAGTTTTGTGGCATTCAATAATGTTATTTACATATTTTCAACACAGTCTTTATTTTGAGGATTCTATACACCATAAATGTCATAGATTTTGTGGCACTAAAAAATGTTATTAATTAATAAATTTTGTACAAAAGAGAAAGCATTTATGAAAGCTCAACCAATTGTCAGTTTGTGCTTATTTCATCCGGCAGCTATGCTTGAAGATAATTTAAAATAGAAAATACTTCCCTTAGGTATCACAGGCTTGAATTTTAAATTCTTCCAAAAACATTTACTAGAGAGGTTTTAGCATCTTTGTTTTGACTATGAAAGCAGCACACAAGTTTGCTTTTGATTAAAGTTTACTACTTTAGGGAATTTAAAGAAATTAAATTTTATTAAGTAGTATAAATAGATTTGCATTTAGATCCTTCTGTCTGCCAAAGAAGGCTGGTAGCTGAATTGTTCAGGATTCTATTCCAACAATGCCTCACTAAAAAAACAACTGTTTTACACTTGTGTCTTTTAATCAATTTTACAATAATCATGTGACAACCTAGAGTCAGACAAATATTTTCATCTCTTGCAACCCTTATCGTTACATTCTTAAATTAGTATGGTATCCTAATGTAATGATGTATTTTCCTATGTGATGGTAAGTTATGTATTACCTTACAAACATGGGCGCCCGCAGAAAACTTTCTAGGGGGTGGCAAAAAAAAGCATTAACTTTCCAGGGGGGGGGGGGGGCAACAATTTTTTTAGGGGGGAGCAAACATTTTTTTAGTAATGTTTTAATATAGTTTTAATTTACTGTAGCGTATTTTTATGGTGAACGAACGGACAGGACATCAGCTTAGTTACTTTCTCTTTATTTTCTCTTTACTTAAATAAATTTTGTGTCTATTTTTGTCTAAAATTTTTGTATCCAATCAATCCAGGGGGGGGGGGCAAGTGCCCCACCTTGCCCCTACCTGCGGGCGCCCATGCTTAAAAATATAAGTCTAAGGTTGAGAATGTGCATTTAATGGTCTATATTGTGTAAGCATCTGTTACTTTTTATGAAAGGATTGGGGATCCAATAATCAGGTTTTATAGATTATAAATATAAGGCATAAAGTGTTATGCTCCCAATTCCCAAGTGCCTATAACCAGTCTTCAGAATTGGACATTTTGTTGTAAAAAATGTTATTTGAAATATGATTATGGTAAAAATACTGATTGTTTAATTATGTTTTTATGCATTGAGGGAGGAAATAGAACAATGAAATATCTTGAATAACCTTGTCTTCTTTTTTTAATCAGATCAAGACTGATCATATTGAACAATATAATTTTAAGCATTGTTAATAGTTTTAACTACAAAAATATTAATTTGAAGTGTACTAGTTTCTTCAATCAAGCTGATTAAAATAATTACACTACATCTTTATATTCTAATTTGGATTTTTAAATTTGCTTAATTTTTGCCTTTGAATGTCCATTCCTCAACGATCTTTATGGTAAACTTCGTTTAAAAATAATTTTTGTTATTATTAATAAACTTATTTGTATTATTTTTTTCAAAATTTCTAATTTCAAAATCAATTAAAGTTGAAGATTAATCATCATATGGCTTAAAACAGAGTTATATTTACTTACGATTTGAATAAACATCATCAAGATGACAAAACAATTGGATTGTTCTTAAAATTATTTTTGAATTACCTGAGTTAAACACATCAGATGCTTTTTATATATAATTAATTATATATTTAATTATATATAATTAATTTTCTAGAGTTGTGTTTAGAATCTCCTCAATAGAGAAAATGTCATAATTATTTGCAACAAATTCTTAAATTTTGTCAAAAAAACATTGACTGTTTGCTGTGCTGGTACACTGAGGTCAAGGCACTTTGGTTACGTCACAAACATTTGTTTTTAGATAATTATAGAGTCAGTTTTGCATCTTTCAATATATATAGTTCAGATAGACATCTGCCCTAAATATGTCTACATAATCAGTGCAACCTTCATTGAATATTATCTTACTATTTTAGGAGCATGAATAAAAATGTTTATATTAAATTATATATTTGTATTTTTATGTATGCACTTAAAGTAGAGACATCCATATATAACGTAAACATAGCAGTGAGCGAGTTCATGATTTTTGGAGCTTTAAGTTTGGTTGTATCTGACCCAGGAGGTGGGTGTCATTGACAGAATGTGTAATTACAGTTATTCACAAATTCTGAAATGGTTATCCTGAAATTCTGACGGTCCATAAATAGCTTATTCATTTCTCTATAATAAAGCCAACTGTCACCTAAAATGCTGTGAATCTATGATTTCTATTTTCAAAGGCTTAAAAAACCACAGCAAAGTTTTGTCATTATAATCATACTGTTGCTTTGTGTATTCACAAATAGCTGGATAGATATCAACAGTAATATTTAGCACAGTGACAACTGTAGTCCAATGTATGCTTCCGTGTTTGCAATATAATTAGTGGAAGCTGCAGACACAACAAAAAACATGTTACAGCAGTGCTTCCTAACTGTTCTTGCCCTAGGACCCAACTGAAAAGGTTTATTCCCTCCACACTCTTACTGGAAAACTAAGAAAAAAGTGGTCTCCATGTTGCTGTAAAGAATATTACATTAAAATTTTGTCACCTTTTTTGACCTTTAAGATTCAACATCGTAGAATAAAAACTTACAATAAGCTATAACTTAAGTCAATTTTATTTCTTTTGTGATATATGATATATATAACAGTGATTCGCTTGTCAAGTTTCAACATATCCCATCCCCCCCCCCGGCTCTTTGAAACTTTAATCCATAACAATAATCTAAAATCTGTCTCCTCCTGGTCGCATGCCCCACATTGGAAAACACTGGTTAACGGTGACTACCTTTCATTTTCAGATGTAATAATGGTCTACAATTAATCCTTTACAAAATCAACCAAGTTTGAGAGCATATTATTAATTTTAAACTTAACTGAACGGATCATTTGTTAATACTAAAGGGTTTTAAATTAAAACCATGAGCAGATGGATTTTACTTTCCAGAAAACATTATTAGAGTTAGCTCAGAGCCAACGTAATCACGTCCTTTTATAAGCTAAGTCACCTTTTCCAATTCTTCTGTTTTGTTTTTTTCTGTTCTGTTCGCAGTAGATCATGTTCTGCCAAAATGCCAGTATTATTGTTTTGTTTTATATTTCAAGTTCAAGGGTCACATAAATTGTTCATCTTCTTCTATATTTTGAGGGCACACGATCAATGAATTGATCATTCTGGCTCCTATGTTTCAGAGGGGTTCGTAATGTAATTGTGCATGGTTTTGGAGGGGATACTTCACTGGTTGCAAGGGCTACTCAGCAATGGTATTACGAACTGGGGGTTGGAAGACGGGAGGCAATAAACACAAATGTGTCGAGTGTAGCCACCTCAACCGTTGCTTTTGGAAGCTTGTTCAAGTCCCTTATTGTCTTTGGCAGGAATGAGGAGCTCCTGTTCTTGTTTTTATGAGCCGGAGCTGCCTGTCGTAGCCTTATTGCTTTCTAGAGGGGAGAGGAATGAGTTTCTGTTTAATGCTGGAGCAGTGGACCAGCCCATTTTTGCTCTTGTACAACATGGCGAGCCTGGATAGTCGTCGTCGCTCTTCCAATGATGACCAGCCCAGTGTTTCCAGCACGCTGCCAACACTTGAGGTGTTTCTGTAGCGGTTCTTAGTATTCCCTTCAGTCTCCAGAATATAGTAGATCAAGACTAATAGATATCAGATGGGAGTTTGAAAGCATCTTTGTCTACCTCTAATATTAAGAGGTTTACTTATTTTAAAAATCACACTGATATAGTTTTCATGATTACTGTAATTCAAAGTGTATTTAGAAAAAAATGTTCTTATGCTGTGACAATATTCAAAACAGTATTTACATTTTATTTAAAAACTGTTTGCCAAATTATTTTTTAGTTGATTCAGTTAAATTACATTCAGAAAAAAATAATATGGCAAAGTTTTTTGTTTTCTTTTTAAAATATTTGTATAAAAAGCATTTTTGATAAATGTATAATTATGAACACTTCACAATTTAAAGAGTGAAAATTTATTTAAAATCACATTTTCTTTACAAAACTATTTATTTTAAAATTTCAAACTCAAATAAAAACCATTACACTTTAATAAATGTAATTATTGAACATTTCCCAAAGCAAAGTTGTGGATGTGAAATAACAAAATCAGTCTATATTATTTTTAAGAAATTCTGTGTGACTGAAACAAATCTTCCTGCCTTACACTAGATACACCACTATTACTATGGAGAATATGAAATTTGCAAATGCAAAAAATTTTATGGAAAAATGAACAATCTTGTTAAATTCAAAACTCCTTGTAAATTATAATTAGATGAATAAAATTTAGATCTATAGAAAAGATCAATATATTTTTAAAAAAAAAGCTATTCCTATTTTGAATCTGATGGAACAAGTGTTTTTTCTAGTTAGTTGGACCCTCAAATATCCACAGTATTGACAAAAGTATTAAATATTTGATTCCCCCCCCCCACCCCCACCCATTACATTGAACGTTTTTGAGTGAGCCATGCTGTGAATTATTCTTAATGCTCTAACAGTAGCATTTAATCAGTTTGTATACTTAAATTAGGGCTATTATTATTAAGTTAATTAAGTGTAAAATTAAAAATAATAAAAAATGCTGTAAAAAAACAACTAATACACAAATAGACAAATTATATAAAGCCATCACACAAGATTGTCTGGGCTGTGAGATGGATTGTGTGATGGATTGTGCCATGTAACAGTGCGTCCTGACCGTGCTGGCACGTAGCCAGGTGGTCGGAAATCCATAGGAGGTGGAGGAGGTAAACAGTCACTTTCTCTTGTAGCTTCTAGAAGGGATGGTCTACGATAGGGAGGGGGGACTACAGTTTTGGCATTGTTGCTATTAAATTTTGTAGCATTTGTATTGGCTGTTGCTGTAACAAGGGGAACAGATTTGGATGTCGGCTGTTTATGGATGGAGTTAGCTCTCATCTGATCCTCTTTTTGTTTCTGCAGTGTTTGCCTTAAAGTTCTTCGTTTCTGAAAAAAAATTTGAAAGAAAGTTTATACAAATTATTACCAAAAAAACTGATCAATTATTTCTGAAGTGTGATGTAAAAATTGCATGTTTTATTTAATGGGACTGCTATTGAGACTTAAAAATTTTGCTGTGAGTTCCTTGTATTGCGATTTATTATTGTAAAATTGAAGTTTAGCCAAAGAGCTTGGCTAGTAATGTTTCTAACAAAATCATTTATGAGTCCAGGAAATCTATATTGCCCTTAAAATAAAGTTAATTGTATGATTCTATCCAGATCACATTGTTTTTTGTTTTTTTACGTAATGGGCAGAAAGTTTGGAGGCAGCTTTTACTTAAATAATTTTATTTAAAAAATATTTTACATTCATACTGCAAAAAAGCTGAGGTTGTTCCTTCCTCTAAACTTACATGCAGCTCAGTATAGTGTTACTGCCATTAAATATTTGTGTATGTGAACTGATAAATTTGAGTATCTTTCTCAAAATGGTTATTAAAAATTAATTTAAGGTGTAAAAAAATAAAAATAAACATGTTTTGCTCAGAATTGTTTTTTATGGATTAAGCAAATTGAACTAATAATACACACAATGCATGTTAGAATAAGTTTTAGAAAAAAAAAATTAATAAAAAATGTTGTAGTTATGTAAAATCATCATCACTTAATATACATTATTTTACAATTCTCATGCAAAGGGAAAAAGCACTATTTTATCAATCTTAAATTGTATATAAAATTAATTCTGACAAAATTTTATATAAATTTTTTGTTGTCTTTAAATGTTAAAACCTAAAATTTTGTTTCAATTATTACATTGCATTACATTTCATTTAATACATTTATGTTAAGTCAAACCATAACCTCAGATATTTATGAACAGTTTTTGTAGTTTACTAATTGTTCCTTATGCTTCCACCTTGAAATTTTCTGAAAGTTTTAAAATTTGCTGCTTACTGTAATTATAAGATTGAAATCAGAGCTTTCCAAATGTTTAATGTTGGGGGACACACTTTATAAACCATGTATTAATAAGACACGAACAAATTGTGTCAATAGAACAATATGAGTTAGCTTTAATAATAATTGTACAATATACAGAATTAAACGTTTCGGCACATGCCTTCATCAGTACAAACAAACACAACACATTTAAATAAGTATAAATTAAATTTACATAATGTCAATATATATATCCTACCTAAAACAGAAAAAATATAGGAGAGGGCGCTTAAACCTGACAAAANTATATTGACATTATGTAAATTTAATTTATACTTATTTAAATGTGTTGTGTTTGTTTGTACTGATGAAGGCATGTGCCGAAACGTTTAATTCTGTATATTGTACAATTATTATTAAAGCTAACTCATATTGTTCTATTGACACAATTTGTTCGTGTCTTATTAATATATTTTAAAGCTTTATCGCATTCCAACACTTTTTATAAACCATGCACCATCTTGAGACGCACCCTTATGTTTTACCAGTTTAAACGTATCCAGACTAGCATTTATTCTAACCCACTGACATCCAGTTATTAGTCTATTTGCAATGCAAAGATCAACGTTTTATCATCTTGAAAAGTGTCCATTTGCAGTTTAATATATCAGATATGTCTTAAATATGTCTTCCGAATTCTAGTTTAAAAAATAGCAGAGCAAGGTTCCATTTTGGATAGTTTCAGCAGTAAGTAGTGGTGATTGTGGGTGACAATTTATTTTTTAGCCAAGTAAATTCCTTCTTCAGCTTTATCTGTTATATTCGGATTCATTGGTGAATGACGCAGAAAGCGTCATGATACATATTGAGTACTCAATGATGCTTTAATTCACTTTTCCTTACTTTTAATGGCCAGTGAGATACTTTTAACATTATAGACAAATCTCCCTTCTATTACTATAAATATGAGCTACCCTCTGAAAAATGTCTAAGCATTGGCACCCAAACCAAAATAAAAGTTTACGAGGCGGCTGCACTCTCGACGCTATTCTATGCCTGTGAAATGTGGACAGTTTATCAATGCTATGCTTGAAAGCTAAATCTCTTTCACACAATGAGCCTCAGGAAAATCCTCAGCATCAAATGGCAGGACAAGCTCCAAGACACAGATCTCATATGCCTTTCTAATAAAGATCCCAGCTTTGCTGGGTGGAATATGTTGCTAGAATGTTAGAGGACTGCTTGCCCAAAGAAATAGTTTATGCTGGTAGTTTTCTGGGGGAAAGAAGAAATGTTTTAAAGACACCTTGAAAGCATCATTAAACATAAATCTGGACAGTCTGCAAAGGATCCATACTTGTGGCGTTTCTCCCTACAAAAAGACTCCTTGCAACATGAGGCAAACAGTATGGCTACCACAAAGCACAAAAGGCAATCTAGAAAAGCCAGAATCAACTCTGCGTTTCTGACCCATCCATCCCCTGCACCTTCTACACAAGAATATTTCATACCAGAATTGGCCTGACCAGTCATCTGCCTACCCACAGACAGATTCAGATCCAGCATAAATTCGATGTTTAAAATGGTTATGGTCGATTTCAAACGATGAACTAACAATATTTAATGCAAAAATTTGGCTGAAAAATATTTCTTATACAAACTCAAGAGCCACTATTAGACAGATAATTATTGCAGAGTTTACTCTATAGCCACTGCATGGCAAAGTTAATCTTCAATAGCGTTTCATTTCTTAATTACAAATTCATTTATTTTGAAGATGATTCAATGCCCAATTAATGAATAGAGGTTCAGTGGCATCAGATAACCAGCAAAGATAAAGCAACAGAATGCTACATTTTGTATGAATCTAGAGGAGCTTGGGTAACTGATGCTAAGTGGATGATTTAAATTTTAAGCTATGCGAACCCCAACAAGAAAAGACCACACAAAACAACGTCTAACCAATTTTACAAACGTATGTGGCTTAACAAAAACAAAATCTTGGCTACACTGGCATCCCCTTGTATTGTTCTATGGAAAGAAAAAAGATACCAGATCACAACCTTTTACTTTGAAAAATAAAGCCTTGTGACAAAATGATAATGTACTGGTGTGCCCATACTTTTGGGTTATTTGAAGTCTGAAAATACATGCACATTGGTATTGGCTTATTTTCGCACAACACAACTACACCCTGCTTGTGACACACTGTTTGGAAAGCTCTGAATTAAAATGTAAGGACTATAACTGGGTTAAAATAGATTCATTGATTGTGCATGACATTATTTACTTCGGCTCCTTTCAAGCAATTGAAAAAAAAAAAGCTTGTTAGCAGTGATTTTAAAAAGCAACTGTCACCAAGGCTCATCCCAAACCAAAGAATATTTGGCTAAGATATTCTTGAATTTACAAAAAAAGTAATGATATAATAGATGATTATTTTTCTCAAACTCACAAAGGGTTCTGATTGAAGTTACTAATAAAAAATTTGTGAAACTTGCATAAACTGGTTTAAAGACATGCACAAAAAAAAAAAAAAAAAAATAAAAAAAAAAAAATTATTAAAAAATAAAAAAAAATAAAAAAAAAAAAAAAAAAAAAAAAAAAAAAAAAAAAAAAAAAAAAAAAAAAGGAATTTGAAATAAGCCCCCTTAATGTGTAAAACCTTTTTAGGCTATTGAAATAAAAAAATTATTTTTTGCAAAAGCTTTAGCAGCAATCCAAAACCTTGTGAAATAACACAAGAATCTGACAATAAAAGTTTCAGCAAACGTTAACCAATTTTTAAAATTTAAACATTCTGATATATTTCTTCATCTTGAGGTACCCAGCAGTTAAAACACAAGAATTTAATATGGTATTCACAAACAAGAACTAGTTATTAGTTTTCGAACATGATCTGAAGAATAATGCAATAAAAACAAAATTGGGTGAGTTAGAAGTATTCTATGAACTATTCTAAATTGATTAATGAAGTTTTCAGTGCTAATGCAATGAACTGAAACCAAGGTGCCATCAGAAGCTAATCTTCCAATTTATTTCCTACTTGATCTCTAAATCTTGTGAATCACGAAGGGCATGTAAGTACTGCCATGTCTCCCTCAGTTTCTTTCTCTTCTGTTCAAAGTGAGATTACAATACATTTTTTTTTACTCATGCATGATAACATGGTTTATAGATAACATTAATATTTTAATGAATAATCATATAAGCCTTTATAATCATAATAAATGCACATCAACATTTGTAATGTATTGAAGCACTTATGATCTTCTCCACAGGATCAAGTCCACAGTCCTCACCAGTTTCATTAATACATTGGATGGCGCATAAAATTGTCATTTTGGGATTTTAAATATATGTTAAATTTTTATGGACATATCTCAACCAGAATACAGCAAATACTAGCAGATATGTAATGTAACTAGCCTTCAAGGCAACAATTTATATATACTTTATATTAACATGATGTCCAAAAAAAAAGGCAGGACAGTGGACAGTATCTCAAATCATAATTATTAGCATTGCCACTGATTTTAAAAAAAATAATTGTTGTCTATCCTTCAGTTGGACACTATCATTTTTAATAACAAATTAACATTATCTATGTATTATATATAAGTATTATTAATGATTAATAATGTAACAATCTTAATTCAATTGGAAAATAAAAATAACTTGTTTGTTTATATAATCAGGACTTCAGATTACATTTTAAAAGCTCTTTTTCTGAGTAAGTCTCAAGTAAATAAAACAGAAAAACTTAAGACATAAGGCTAATGAAATGAATATTCATACAGAAATTTTCATTTGTCTCAAACTGGTGTGTTAAGAATTACATATTTCATTATTACTCAACTATTTTTATTTTTCTCCATTTTTATCATTAAATTGAAGATTTGACCCAGTATTAATGGAAAGCATATTGCATGCATGCCAAGTGAAACTATTTACCTGTAAATTATAATTTTTTTTTAAAATTTCCAATTTGTACATAAGTAATGGATTTTGTACAAGTTTTCACTGGATTTAGAGAAACATTTTGGACATATTCAAAAATGGCGGCACAATAAATTAATTGTTTGTCAAAGGAAACTTAAATCCTATTGGTCCGATAAAAATTTAGAGATCTGTAGGCCATCTAAATATATAACTGGGAGCTATTGAATTTGACCAGTACCTATGTAATATAGCTATTGCAGAAATCACTGACACCATTCGTAAATAGAGTTGTATGGTAGAAACTACTTTAAGAAGACTTTAGTAAGTAGTTTAAACTATAATTACAAATCATTTTGTGTAACCCACAGAAAGATTTGCAGAGTCAGAAAGGGTTCTTTTAATTCTATGAGATAAATAAATTTATTCAATATTACCAACAATAAATAGCATTAGTTAATATACTTGTTTATTAATACAGTATATTTTAAGTGTAAATAGTTTTAAGCTGTCTGGAATCAATCTCAATACTCTCTTACATGTATTCCGAAATATTCTTACTTGAATACCGGTAGTAAAAATTTAGCATTTCATAGTAACAAAATTCTTTTACTTCCTGTAAACTCCATGGTTGCATGTTCGCTTTGGTTTTAGACAACTTTCTGTCTTACTTTTTTATCAACACTACAGAGAAGCTAATTTAAAAATGTCTAATTATCTGTTGTTTTTTGTTGTTTGTTGATGAAGGCCTTTATATGATTTTCCTTTTTTTTTCCTTTCAAGCTTTCACATATCTTGTTCTATTACTTTCTTTAACAACTAAAGCAAGCTCTCTTTTCTTTTTTGTAAAAGTAATTGTTATTTAAGTGCACACCACAAAATACAGTCATCAGCAGATTTGTAAACAAATTTACATAAAATGTTGACCAAAAAATTATTAAGGACAACTCTGATGATTATTGACATAGATCTATATTGTATATACCAAGCCTTCCAACTTCAGAAGGTGAACCAAATTTTACAAGCTATTGGCTTAGTGTGATGCGCCAGACAACAATGGAAACTGTGGCAAGCTGATATTTCTAAATCTCTCCACTGTAATATATGATACCAAAAGGATTGCTGACTGCCTGTCAGCAGTGCAGACTGTGAGCATTCATTCTCAATGTAAAAATTAAAAAATTGCAGAAATAGAATTAAATGGTGACACAATTAATTCTGTTATACAGTACAAAATTAAAAATCTTGTTTGGCTTTTCAAACAAATCCAGAAATTACCAAAAAATGGCAAAGTTTGCATGCATTCAAAACATTGATAATTGAATGAAAAAGTTATAATTTGTACTTTTTTGTAACTTTTCATTTTTCTTTGTAGGCTGGTTTTTCATGATGTTCAGGTTTTTGGGGACTTTCTGTACAGTTTTTGATCCAGCAGGTTGGCATGTAAGTCAATGCGCTAAAATCTACCTACTATTGTGAGGTTTTGCTTGTGTTTGTTCAACTTGTTTTTATTAACTCTACGCTTTCACTAAATTACAGAACACAAACCCAAAATCTAAAACCCACTTTTCATGTCCATATTTTAATTCTGTTTTGATGTATTAGTATCCTCAAAACGATAAAAAGAACTTTTCCCAAAACTTTGAAATGTATACATGGTATTAGGAAAATGGTAGAAAAGTTATTTCGAATTTTTTAAAACTTTATAATATACAAATGTTTATGTGTCTAAAAAAAATGGGTTTTGAGAAATGGGCTTCCTTCATATAATATACCCAATGAATTTCCATGCCCCTGAATGTAAAGATATCATATTTTCAAAACATATTTAAAAAACAACAACACGTACTTATTTCCACAAAAAAAACATATTTACTCATTTTCATACCACATACAACTATACCATTTTCTTCATGTACTGAACTAAACTTAAATAACAAACACTTATATTGTTTCTTTAAATGAAAACAAAATATATGAAAACCAGTTTTCCAAAGTTTTTCATTTTGAATGGTCTAGCAAAACACGATGTGTGAGCTCACAAACCACTATTATGAGTGCTCATTGTATGAAGAATTATTTTTTTAAATATGATGATTGTCTGACAACACATTTCATATAAATTACATCATTCTTATAATTATAGGAATCACTATGTGTTTTATCCAAGATATATATTTATTAATAAGACTGTTGTATAAGCTTTGACCTTTCTTTATCACAGTAGCCCTTACCTCAATGTTTCCCCGCCACCGGTCTGCAGCATTGCGCGCAAGCTCAAGTTCCTTCTCCTTGAGACCTCTGTGTCTTTTGTAAGCAATTTCAATGAAAATAAGGAGAACCCCAGCGACAATGCCTCCAGCCACCATCATGAAGACACCTAAAATAAGCAATGATCAATGTTACCACTGCTACCATCATGAAGACATCTAAAATAAGCAATAATCAATGTTACGACTGCTACCATCATGAAGACATCTAAAATAAGCAACAATCAATGTTACGACTGCTACCATCATGAAGACATCTAAAATAAGCAATAATAGACAGCCACTACTCACATCACAACACCTAAAATAAGAAATAACCCCAGTAACAAGCTTAACTAAGAGTTTGTGGCTGGTCTACAACTCACCAGCCATGTTGGTCAAGCCTAATGTAGCAGGAGCCGAATTACTTTCTGGGCAATTGGATTTACTGTCCACTAGAATCCAACGATTATCTAGTTGCTCCATAAAACCACCTACAATTGTCAAAATATAAAACTTTGAGGTTTTTGGAACAATAAAAATATGATAACCTGGTCATTAAACAACAAGTGTTTGAAGTAAGAAGCAATAAAAAGAGCCTTGGACTATGGTAGGATAAAGATTGAAAGGCAAAAACTAACAGGGTAATGAAGTAGGATGGCACAACAAAGAATGTACATTTTGGTTTAAAGCCTTCTACAGCAGAGAGTGTTTAATGAAAAAGTTTTGTGAAAATATTTCTCTAATATTGATGGCTGAAAACAAGTTAGATTTAAAATATATTTTTAAAATTTTGGTGGTGTTGAAATTTTTCAGGGTGAGCAAACATTAAAATTAACAAAGTAGCTGCTGGAAAGAATAATATTTACTTTCATGCATCCTTAAAACAGCCATAGAGACATCATGAGTCCAGGGACTATTTTTTGGCAAGCCGATTCCTAGACCTGACCTTCCAAACAAATCGCCAGCAGTTGTCAGATCACAGTCACTAGCAGCCTCATATTCCAGGCGAGGAGAATCCCAGATGAATGCTTGAAGTTCTCTGTATGATAAATGAAGAGTAAAAATTTAATAAATAAATATTGACTGTAAAAGAGTTATACCCAGCAATCGAAATTTAAGAAAAATGTAGTTTTGTATGGGATTTTTTAAAATCTCCGAATATATTCGTTTAAGAGCAAAATTTAAAAAACATTTTTCAGGGGAATAACTGAGGTGTTCAATTAATGAGTGGGTGATGGTACCTTTTTATTATCTCTGGTACATTGATCATATTATAGAATAGAATAAAGAAAAAAGTAATTAACGCACAGCAACAGAGAGTGTTATGCAAAATTTTGTCATGCATTTTGTCCTCATTTTACAACTGCAGTGAATGGCTATATAATTACCTAATTTGAATAATCTAGATCAAAGAGGTTCTATTCTTGGAAATTTCCTGAAAGGTTACTGTACATATTGGTAGATGCACATACATGATAGTGTCTGTTTTTTTAGTTTTTAAGTATTTTTGCTTACATGATATTTTTTCTCTAAAGTTTGATTTAATAAATATAATATTTTCTGTACTACTGTATTGTTTCTACTGACACATTAATTTATGGGGTTGGCTTATGAATGGGTTACATGGCTTGTGAGTGAACAGGCTTATGAAGGAGTGTATACTGTAGGCTAAATAAAATATGCATTGGCTGTAGCTATTATCACGGTTTCTTGTAATAATTTAAAGAACATTCATTGATCTATGATGATAAAATTAGCTTAAATTGCATTGTAGAAAGTTATTAGCAAAAATATGAAGAGCTTTGGAAAAGAATTTGATAAGGAAGAACACACCCTTTTCTTATGTCTTCAATGGCAGCTTCAGCAGTTAAATACTTCTTCTGATTTTCCATATTTCTGTACATTGTTGACAATTCAACTTGTCTTTTGAAATACATTTCCACAGCACTTCCTTTCACAGTAGCATACTTGAATTTTTCATTGGGATTTCGAAGCTGAAATAAATATGTTGATAGTTAAGACTTTGCTACAAAAAGATAGTTCATTTAACAGCATTAACAATCATTTAAATAGTTAATGATATTGAACATTTTGACTTAGAGAATGGAAAAAAAAAACATTATTATATTTTAATTAGTTTGTAAAAAACTGATTTGAAAATATAATTTCTTTAAAATTAAAGCTTCTACTAATTCATTACTAACAAAATTGTTGCGAAATGTAAAATTAATTATTAATTTTGAAATCAGAATATTTTTTTTTTAAAATGGAGGGGGACTTAATATGTTTTGGTATATTATAGAAAGCAAGTTACCCTGGGGTCATCAATCCCAGAAATGAGAGCTTCTGGTCTATCCAACACAAGGAAAGCAGCCAGATTGGCAGTGTAAGAGGCTACAATGATCATTGCAAAGCCGGCCCACACCATGCCAAGAACACGGGCACTGAAGCTTCGAGGTGTACCTTGCATGTTCAAGGAGGTTGTTTTTAATTTAATGATAATTAATTATCTATGTTTGTATGCATATTAGCTATGAAAATAAAAGCTATATAACAAATTATTGTCCAAAATTGCACTTGCCTTCACCGATTCCACTATTAAGTAAAACACCCCATGAAAACCACATTGCACTAGAAAGGTTCAGAGCATCCTCCTCTGTGTCATCACTTTTGGCCAACTTGAAGCGCCCAAAGGGAGAGAAGCGGTCAAGCAAATACAGGACGAGAGCAACAACATGTACAGATAGACCAACTAGGATCCACAAGGTGTCTTGAAAAGGTTGAAGGAAAGAAGCTAAACTTGAATCTTTTTGGGTCTGCAAATTTGGAATTCACAAAGATTTTAAATGATATTACCATATTATTTATGAATTCTTCAGTTTCATTAAAATTAATTTCCTTTAGCATTTAGCAATGAATAAAACAGATAAATTGTAGACTGATTTTAAAGGTAATCCATAACAAAATCAATTTTATAATCCAATAAAACTAAAACCTTTGTAGATGTATCTGAAATTGATCCATGTAATTATTGATAATACATTTGAATGGTATTCCAATTCAAATAAGTGATTTGGTTGCTTGTGGGTTTAGAGCCAAATAAGCACAGACATTTTTAAAAAAGGTTAATTATTAAACCAGAAAATTTTTGAAATTTTGTAAACTTGTTGAAAATTTTAAAAGAATCTTCACAATATGTTTACAATATATATTCCAGGAAACAAAAAAAGTAAGTTTTGCAACATATATAAGGGAAAATGGATCTATGACAATTTGTTCCCACTATTTTAGTGCCAACCCCCCCCCCCCGCCCCCGCCCCCGCCCCCCAATAAAATATATACCTGTTTTTTACTTTTGTATGTTTTTAAATGTCAATATTTATAAAAAAGGTTAATTATTAAACCAAAAAATTTTTGAAATTTTTTAAACTTATTAAAAATTTTAAAAGAATCTTCAAAAAATGTTTACAAAATATATTCCAGGAAAAAAAAAAAGTAAGTTTTGCAACATATATAAGGGAAAATGGATCTATGACAATTTGTTCCCACTATTTTAGTGCCAACCCCCCCCCCCCGTCCCCGTCCCCGTCCCCCAATAAAATATATAACTGTTATTTACTTATGTATGTTTTGAAATGTCAATATTTTTATAATTATGTGTATTTAAAAATATCTCTTATATAATTCAACAATTTCTTTGTCTGCTCATGGCCATCAGAAAAATGGCTTTTTGGCAAAAAATGGTGGCAAATTGTCCCATCTCAGGGTTAAGAAATTCTTTTTTAAATTACAAAATCTTTCAGCCATAATGAAGTATTGGAAAATCTTATTGGAATTTGATGTAATTACAATAGAAAACATGCATTTTACAGAAAAATTGTGATTTTTCAACTCACTTTTCTAACCAAAATATTAAGACCTTGGTACTTAAAGGGCTTAGTAAAATCTATATCATTGGCCCTCTCAGGGTTTATAGTCAAAGGAGCTACAATAAGGTCAGCTTCCTGTCTCATTAGTTCACCCATCATTCCATTCCAGAACTTTTTGTCTGATACATTGTGCTGTATAGAGGAATAAAATAAATAGAAACATAACATAACTTGTCACCTAATGATAATTTTAAAATAAGAAAAGTACACTGGGTTTTTGACGCCCTTGGCAAATTTATTTTTGGCGCCCTTGATAAATTAACAAGTTTCAGCTTTGCTGAGCCCTTTTGAACTGACGCAGGCCGGCGCCCTTGGCAACTGCCCCAATGCCAAGCCGTTGTTACGCCACTGAGTACACTTGATCAATCCTGAGTTATGGGTGTATAAAATGATGATTGGATTTTGCAGTATAACTGAGATCTACTCTAAAAATAAAGGGTTTTGGAGAAATAACAAAGCAGTCATTGGATGATAGTAGAGCACTCATACTGATGCTTTGAAGTTGATCATAACTTGATTGATTACATAAGCAAGCACCAAAAGCCAAAATAAGTTTAAAGCCACTGTTTTGTAATGGTTGGTTTTTGATGATATTACAAGTTGATTTTATTTATGAAGTAGAACTATAACTATAATGAATTAGGCAAGTTGGTATGGCCCATGAGCTACAGTTACCTTCAATATGACCAGAAGTACAAAAATAAGGGAGACTGCATATATGCAAGGGTGGTAGCTTAACTTTTGCTACAGGGCAGCACGATCTACAAAGGGAATTTGTGAGCTCCCCAAAAAATAATTCATTTCCAATTTCTGTGTATGGTAACCACAGTGGAATTCTACCAAATTGCTATAATTGAGTTCGACAAAATCAGATTGCATTAATGCAGGTTTTTACAATATTCCGTGCAAATATTAATGTCCTTTAAAAAGTAGGAAGATTTTGCTGTAAAGAAACAAATATTTTAAATTATTGTGGTTAGTTAGCAATTTGTAGTTGAAGTTGGACTGCTTTTAGTGGATTTGTGATCATGCTGTATGAGAATATATTTTTTGCATACTCTTCAATATTATTGAACATTATTGAATTAGCATTTCCTGTTACCCTTTCAAAGGATCCAAATAGCCCATCTTTACTTAGATGTATGGTGAAATTAAACAGCACATCTTCAGATATTTTTGCCAGCATATCCATACAGTAGCCCATACAACAGTAATCTGATGGGGGAAAAAATGAAACTTTTGTATATGATGTTGCACATTTCAACCTTTATAAAATATCAATCCATGAAATGCATAATAATTTTTTGGCATTTAACTGTAATTGGGGTTGATTTTTTGTTCCAAATTTATCTATGCAACATAAAAAGCTAAATAGAATTATAAACAAATGCTTACTTAAATACTAAAAATTATTGAAGTAAGCTTTTCATTCTAAATTTGTATAATTAATTTAGTTTTTTTAGACTTAGAAATTCTAAAAAACTGAACCAATTAGAAATATAAATACATTGGGTGGAATAGGTGAGAACTTAATAATTTTGTACCATGTGTTCCATTTTTACAAGGGAATGCATGCTTTGCAGGCGCAACAGGTCGGCAATGTCCATCTTTAGGCAGGGGAGTAACTTCTACAAAAGGTTTTTCCTTCAGTGTCACAATCTAGAAGCATGAGACAATATGATACAGTGTTTACTAGCAAGGCAGAGTTTCAACATCATCTTGATCCACAACCTACTGAACTAAACACATTATGGACAGAGGCCCTTACATAAATCTCAGTGCAGATTACTCAATGTATTTATGGTTCATTAACCAGAACCTGCAGTTTCTGTCAGGGGAGATGTTTTAAGATAAGCAAATAATTTACACACACTTTGTAAATTATTTTGACATTTTTCATCTTCATTTGGATCAATCCATGGATTTCCACCACCATGAACCCCCCCTCCCCCGGTGTAAGTCCTTCTCTACTTCATCAATCCATCTCAGTCTTTGTCAACAGTTGAGCTGTCTGCCCCTAGGTTTCTGCCTGTAGATCACTTTTGCTGCTCTGCAATCAGGCATCCTCTCAAGGTGTCCTTTCTAGGGCAGTCTGCCTTTTTTAATTGTTGTGACTATGTGTGAGTTTTCGTACAATTGATATATCTCTTGGTTTGTATGGATTCTCCATCCATTATTGTCTATCATCAGGCTGTATATTTTATATTTTTCACTGGGTTTAAAAGAAAATTATCCATATATTCTAAGTTAAATGTATATTTTTTTTTAAAGAGTCGACAACACTGAAGATAATACATATTTTTTTGTATAAAGGTAGAAATTTTCAATTAACTGGGTGAACCTGTGACGATGAGCAATTGTTCCATATTCTTCAAAAGTCCAAACTGATATTAGATATAAACTCAATGGTGATGGTATCATGTCAATTCTACAGTGCACACAAATTTTTTGGGGATTCAAAACTAATCCAGACATTTTAAAAAAAGGCAAAAATTGCTGGTATTGAAAGGAATGATAAGGGGGAGACTGAAATCAGGTTATAAAGATAAATTAAGAAACACAAGGTAGGGGAACACATAAAAAAGACAGAACAAAACAATAAATTTGTCAGTAAAAAGCCTTAATCAGTGACCAAGATATAAGTAAAAAATGATAATTTATTGAAAAAAAAAGTAATACAATTTTTATATACAGATTAGTGTCGAGATGCGTTTCTTCTGTATGGCCACAGTCTTTCACTTCATTCTGTTCGACAGTACATCATACAGCAACAGTCACCAATGCAACAAACATCAGCCGGTTCGTTGTAAACAGAAGTTTATTTAATCACAATTCACAAACCAAGGTTGATAATTAATGTCGAAGCAACAGTCGAATCCTTTCAGCACAACTCTTAATTTAATTAACCGCAATTCCCAAACTATGTTTGATACTTAATTTCTCAGCACAACACTTAGCAGTATTCAATTCACAACAACGCCATCTATCCTCTCTAACCACACTAAAACTAACGCGTCACTTCCCATTACACAATTACGTCACAACACTCTCACACAAATGACTGCACATAAAATCTCAAACTAACATCTTTTCCCTATCAAACATGACAACAACGCTCTACACATAACAACAGTGATTCTCATACCCTCGACAATTAGTAATGTTTTTTGTAAAGTGTTTTGGAGATTTCTTGTACAGTGCTTTGATCTTGCAGGTTGGCATGCATGAATGGACTAGCAGAATGTGAGTGTAATTGTATGGTCTTAAAAAGGAATCCTTAACAAAAATTAAGTGAACATAATTACCGTGAGATTCCTTGAAATCTTTTCTCCTTTTGGTTTCACATGGACATTGCCAGGCCATGTCAGGTTATTTTCCATCATTCTTAAACCGAGTGCCTAATTTGCAAACAGAAAAAAAATAGTTATTTTAAACTCAGCTTATTGAAGACTAACTAAATGCTAATATTATTTTATTTTAACTACCAATAATTTTGAAAAAATAATTAATCATAATTATTTCTTTCAGGTCTAACAATAAAAAAAGGAACCACATCATAAATATTGAAAACTTCCATGAGTGTTCATTGTTAAACAACTTTTATGTTTAGCTTAATTCCATTTGAAAAGATGTTGTTTAGCAGTTTCCAATTTATTAAAAGATTAGTTTTAGATCCGCAGTTGCTATTTATTTATAACAAAGCTGGATCCATATGAGTCATGGTCATGAGATGGAAAGTTTTTATGAAGTCACTTGCAGTCTAAAAAGTAACTGAGTTTCTGCCAAAGTAGTGCCCACCTATTTATTATCGAATTTGCCAAAAGATCAAGACATTCTAAAGCTGCTTATGTCTTTCAAGCACATAATGTAAGAAAGAATCATTTTAAAATTTGAGGTTTACCTATAGCCATATGGAACATGCTAACTTACTTCTTCTTTGTGACCAAACAATCCTACAGACATGGGTCGCCTATTGCCATTGATGTTCATGATCTCATACATGGCATTTAGTCGGTCACCCTTTTCACTAAAGCTCACTTGTCCTGTTTCACCTTCCATCTTTGTCTTAACTAAAGCACTAAAAGTATAGGGAAAAAAAAACAATAATGAATACATACATCTATTAGAGCAATGGTTCTCAGCCTGCGGGTTTTGACCCCTCAAGGGTCACCTAACCAAATGTCAGGGATGCTTCAGAACTTTATGTTTTAGTGCATTTGTATCTTATTTGAGCAACCTTACAATTAAATTTTAAAAAAATGTTTGTAGTGATGGGGAAAATTTTGTATTTTTACTGTCATGTGACTTCTTTAAAGCTACATACACAACTATGATTCATTGGGTAGGTGTCAGCAACTAATTCAATTTAAAAATTTTGGCAATTTATTTTTATCTTTTATTAATTACTTCTTACAGGAGAGTGGTTTTTGCATTTTTTTTTTCTTCTGTTATGGTTGTTTTTTGTTTTTTTTGCTGCCTAATCTTTGTAATTGATTGCTTCAACTGAAATTCTGTAACTTTTAATTGTTGATTGAAAAATACAAATGTTTAAGTAACATTTCATTCATTAAGTTTAAAAAAAAAAAAANATTATGAAAATAAAAAATGTTTGATAAATAAAACATTAAAAGGACCAATAAATTATGGCAGACATGGGGGGGGGGGTTACATTTCTATGAAGATGTGTGATGTGGAGGAAAGGGTGGGGGGCTTAGGCAATTTGGCAACATTACATAAAAGTGGAACTTAATTAAAACATTTTGCACCAACATACAGTAATTATTACCATAATTTATTTATAATCCAATTTTAATTATTAAATTTTCATTATTTGCCTGTTTGAATGTTGATTCATTGTTTCATTTTTAAACTACAATACCCATCATTATTACTTAGAGAATCAGTACTGTGGAGAACTAATACACAGGTATGCCAGGTCTTTAGTCTGTGTCGAGCAAGTTATAGGATGTCTTGGATGAGAGCCAAAGGTGCAGTGACATTTACAATTGTGATAAATGATGTCCAAAAAGTAGAAAATGGGAGTCTAAGAATTAGGGAAGGTTACTTGAAGGAGCAACAGTTGACTGGGAAAATGATCTTAGTAAATTTAAAAGAAAATGTTTCTGTCACAGATGCAGTAATCCATGTGATAGGAATCTTTTAGAAGATGTAAACTAAAAGATTACAATCAAGACAGTATTCATCAGAATAAATTTCTTTGTAGAATTACAAAAATTGATTACTCGGTTGATTTTAGACAGGAAAGCACAATTAAATTTACATCTGAAAACTGCCAAATCGTTATTCTTTAGGAATTAAAAAGAAATATATTAAAAAACAACTAATGTTTGTTGCAAATAATTAATTTTTGTGGATCAGGAGGCAATTGGTGAAGCAAAATGAAATCAGACCAGGTAAAGATACATTCAACAATGACAATAAAAGGATTAATTTTTTTTTAATGATTTGGGGTGGGGGGGGGGGGGGGGCAGAGGCTTTTGATGTAATAAATGAGGGAGAAATGGGTCTAAGATTTTGTTATAATTTGAGACAATGGGGAAGGAGGGGTAATAATTCTGGCTAAATATTTGATATCATTTATGGTTGTCTTTCTCCAAAAGTCAATACCCTTCACCCATTGATTCTCACACCTGGTTCTAATTTTCTTGCCCTAATCCTTGTTGTTTGTCACTACAAATTTGCATTATATTTTCAAAGGGTCATGGCACTTAAAAGGTTGAGAACTCATACATACCAACCTTGACTATTTCCATATGAGTCTAGATATTCACAGAGCAGAATTAGTAAATAGTTTTCCTTTTTTTTTTACCAAATAGAACAGCTTTAGGCCACATATATTGTGTTCAATGACGGACAACTGTTTATAAGAAATTTTCACAGGAAAATAAATCATCCTTAATTGTTGTTAATAAAAATGATATCTATATCCAGATAAACATACTTGTATACTTTTTGCCCATCATCCCACTGTGATGATTCATTGCAGCCAGTTGGAGGATTTGAAATATTTTCATTGCCAATCAGTTTAGTAAATGTATCCCCGATAACCTCAACAGCATCCTTGATGTGGTTGACCTCATTGGTTCCATTTACTAGGTGAACTCCCAGAAAACCTTTATAAATAATAACAAACTGTTAGAACGAAAAACAATAACAAACTTACAAATAATAGAGAAAACAACGAAAAAAGTCATTTTAATAAAATATTGCTATTAAGAGTTATTATTTAATTATTTTAATTTCAACATGACAAATGCAGTTATTTTTAAGATGAAAATAAGTTGAGGCCTAATGCCCATCACCCAGGCCCATTTATCAATAGCGTTCAATTCAAACCTACCAATAGGAATGTTGTAGACATCAAAAAAAGCTTGTTCAGACACAATCCATGCCCATTCTTCCCCTGTCATCCCTAGTGTTTCTGCATCTCGATAAATTGTAGATGCATCCTCTGATCTGTGAGAAAATATTATGCCTTAACTTTAGATACAAGTTTTTTTTTTTTTTTACCTAATTTGTTAAGAAAGAAATTTATAGCACTCGACAAAATCTTGTTCAATAAGAATTATTTATTTTAGAAACTGGTTATGACTTTTAATTAAAATAATAACTTACAAACTTCCTTCATAAAATTAAAAATATTTTTTACCACATTATGAAATGTCATAAAAAAAGCTCTTCTACTTACGAAGCAGAAAAGAGAATAACTCTTGATGTGCACTTTAAAATAGGCTCTAAAACAGTGGAATAGTTTTTCTCTCCTGGTGCATATTTTATTGAGGGTTCATTCTTTGAAGAAAGAACAAATAAAAATTACAAATATTTATAAGACCTACCCTTTGTTAGGTGTGTGGACTATTTCATTTGTTAATGTAATTGTATCGTACATATAAACTCAAAGTGTGTGGACTATTTCATTTGTTTATGTAATTGTATCGTACATATAAACTCAAACTGTGTTGACTATTTCATTTGTTAATGTAATTGTATCGTACATATAAACTCAAGTTAGAATTCGTTATTGTAGCCATACAAAAATAAAAAAGATCCATATGAGATGATATTCCTTCTCAGGGCTTTGCACAGAAATATGTTTTACTTAAAATTTAAAACTAAAATTAATTGGCTATGTCTATTCAAATTTAAGTATATGGTATGAATTGAAATCCTCAGTAGGAAATTTTTCTGTTTAGTTCTATTTAATAGAGGGTTAAAGACTCTAACCCGATATATTTATAGAGTCTGTGCATCATCTTTAAGAGCCCAGTGTTATTATCTTTAAAAAAAATCAGCCAAAATAACATGTCATCAATTATGGTAAAATTGATATACAGTCAAAAAGTGTCATTTCTTTAGATAAAATGGATTCCGATGCTGTGCAAAAAATTGCATAATTGAACAAATGGTATCTTATGTCAGTTAAATATTTAAGGCAACATTAGCAGCATGCACACATGTTTATTTCACATTCCTTAGGCATAGTTATCAAGCCTTTTCTTGGATAGTGAACAAATCAAGACTATCTTTGCCCTCAACTTGTTTCAATCTAGTATATCTTATAGATAAAATAAATAATTACACATGGAAACAAATTTACATTGCTGAAAATATTAATTCAAAATCCTTCAAATCTTGGTAGACAAAGTGTATCAAATCAAAGCTCTCTCAATTCAGTCAATTAAAAATGAATTCAAAGAAGTTGAAACATATATATAAGCATTCATTCATGCCAAGTTAAATATATGTGGCAGTGTATGCCCCGTTAGCCCGTTATTTTGAGACAACCGTTATTAGTACAACCATGTTTGGCGCCCAACGCGAGGTCGCGCGGTGTGACCTCGCCTAGCACTGGATCGGAATGTTGAACTCAGGTATCCCTTTCACCCCACCCGGCGGTCTCTATACGGCCGGCTTCTCCTGCTGCCCATAGGGGGGAAATAATAGAATACCACGATGTGCGCTTTAGTTAGAAAATCAATAATTTATTTCTCGGGAACCCTAACGTATTAAGTTATAAATTATATCTAGTTAGAAAGGGGATTTTATTCACTATACCTTAGCATATTTACAAGTTTCCATCGTTGGAGAATATTTTAACATTTAGTCATTAAAGGAGTTTTCGCCTTCATTTATAGTGGTCCCCACCCCTTCTAGTTAAAATATCTCAAGAACTATTTAACTAATAAAAATATAAAATAGTATCTTAGATAGCTGAGATAAAACTGCACAGATCACATATAAGTCGTTAGGGCTTTGGTCAGAGATTTTAATTATTACTCGGGATTAGTCCCCAGAGTTAGGCATTTTATCCCAGGAAACTGGCCAGAAGGCAAAACGTAAACCGACTTGGTTAAGTCTGACGGAGGGGCTCTCTCATATGTCCGCGCAAGGCTTTAAAAGGGGGAGCACACTAAATTGGGGGGTCATTCGAGATTGGTCGGCATCCCTGCAGTGTGCCTTTGTTCAGTGCGGCCCATTGGAACGCTCTGTAAGTAGAGGCAAATACGCCATTTTATTTCTTTGTGGTTAGTAGGAACTTGTTGAGTGTTAGCATTAGAAGATTTCTGTTCAGACTTATAGCCAGGATATAGTGTAGAATAACCTACAGCGTGTAGACTTATGCTCAGGCTATTTTAAAGGTTAACATACAACCGGTAAATAAATTCTTTAATAGGATTAATAAATTAGATACCAGTGACCAGGGTGTGTGAGCGTAACAAACAACTGCATATCGTTCTGGGTACACATACTGCAGTGCGCTTATAAAATAAGCTATTGATACAACAGTATACAACCAGCGAGTGTCCGTCAAATATGTGTAATAGGATAACTTTCCTGCCGTGTGCTAAATTCTCACATAGGAAATGGTGCATGTGTGAGGATCATATTCCATATAATGATTCATTCTGCAATCTGCTGTTGTCTTAACAAGACACAGCGATGGGCAGATACAAGTATCAAGCCAACGGTGGTCATACTTTATACCATTGTATGTACTGTCCTGCTATGGGTGCTTCTTACATAGACACCATACCTGGATGGCATACTATAATAACTTCAAGATCTTTAAAGTTTATGTTAGCCCTCACATCGCACTCTGGTTTATGTTAGCCCTCACATCGCACTCTGGTTCTGTGTGTAGCATTAACACTGTGCACGTGTTTCAAATTAAACACTGCACGTAGTACAAGATAATTATCTTTGCCATGTGTATAAAACAATACTACGTACGTATCATTTATCATGCTTTCTAATTAAGTATATGTTGTCGCCACCTGTAATTACGTGGTTATGTAACATGTTTATTTTTAGCTATGTTAGTCAGGACATTGTTGACCTGTACTATTTGTTTATTTTCAGATATTGTCCTTTTTCTTCATAGAAGCCTTTTTCTTCATAGAAGCCTTTTTCTTCATAGAAGCCTTTTTCTTCATAGGCTTCTTCTCCATAGTTCATAGTGTCCTTTTTCTTGTTTTCATCATAGGAGAGCATTAATTAAAAAGCTATAGTCCTCAAGACCTGATTGTTTCATTTTTCTTGTTTTCATCATAGGAGAGCATTAATTAAAAAGCTATAGTCCTCAAGACCTGATTGTTTCATTTTGATTTTGATCTTATTTATAAAACTGTAAGCTAAACGTCATCCACTCGGCTACAGTTTTTGGCGCTGCGAGCAGGGTCAATTTACACTACTACAGTGTTTTGGCGTTGTCACCTAAGTCAACCCTAAACAACCACCAATCTACTACATATAAGAGTTAAGATAAAAAGTTACTTATTAATACAATAAATATGAAACAAATGGATTAAAATTAATTACAACTTACCTTAATGTTAAACTCCTCAGCAAGGGTTTGGAAACGACTGAGAATAGCTCTGCCCTCTTCATCAGCACTATATAAAAATATGACTCTGTGCCAGTTAAGTTTAACAAGCAGTTGCACCCAAACGTCAGCTTGATGGGAATATGGTGGAACTGTGCGCAGAAACATTGTATGTACATTCTAGGAATAGAATACAGAATAAGGGAATTTATAACATGGTTATCTGTCATTGTAAATCAAACAACTATAATGAATTCAAACTTCAGATATCCCACTTATAATGTAGCCCTTGAAGGTGAGAATCATCATCTTCATAAGAAACCAAAATGGTTTTAACAAATAAAATATGTAGCGGAAATCATTGTAAGCTAAACAGCCCTGTTAAAA
Organism: Lymnaea stagnalis; assembly: GCA_964033795.1. NCBI lineage: Eukaryota > Metazoa > Mollusca > Gastropoda > Lymnaeidae > Lymnaea > Lymnaea stagnalis. The sequence continues at coordinate 222,537 of CAXITT010000282.1, forward strand.
TGCAATAAAAAACTTTTTTACAATTGTGTTCAGCTATCTAACAGGTTTTTTTCAAATGCAATTAAAAATGAAACTTAAAGGTGGCCAAAAAAGGAATGGTGGGGCTGTAGAATATATACTACTTAGAAAAGATTAATAATGTTCAATAAGTTCAATTTTCAATAATAATATACCATATTTTGTGGCTTATTAGCAGAAGCATAGTGAGGGGGGGGGCAGGGGGGGGGGACAGATGTCCCCGGGCACAAGCTTAGTTAGGGGCGCAAAAATGTGTTTTGATATTATTTTATTCATGAAAATAATGGGTTTGAGAGTTGAAAAAAAGAAAAGGGGGCGCTTTAAAATGGATCTTATCCCCCGGCGCGAATCTCGTCCCCGGGCACCTAACACCCTCACTACGCCTCTGCTTATTAGACCCTGATGCATTCAATAAGAAAAAAAATGTTTCAATATATATTTCATAGCCCTACCCACTATCCCCAATTTTACTGAACACCATATTTCAGCATAAAAAGCCAACTAATCATGTCCAATGCAGGATGGTGCACTCATTTTACCTGAAATTTTATGTAAATTTGGATCAAATAAAAAGGTTAAGTTTGATTTAATGTAAATTTAATTTTAAGTAATTGTAAGTTTAATTTTATGTAAATTTGGATCAAATAAAAAGGTTAAGTTTGATTTAATGGTTTGTGTAGAATCGGATGTAACTGGTAACCTGACCCCTCACCCAAATACAATTACTGTCACTTATCTTTGGTTAATAGGAGGCAGAATGGTTTTGGGTGATATTTTATAGGAAACAAAAGTGTCTTTTAAGCAGCAAAATACGGTAGACAAAATTTCAAATCTTGCTAACAATGAGTTTAGTTGTTTTTTTTTACCGTGTCTGAGAATGCTGAATCTCGAGCAGATATTCCAACAACTGGTATTTTATAGTAGCCACATGTGTAAGACACTGAAATAGGTGAGTGGTCAGTTGAATTTGGATGAGATGCAACCACTGTAAAAACATGTTGCGCCAACAGCTTGTCACAGATATCCAGTGCTGAGCGAATAGGATTACTATCCATGAGTATGGTTGCAGCATTAAATCTTATATGGTTGCGGATGGCATTTTTATTTAAATTATTTACAGCTTGCTTGAACTCATATTCCATTTTCTCAGAGCTTAAAGATGCTCCAATGGTGATGACCTTTAAGAGAAAAAAAGTGTAATTTTCAAACAATGAAACAGTCAAAATATAAAATGTAATTTATTCAGGCTTTCGTATAAATATACAAAGTGTTTTTTTAAAATTTGCTTGAAATATTTTTGTTTCAAAGAACAACTGATCTTAAAAAATTTAATTCTTAAACAACATCATCATCATCATTCAGATCCAGTGGCCATTTACATTACTGTGCACTCTAACAATAAAAATTATATTTAACTTTTTACTGAACTAGTTAACTTTACAAACCAAATTAAACAACCCCTAAAATCCTAGTTTTTCATATAAATCCTTTACAAAATGTAATATTGAGCAATGAGGGGTGGGTTTGAAAATTTGACAAAAAATGCATTCAAATAACACACTTTATAAGAATCACAATTTGTGCTGCCCCCCCCCCCCCCCCATTTTTGCCGCCCCCCCCCCCCCCTCACAACCACTCTTTTTTCACACCACTGAACTATATTACTATTCTAATGATTCAATTTTACACTGCAGATTTTATTTCACTGACAATTTTAGGAAAACATGAGAAAATATTACACATCAAACGCACTTGCGATATTAAAAAAAAAAGAATCTGATATTTCCTTCATCTTCCACTGAGGTTAGGGACCAGGACTGAAAATTTGAAAGAATGTGTTGTCATCTGCATCAAATCTATGTGCCAGGTTTCAGCTCAATAGCTTGATAGGAAAGGGGCCAATTAGCCGTCCAAGGATTTTGCCACCCAGCCAGTTAGTCAGCCAGCCACAAACAAAAGCAAAGATAATATAAAGTATTTAAAAATACATATATTCTGAAATTATTATTTACCTGATCAGTAGCATTTGTTCCAAGGCAATACACAAGGACAAAGACAGACCATATTATGAACAACTTCATTTTCAATGGCACTACTGTTCATTTAATCCTGAAAATATAATTTAAAATATGTTTAAATGTACCATATTAAAATTCAACACATTCTGTATAGAATTCATTAGTAACCAAGTTCTTAAATTAACAATGTGTATAAGATTATCTAAGATAGGCAAACAACATTATTTTTTTTTACCAAACTGAGATTGAAACTGGGACAAAATTCAAACCACCCAGGACAAGGCTGATAAAGCTGGACAAAAAAATGGTAAGCCTAGATACGAAACTGATCAAACAGTTGTTTTGTAAATAAGGCTATCTTCTGACATTTTAAAATTGTGCTTTTCTTATAATGTAAATGTTAATTAAAAGGTTTCCATTTACATTTTCTTGTACTTGAATTAGTAATTTTTATTTTGAATAGTAAGGGGAAAAAGCTTTAGTGCACTAAATCATTTTGCCCCTTACTATTTAAAATAAAAATGACTAATTCCAGTACAAGAAAATGTAAATGGAAACCTTTAGGAACAAAATTCCACATAGTTAAAATCCTCTTCTCCTTCAGAATTAAGTTTTCTCTGGTATTACATGTAGGTATTACATCATGTTTTGCACATGATTAGCACCAGTGCGGGAGCTTTTCAAATGTAAACATTTAGCTTAACATCCTTTGAAACTGACTTGCTACCTAAGAGTTTAAATCCAGAGTTCAGGTAAACATTTTTTAATTATTTTTATCTTGCCGTTTCCTCTTAAACAGTTGACTTCTTTTTCCCTGACACCTTTGTTGCCTTGTGCTGTCTTCTTTCAACATCAAGTATTACATTTTTTACCCTATGCTCTTATTTCCTTACAATAACAGATACATTGTAGTGCTACATGCTTCACATTATTACCTGGGTAACAACACTAACAGGCATCATCTTCTAGCTTGATATAAACTGGACTAACCATTTTAAGCAATTTAACTTATTTTATAGGTCTACGGTTAATTAATAGGACATCCATAATTGACTTCACACACTGAGGGAGAGGTCACACACTTGGTACAATGTGTGAAGATTTATGGTGTACAAAAATAGCATGAAGTCATTTATGGGTGGTCCCTAACAACAAAGAAGGTTACTTCAGCAATAATATATATTTTTTTTACATTAGCTGCTCCTGTATTTTTGATGTATTATAACTAAGCTTACTCCTAAAGTCAGTATAGTAATTAGTAGGTCTATAGAAAAGGCACATTTTTGTACAGTGTTCCTTCTTTTGATTACTTAGTCTTTCACTTAAAATATAATTTGTAGGCCCATGCAGCTGATAAGCCTATGAATTTTATTTAATGAGGCCCAGGATAGTTGTCAGCAACCTGTGGCTTCAGAGCTGCCTGCGGCTAATTAAATGAATAGGCCTACATGGGATATGTGGCTCTTTTCAGGATTGAATTTTTATGTATATTTTTGTTTTTTTACAAATATATAATAGTGCCATTTATGATTTACAAACAAACCCCTTCCCTGCCAGCCTGAAACTCCCAAAACAAAACCTCTGGCCTAAGCTAATGTTGAAAACAAAAATTATCTGTCTAAATAAACTAAATAAAGTTCTAAGTCTAGGCATTTAGATATATTATTAATCAGTCAGCCTGTTCACTAATTATACTAAACTAGTAGTAGCAGGCCTAATACTAATACTAATACTATATTAGATTGGCCTATGCTATTTATTAGAAGGCTAGGCTCAAATTATTTTTACAATTAGGCAGAGGTGTAGGCCTACTGAGGTAAAAGCAGGCTAAAGCCTTATTTAGAAAAAAATAATCTTCATATATAAAAAATAACATTGCTATCTATCTATCAATCTCCACCCGCCCTCCCCATACAACGAAACATTAAACCACCCCACCTCCTTCACAATATATAGGCCTATGTGCTTTATACACGTGCACAGTCTTTATATTGTGTGCCCCCCCCCAGTGGCGTAGCGAGGGTGTTTGGCGCCCGGGGACAAGATTCATTTTAAAGCGCCCCTTTTTCTTTTTTTCAACTCTCAAACCCATTATTTTCATCAATAAAATAATATCAAAGCACATTTTGGCGCCCCTAACTAGCTGGCGCCCGGGGACATCTGTCCCCCCCCCGCCCCCCCCCCCCCCCCCCCCCCCCCCCCCAAATATCAAAGCCCATTTTGGCGCCCCTAACTAGCTGCCGCCCGGGGACATCCGCCCCCCCCCTGCCCCCCCCACCCTACGCCTCTCCCCCCCCCCCCCACATTCTTCAACCAGCTATGTTGCCCCACCCATCTACCGTCTATATTATATGTTTCCCCCACTCTTCTATCGGCTATTGCCCCTCTTTATCTTCAAGTGTAACATTTACATGGATAGCTTACTATTGATATAGTTGACTTTTCGTTTTCAAATCTTAATTACTAAGGATAACTATACGATATAATATCAAATTATAGGTGGCATTGCGCTCATTCAGTGTTTTTCCATGGCCCATACACGGGAGCCATATGTTCTCTGTACGCCCAGCTATTAGTATTGAATTGTAATTAGGCTATTGAGGACAAGTCTAGCCTACTGCCTAGCCTACCAACCTAGTCTTGGCCTAATATTGGTTTTATTCTATAATATTATATAAACAAAACAAAAAACACAACACAAATACAACGTCACGTCTTTACAGTTTCACTTGAAATACTTACATTTTCCTTTGATTTTGGATTATTTACATTAGATTTTACAAGCTCCTGGATGATTTCAAATTAATCATACTCCTCTCCGCTTATAAACACATTTTTAAAAAAAAGAATTTAAATGCAATTGATACGACTAAGACTTTGTAATTGTTATTCTTTTACAAGAAGGCCAACACTACACAAAATATAGCTTTATTTATAATCATTATATATATATTACATCGCTAATGCACTGCCTCGGTTTGAAAAGTCCAGTCCGCAGTAAACAGTGTGTGAGCAAGTGTGTGCGATTTCTACACCATACCACGTGACAAAAATCCAGACACAGTGAGTGTGAAGTGTGAGCGAGCATCGGGCTTTCGTATCGGCGACTACCCCAGAGTCGGGCGTGAGGGGCTCTGCGGGCTCAGGGCTTAGCGGAGTTGCACATTTGTATGGCATATACGTATAAGGACGTAGGCCTATCTACTACTCTACTGGCCTGAGCTCTGTATAATATTAATAGAATAAAATAATAATTGTGTTCTGAGTGTGTTTTAAATACACCGATGACCTCCTTATATTCTTCAATATTGTGTATAACTATTATTACGATCACAATTTCTTAAATGTACAAAATTATGATTGGCTGGCGCGTCATGTTTAGCGGGAGAACCTCTGCCACCGTGGTTCTGGTGTGCACTGATCAATACTTGTGTAGCTTCCATAATATTCATAAAAGGGGAATAAATGAAACAAACTACATAAACATAATATGGTATGGCTCGTAATGGAGATGACATCGAGTTTTTCTCTGACATTTTAAGTGCAGCCTTTTTTTTTTTTTTTTTTTTTTTTTGTTTTTTTATTATTTTTTTTTTTT
>CAXITT010000282.1:231145-256940 GCA_964033795.1 Lymnaea stagnalis
CTGGTCCTAATAAGAGAATAGAGTGGCTACTACTGGTCCTAATAAGAGAATAGAGTGGCTACTACTGGTCCTAATAAGAGAATAGAGTGGCTACTACTGGTCCTAATAAGAGAATAGAGTGGCTACTACTGGTCCTAATAAGAGAATAGAGTGGCTACTACTAGTCCTAATAAGAGAAAAGAGTGGCTACTACTGGTCCTAATAAGAGAATAGAGTGGCTACTACTGGTCCTAATAAGAGAATAGAATGGCTACTACTGGTCCTAATAAGAGAATAGAATGGCTACTACTGGTCCTAATAAGAGAATAGAGTGGCTACTACTGGTCCTAATAAGAGAATAGAGTGGCTACTACTGGTCCAAATAAGAGAATAGAGTGGCTACTACTGATCCTAATAAGAGAATAGAGTGGCTACTACTTGTCCTAATAAGAGAATAGAGTGGCTACTACTGGTCCTAATAAGAAAATAGAATGGCTACAACTGGTCCTAATAAGAAAATAGAATGGCTACTACTGGTCCTAATAAGAAAATAGAATGGCCACTACTGGTCCTAAAAAGGAATAGAGTGGCTACTACTGGTCCTAATAAGAGAATAGAGTGGCTACTACTGGTCCTAATAAGAGAATAGAATGGCTACTACTGGTCCTAATAAGAGAATAGAGTGGCTACTACTGGTCCAAATAAGAGAATAGAGTGGCTACTACTGGTCCTAATAAGAGAATAGAGTGGCTACTACTGGTCCTAATAAGAAAATAGAGTGGCTACTACTGGTCCTAATAAGAAAATAGAATGGCTACTACTGGTCCTAATAAGAAAATAGAATGGCTACTACTGGTCCTAATAAGAAAATAGAATGGCCACTACTGGTCCTAAAAAGGAATAGAGTGGCAGCTACTGGTCCTAATAAGAGAATAGAATGGCCACTACTGGTCCTAAAAAGGAATAGAGTGGCAGCTACTGGTCCTAATCAGAGAATAGAGGGGGCTACTTCATGATCTGACTCAACTTTGATTGATCGAACTTGGGAATGTACGGCACCTCTTCAATGGCATCGTAAGGTGTAACTCCAGCCAGCTTTCGTGCGGTATCAGTTGTTGCTACTTCGGGAAGCTTCTGTAACGGACAAGGATCAGGGACGCTGCCCTCTTTGAGCTCTGAACTGAACGTAACAATTCCGCTGGAGGGCCAGTGACCGGTAAGGCTAAGACTGTTGTATGCTTTCACTTTCGCCTCTAAATCCACAGGAGTGGCCCACGCTGCTGGGGTCATGCAGACAAAAATCACAAATCTCCACCTGCCAGGGTGACTTCTACCCCGGACGGGACGAGCGTTTGCATGTAGCAGACGTGAATCCCAGAGCAACAAACCACCTTTGGGGCATGCAACCCGTTTACGCAGACAACCTCGTTTTGAGAACCACTCCAAGTTCTCCTTAGACACTTTAGTGCATCTTGGCTTTTGAATGAGCTCCATAAACTCTGCAAAATAGTTATGCGATCCTTCTACTACCTCGAAGGTCCAATCGTCATCACAACACTCCTCCAAGTAGACAGCGCCTTGATATCCATGCAGCCCAATGCGATCAGCTGATTGGTCACAATGTAGCCAACATTGTTCGGGCTCCCAGAATTTTTCTTCGCCGCCTTCCGGTGGTCTGCCAATAGCTATAGCATCCATACTTGTTAGTAGCTGATCGGTCTTCCAAAGCTGAAAATAAACATGGTTGATAGTTATGTTAACAAAATACTTTGCTAGCTCTTGAGGAAAAAGCGGGGGAGGGAAGGGGGGTTGGGCGGTGTAATGTTTTATCATTATTTTAAAAAAAAAATAGTTAACCAGCTTCATTCTTTTTCATATATTGCAGTACAAATATATTTTGCTTATTTTTGTCAGTTTTATCCTTCTTTTGTGAATCTTAAGACTAAAAATGGATGTAAAATTTAAGTTCAATCTCCATTAAGACAGCATTTTCTTCCCATTATTTTAGGGGTAGGTGTTAGGCCAATTGTTAAATAATTTAAGGGATCAGTTGGAGCATGGGGCTTGGGAAGCATGCTAGTTACAGACGCAGAATATTGATGTTGGGATATCTACAGGGTGGGCCAATAAACGTGAGAACATCTCGTAGCGTAATATTTTACGAGATGTTCTCACTTTTATTGGCCCACCCTGTAGTTGAGTGTGGAACACAAAGAAAAGAGAATGGCGATAGATACAACAATACTGTGGTGTTTATTTTAAGACTTTTAAAGATAATGAAATATCAAGGATTTGGCGGCGTTTTTTTTAGGGGGGGGGCGGGGGATGATAATTGGCTTTATTATAGAGAGAGTGTACGAATTTCAGGATAATTATTAAATGTACGTACATTCTGCAATACCCCACCCCCTTTTCATCCCAGTACGCATAATCTCCGAAATAAACTCACACAACCCAACCACCCCCCGCCCCGGTCACTGTGTATGTAATCATTGGTTTGATACATAGCATACTCATTGAGAAGTTAACTCGGGTAAAACTTTGATCTTAATGATCGTTATTTTAGCTCCTGGCATTTCGTTCTGTAAATTGCCGTTTGCTCCTGCGAACGTCGTCATATCCATGGGGGTGGGTGGGTGTGGGTGGGGTGGGTGGGTGTGATAAGCCAAATGGGGACAAGTGCGGACAAGTGGGGGGGGGGGGGGGGGGGGGGGGGGGGGGGGGGGGGGGGAGGGGAGGGGGGAAAGGGGGGGAGAAGGGGGGGGGGGGGGGGAGGAGCGTAATTTGTGTGGACGTGCTTTATGGACAACCGTTTATGATTAAAATGCTTAGATTAAATTCATGTTTAAAAATTTTCGATTATTATTATTTTATTTATCATGTACACCCAGGCCCGGTTTAACCGTTAGGCGAACTAGGCGGCCCCCTAGGGCGGCACATTTTTAGGGGGCGGCACTATTAATTCAATAATTAGTTGCCGTGGGCGTTGGGGGGGGCGCAGTGCGACAGGTTTGCCTAGGGTGCCAAATACTCTGGCGCCGGCCCTTCATATACACCTATGTTAAATATACTTCATTACTCTTCCTATTACCTTGGCAAATATGGGGTAGGTCCGCAGTCTGGTTTACCAGGCTTGCTCCATGTGACCAACGTGGTACTTTTGTATTAAGGAAAAACTGGACTGTGGCCAGGAACCTGGTGGAAAAGTGCCCAACCATTTATGGAAAGATGAGATGTGGTGGTTACATTCTGACTCAGTGAGCACATCCGGTACTACCGTATATCCATTTCTGGCAAGATCATCTCTGTTTTCTTGTGTTAGCATTTCACACACTCTTTAATTTAAACTGTGGAAAAATAATAATTTTTAAAAAAACGTGATGAACAAAAGTGCTTCAAAAGTACACGTTTTGCAACTGGAACCCCTATTCTCTCTCTCCCCCCACCCCCATCTATAATCAACAGCTTTAACCCATCAAAGCTCGAATTGAATCAAAAACAATAGCAATGGATCTTCGCCTCTCTATGCGTCCGCGTAATAACATCATCAGCAAGGCCAATCTCTGCAAGGACCAACTCTGCAAGGACCAACTCTGCAAGGCCCCCCTATGCAAGGCCCACCTCTGCAATAATGTTAAACTTTGCTGGCTGCAAGCGGGCAACATTTTTGTAAACGTGTTTGTGTTGTGCAAGGCGTGAATTGTGAATCTAGTGACTGAACAGCACGGTCAGTATGGTCCTTTATTGGGTCACAAACACTTCCCTCATCCTCTTAAAGCTCATCTGCCATTCTTTCCTTCCTTCTCTACCGACTGATTTATTATTAGAAGAGTATACAACCAACATTTACATATTATTAACAGTTTAAATTTAAAAAAAAAATTAATGGCATCATATTTTATTTAAAAAAACAAAACAAAGTATTTCTCGAATATCCACTGTGGTGCGTAATTTCTAAAATAAGTTTTGAAATTACGCAAGTAATCATCGACTGCACCAATGCTTCTCAAACCTTTTCCGGCCACCGCCCTCTTTCCCAAGATAATATAGTCAGAATAATATTTTGCATGCTGCTCTAGGTAAGGTAGACTAATTTAATTTGAAAATGTATTCGAGTATAAGGAAATCGAGCTTGTAACTTAAATAATTTTAATAACAAGCGAATTAAATTGATCAAGCTATACCTGAGCTTTTTATAGTAGAATGTCATGTTTAGCAAAAGTTTTATATTTCTTTAGGTTTTCACTGGGCACATATATTTAATGCGATGAATGGGTCTTTTAAAGTGACAGCAGATTGGCAATGCTTTGTTTGAAGTCCTATAGCAGATTTTTAATTCACAATTTCAAAAGTTACAAGCTATTTATTTGGATGCGGCACTAAAAGTAAAACCACCTTTCACCAGTTACAATGTCGGCAATGCAACACGACTCTTCTAATCCACCTTCCATGGTGAATGGGTATAATACAAAATTCCCCACTGAAGCCGAAGTACATGATTTCATTACTAAAAATGTGGTAATCCGCTACACTGAACTAAACGCGCTCCTGTCCCACTTCCCCACTTGCAACACTTGTGAAAATGAATGTTAAACGAATTCCGTGAATCCCGTAAAGAAAATACCGTATTAAAATCGCTCAATTTTTTTCAGCATATTCAGATGGTCTCCAAATACTTGCAAATAATGATATAGCGTCTTAGTTTCTCTTCTAGCTCAGATAGAATTAGTAGAAATCGAGGCCCAGGCGGCTAATACGGTGCCAAATTAAGAAAGACTGAGTTGGTTTAAATAAAACACGATGAGACGCCCTTGCATCTTCAAAAGCATAGTACTTGACTTTAGTGGATATTGCGGTTAAATAAGAAATATCGTATGTTTGAGCACTTTTGTCTTCGAAAATCTCCAAAACATAAAAGTAGCTTTTACATTTTAATCATGCTATGGCCCTTAGATGCAAAAGAACTTCCGAACAAAGACAAAAATGTTAAAAATCTTCACAGATCTCTACAAAGAGCGTCAGGTAAATTCAAACGTGAACAGCGTGGGCTGAAATTTAATTCACTGCAGTAACGACGCTATTTATTGATGTCTTGATCACTAAATTTATTGGAAAACCGAAAGTGTTTGATGAATAGCAATCTACTTTGGCAACAGTTGATGGTATTCCGTGAGTTGCGATGTGACTAAGGACTATTCTCTTGTTTTAAACTTAATTTTTAAAAACAAATATTTTAGAAAATATTTATCTCATTATTGATAGCAAATGTCATCATAAGTAAGGGAAACAAATCATAGATATCATAGATTCATTGTCTGGACGACTAAATGACTTTCTTCCCGTCGACCTATCGCGCTGAAACTTGACACATAGACTTTTTGGCGATCACAACATATTCTATCAAATTGTCGGCACCAACCCCAACCCCCAAAAACCATTTAGTCCTGTTTTTTCAAGGAAAAGTTGGAGGGAATTATTACTGCATGAATTGAATTCCCGATAACTGCGCTAAATGAATTCTTTTTAAAAAAAATATCACTAGCGCGTTTGGTGGGTAAAATTTTCTTTTGTGTTTTTGAAAGAGTTAATTAAATAAATGTGCGGTGTAAAAGAGGGTGGGTCATTGGAATAACAGTATAATTCAGTGAAAATAATGTGCGGTTGTGAGCCTGAAAATGGGGGGGGGGGGGCACTAACTGGGATTCTTATAAAGGGCGTTATTTGTACACGGGTTTTGTCAAATTTTTACCCACCCCGACCCCCTCAATGCTCGATATCAAATTTTATAAAGGATCTATACGAAAAACGTTGCCTAATATTTAGACGAGGGTGTGAGACTGAAAAGGGGGGGGGGGGGGCACTAACTGGGATTCTTATAAAGTGCGTTATTTGTACACGTGTTTTGTCAAATTTTTACCCACCCCGACCCCCTCAATGCTCGATATCAAATTTTATAAAGGATCTATACGAAAAACGTTGCCTAATATTTAGACGGATAAGCTGGCTTCCTAGACAGCAAATTACACCTCTCCACGCATCCGGTGAACCCATTGGAACATCATGTGTGGATGATACAGCTTGGTAGCCAGCTTGGCACCATTAGCGTTGCAGGAGTTGTCGAAATTTTCATTAAGTTTATGTTATAACGCCTACGGGATTCCATCAAAATGCTATTCAGAGTTTCCCTTCTCTTAGATATGTTGTCCTCCAAGGTTATCGAGTCACGTCAAACCGAGGTGCTGGTGATGTTTTTGCTTCTCTAACATTGTGTAGGCTTTTGCTGGGGATTGAACTTCTGTCCACAAGCTTAAAATTGACGATATCCACTTAAATAAAAAGAAAAAAAAAATGCAGCTCGATTTAAGGCCAAATAATTTATAATTTAATTTTTGTAATTACGATTTATGTCAAATAAAAATGAATTCTGGACGTCATTTGACATCCCCTGTAAACAACTTTCAAAATTATCCGACCCCCACCCCCTATGTTTTTTTGTTTTTGACATAGTTAATGGTCGGCCCCTAAGTCCCGATCCCAACGTTAGAAAATAATGCTTTTCACTGAATTCGTTAGACACGAAGTGACAAATACACGGGTGTCATGAGTCATGACTCATATTATGTCATAGTTAACTCATAGTTAACGAAAATCGGTGCGGTTTAAGTGGGTCAGAAATGTAGGCTACTAAGCTACTATTTAACACCAAATTTGATAAATTGCAAATAGACATGAAACCATATACCATATTACTAGTACGGTAAAAAGTTATACAAACCATTTAAAAATGTAAAATAACTAAAATAAAATTATATGGACTGCAAATTTAAGTCTTATACCACAATGATCCCGGAACTATGATATAAAAAAATTATAATAATAAAATAACGAAATCAAAAATTAACTATTCCATTCTATTTTTAGTTTTTTCCCCCTCATACTCTCCAGTTTATTTTAAAATTAAATAGTGTATTGCTAAAACGGCAAAATAAATAATGTAAGTAAATGAGTAGCCTTTCAATTTTGTTTAAACCGGTTCAAATTAAATCTTAAAATGAAATTCTAAAGTTAAATTCTTATACCTGGTAACATAAATTATGTCTCATTGTGTTACTTGTTTCGTAAAAATTTTAAGATAACCTTTGGCTTTTGACATTTCTTCTTTTTATAATCCTGGTTTGTAAATTGTAAGCATTGTTGTTAGCGATAAATGATACTCAATGGGAACTTGAAAATATATCACCATTATCGGTCAAAATCACTTAAAAATTAAATGTCGGCTCACTCAGAATTATGCACTTTTTGACAGTTCATCAAATAATTAATTATGCCTGGGGGACGAAGGATCTTTTCAAGAATTCAGTCTGGGAATCCGTATGCGTCTGGGAAAGGCTCAGGAACAAGTGGAAGGCAAGCTGGCCAATTATTAAAACTTTAAATGAGAATGAGAAAGCTAATTAATAAATTAATTAATTATTGCATGTTCACTAAGGGTTAAGACTAAGGCAACCTTCTTTGGTTTTAGATTAAGGCAAATTTAAAAAAAAAAAAAAACTAATTTCAAGCCAGGGTATAGATAACCTCTGGACTGGAGTGGGTGAAACATAAATAAGAGTTTTATTAAATTTTTTGAATGGAGTTGAATAATGATTCCATTGAAATCTAATCATTCTAATGTCAAGTCAAGAAATCACTACAAATTTGAAATTATAAATAAATTCAGTGAATAAGTGGTGTATTGTAGTTGTGGGCCATAATGGCTTAATATTTTAAATATTCCTGCTAAAGGCTAAAGGCTAACTAAAGCCTACTCAATCTCAATCACTGAAATTACTCATTGATTGAATTATCATTTGTATTTTTATATTTATGATTAAATTATGTTTAAAAAAATAAAAATAGTTTCATTTCAGACTTAGACATGGTTTGAATTAAAGTAGAAAGCATTAGGTTGTGACTCTGAATACTTTAAAAAGTAAAAGTAAAATCAATAAAAATCTGTTCACCACCAATCTGTTCATCGGACCAATAGGCCACCTATATCATACTATATTATATTAAACTGTACATTTTCTCATTTTATTTCCAAGTCATGGACCTGAAGATCGAGATGGAAATATTGTCCCGTTGGCATCTATGGTTGTTCTACCCAAGCATAGCCAACTGCCTGACATACCTGGTGACGGCAACCTTTACTTTGAATGTATGCTTTTTGTCTTTGGCATAATAATGATGTGCCTGCAGTATATCAATCTCTACAAAACTGTATGGTGGCTCCCTCAGTCACATGCACAATATGCATTGGTAACTTTTACATATTTTTTATTCCAAATATTATTTTCTAAAGTTTAAGCCGTAGCATTATTTTGGAAAGAATTGATTCCTAAATTATGGCATCATATACTAAAAAAAATTGTAAAAATCTGCTTGGTTCTTTCTTAAAATATATATAATGAATTGTTTTTTTTACTGAAGGAAAAAGTGTTTTTTTCTAATTTACATAGGTTTAGTGATTAGGATTTTCCCCTTAAATTCATAGAAGTTTAAGTTAAAGGGTGTTTAGAAGATTTATAGGGATTTCGTTTCTAACTTTTGGTAATTGGGGTCATCACCTTATTTTATTGTCACACAATCAATGAGGAAGGATTTTAAGAAGAATTGTTATCTATGTAAAAATTTGAACAGCAGAGGTGGCGCTGGGGGGTTGCAGGATTGGCTCACACTATATTTTGATGGTTGTTGTTTTCAGGAATACATCTGTAAAACAAACTAATTTATTTGTAAAAATTTCAATTGTAAAACAATCCACAATTGAAGATAAAAAAGAAATTTGGCATAATTTGATAAGTAGAAAAGTATCAAAATTTAAATAATATATAAATACTAAAATATTTTTCATTGCTTATTTTGCGGTAAAATTATTCGCGGTCCACTCTCCTTGGGTCTGAAAGACTTTGCTTCCTCTCTGGGGAAAGTTGTTGCATTACACCCCCCCCCCCCCCCCCCCCCCCCCCCCCATAAGTGGCCGGGGAATTTTGCTTCGGGAGGAGAACCTCCCTACTAGTCAGGCACGCCACGTAGAGGCTAACCTCATGTGACACCTCCGAATTGCCTCGGTGGTGCGGGACTCTGAGTTAGAGGCGTTCAGTTGTCGTCACCCCTGCGCGTTGTGTCTACAAACATTTCTAATTATCACTGACAGATATAATTATTATTCTTGAGAATTAAATAGATTTATAGTGAGTTATATTAAAGTACTGTATCACATTCATCTTATGGGATTTGAGTCATTATTTTTGCAGTTTATATTTTTTGAAGTCATTCATCTAATAATATAAAGTGAAGCATGTGAAAATCAGGACTCTTCATTTCATTTCACAAGTTGTATACATGACGTTCAAATTAGAAAACCTGGACTAATAATAATTAGTAAGGTTACATCTTTGTTGAATCAAAAATATCTGCCACTATGACCACTTCTCGCCACTGTTCAGGTAACAGAGGCTTGTCATCCACATATTCTGATAAAATCTGTTGTTTGAAAGTGGATGACATCAGTACTATTACTATTACTGCTAGTTTAAGTAATAGTAAACTGTACAAGTTCAATAGTTTTAGCAAATTATTTGAATAATACTCTCGCACTTACTGTAAATGTTTTCCAGCTTTAGTTCAGGGCAATGCTCCCTTTCTGGATGCCACTGTTAATACATTTGTTGCATCAACTTTCAACATAGTTGTCCACATGTGTCTTAATCAGATGCCTGAAATATAAAGCGAATATATTTTATCAAATTACAGTGTTTCAATTAATTCTAGAGATTTACTAGCAGTATCTCTCTAATGGGGGCCTTATCCTGAGCCGCTTGGCTCAGTCGTAGTAAGAAATCAGCGTATAGGCACTCAAAAAGTTAGTCAAAATAAACAAAATCAGGCTGTAAACATGAAACAGCTTACTGAATCACAAAGCAAAATGGTGCAACGAACAAAAAAACCATTGCACAGCTTCAGTTTTTTGCAAAATCATTATTTAATTTCAAGCAGATACAGTTGGCTTATGGGACAGAAGTGGAAAATCTGCCAGCCGATACTGTCAGCTCTCAGGAGTCAAAGAGTTAAACAATTGAAATTAAAATTTTCTGTTTTCTCATAAATTACTGAAATTTTAATTGGGTAATTCATAGGAATGTTTTCATGATTACATTGAAGATTTGAATTATGCTTTATAAATGTGTTACATACCGTTAAAAGGTTTAACAAATTTAATCTGTTTTAAGGTTTGGCTCGTTGGTTGAAAAATGAATTTCTTAAAATTTTGTACTTATCTAAAATAGCCTCGAGTGGGTACCCTAATCTTAAGGAAAACAAAATTAAAAGGATTTTAAACATTATTTTATCAAAGACTGAAGTCCAATAGATAAATAAAGAGGGTGTAACTTTTTCTATCCTCAGAAGCTTACTTACATTAATTATTTAATGTATTGTGATCATTTCTGAAATGTTTTTTGCTCTTCATTTTTCAGAACTTTTACTTGATAGACTTCCATCTTGTTGGTCTCATTTCTTTAGTGTTAGCAGCTCGCTTTCTCATTTGCTTTGTTCAAGAGGTATTAATTATTCATTTATTTTTTCCCCAAAAATTTTATGCTGCTCTAATTTATGATAAATTAATTCTGATTCAGTATAAATTTGTAAACAAAAATTATTTATTGTTTGCTTTATATTTGCTGGCCCCTTTTATCCAGCCCCCATTTAACCTTATTGGAGTAACATATTTTTAACAAAAGTTTTAGTTAGGTAATGAAATGGTTTAAATAAGTTAAATGCTGAAATATATATTATACAAGTAACATGGAGATGAGAATTTTGTTGTTGTTATTCATTCATGCAGTGAACAAATAAGGTTTTTTTTTGCACTCACTGACTCAATCAAAATGTAAACAAAGTTTTATTTATTTAATCTTTAAAATATACAGGTTCATAGCTCCAAAATATTTTTTTGGTTTGTACAAGGTGTTAAAGGGATACTAGTCCTGTCTGCCATCATTGGCTTGATATTCACTTCCTACAAAGTAATACTAGAGCACGGATTAAAGACATGTCTGTTTCTGTGCTATCCGTAAGTAATTTTATGTTGATCATATTTTACAAATTAGGTCAGTCAAGTAACAAAATTAAGTATTTTTCACATGAGCCTTTAAAAAAAATTAATATATATGTAAAATATTGTATGTATGCCAGGACCAAAGGGTGTCAAACTTTATGAATCTAAGAGAACCCATTTTTATAATATCGTTTAAAAACCCAAATATACCTTTTGACCAAAATTTAAGAAATGATGTCCTAGGTTTTGGTATGCATGTTTTATGTCATGTTAAACAAGTATATGTAAGGGTAGTCAGTTTAACATAACATAATATTTGGGTTTGTATAGCAAGGAAATAGCAAGTACATGTAAGGGTAGTCAGCTATTACCCTAATAAAATGAATTATTGCTATCTTCTCTCTTTTCATTTTCTCTCCAAGTCCCCTTACGCTTTTTCCATTTTGCATTGTCTATCTATTTTATATTAGCATAGTAATAGTTTAGTGGCGCTGTTACAAAGTTCTATAGAACTGGTGGACAAAGTTCAAGCGTTAGTTAATATTTTGTTGTCCCTCGCCGGGTGAGTGTTAAAGAATAAAATATTAAATATTATTGCCCTGTGAGTTATATGTTTAAGCAATTGTCTTTTTTTATTTGTCTTTGATCACTATTCAGCCTCAAGATATATTGGCTAGAAAATGTGCACAAAAGACGCCGACCGAATTTCGGCTTTGGTTTCATGGCCGAAACAGAAAAGTTAACGTTTCGTTTAAATCTCATTAAGCTTTGGGTTTTGACTGAAAGTCTCATTAAAATTTTGGTTTATGTTTTATTTTCGGCCGAAAGTGATTTTTAACTTTGGGTCTTGTTTTGGCTTCGTCCATAATCAGAAAATCACTTTCGGTCGGTCTCTAATGCAGAATAATTAAGACTAGAATTTGTTCACGAATAATTTATTTGAAAATAAATTTTCAGTGCTGTGATCTACTTGATTTTATTTGGCTTTGCAATAAAGCCACTTTATCAGCGTTATCAAGCATGGCCAAGACCAGCTTTGGGAATAGACAAACAGTCAGGACCACAAAGATTTAAAGTCAAAGTAAGACTCAAGGCTTTTGGTCACCATTCAAGAAAATATGGAGATTCACCACACATTTTTATCTGCTTTTTAATACTCCAACTCCAAAAGACTTTTTAATCTAATATATTTAAAGGGTTATGCCTACTGCCAGTCCATCTCCATTCTCATCAAAGCAAACTAGTTAGATTCATTCAATGTAACCATTTCGATAAAATTTTAAGAGTTGTTTTTTTTGTTACTATACATTCATTTTTGTTTAAAAGTTGACATTTCAATGTTAATGATTCTGAAATGTGAATCCTAAACTTGAAAAATGTTGGCAGGATGTAAAAATGTGGGATTGGTGTCTTATTGGATCCCTACAGCCTAAATATTTGGTCTGTTAATAGAAGGATGAAACTTTCATTATTTTTGTCTATAGGATGATGCTCCTTTAGGACACACATGCACCCTTACACCAGATATTGTAAGAGAAGAAGTAGATATACTCAAAAAGGACTTCAACAGCAGACTTAAGCAGGTTCTCTTTAACTCACTGACCACATCTTTTTATGCCACCGGAGTTCCTGTCTGGTTTTCTCAGGTAAGGAGCCACCCATTGTACATTTCTCCTGTGGGTAATCATGATTACATTATTCCCACTCACCTTGCAATAGATATTAGAATGACATTCTATTTAAAACCATGACAGTTTCTATCATAGATCACCAAAGTTTCTAAAGGTACAATTCTTATTCATCATTGTCGGATTTCTGTTAGTTTTGTCAATCAGAAAAAAGTATGTCACTAGATCTTTGAGAACAAAGGAATGCTACTGTCAAAGTATTTCATTTCCTTATGACTGTTTGTTACCTCTTCATTTCTATGTTTTGTTAAAAAGAGAAAGAAAAGAAAAGCATTTATCAACTCTATAACTCCTAAATTACTCAGAGCAAAAAGGAAAAAAAATTATAGATGCAATTAAATTTTGTAAAATTGTTTGCTAATTGATTTATAACTGAAGCTAACATAGCTAATTCTAATATTTGATACATATTGCATGGTTAGAATGCACACAGTAATTGTGATGCATGCTGGGTAAGTTTTAATTTTTTCACATCATTTGTTGTTAAAAGACTCTTTTTATGGATTGTTTTTCGAGTGAGTTATGATAAGAGAAAAAAATTAAATTGATTTACCCAAAGAAAATTGATGATCATTATCAATATTATTCATTTATAAATCATTGATTGCAATAAATTAAATCTTTTGATTTTTGCTATATTTTTCACAACATAATTTATTGTTAAAATTGAAAAGCAAATAGAATTAAAAATAAACTTCTTTTTTCATTATAAGAAGAGTCATTCTTCACAGAAATTTATTTTCTGTATTTGAGTTAAGCTTGTTTTTGTGTTTCAAATTATTTGTCTTTAAATATGTGTGACTTAAAGATTATATGAAATGGAGGATTTTAAATTGGAGCTACCTGCACTGAATATAGCATAGACCTCACACTCACATGCAAGAAATATAATGCTGAGTTTTACCTTCACAATTTTAACCCAAACTTTTTTGCTATAAGTGTATTTATGAAACCAAAAAAATCAAGCAAGTTTGTTTTTTTCAGAAATGAACCATCTTTATTTCATTTAAAGTTCTGGAAAAATTTAATGAAGTCTTCCATTTCAAAACATGTTATGTGTTGTGTATTATCTCTAAGCAAAAAAAGTGTGACTTTTTTTTTCGTGCACTATTACTATTACATCAAGATAGTATATTTGAAACTTTTAAATCATAACTCAAAATTTAAAAGCTTAAGTCAAAATTTTAAAACTTTACTCAATTTTTTTTTAAATGCATAAATTGAATAATCCTGCAAAATATTTCTTATTTATCAATTCTGCTTTTTAAAATTATTATTTTTATAGATGTCTGGTGATACTTACAATATGAAAATTCAAATAATACTGATTTAAAAAAATAAATAATAACTGTACTTCAATTTAAATAACATTTTGAGTGAAAAGACTTCCTTTTAAAAACTTATTTCTTATTGTAATTTTGGCTGCAGATATTTTGTTCCTTTCATGTGCTCTTGATCTAGCATGTTAATAAAATATTCTCAGTGTGAATAAAGTGTCAGTGCATGAGCTTTTTAATACAATATGAGGCTTATAATTATTAACAATTTAAAATATTTCACCAAATTATTTATTACCAACAAATCCTAAAATATAATAGAGTGTTTTAAAGTTTTCTTTTATAATCAATTGTGCTGATTAGAGACCATCATATTTGACAGAAGTTAATTTTCTTTTTTTCCTTATTCAAGTTTTTTTGTTAGCAATAGCAGGCTAAGCTTAAAACAAAAATAACTTCGGAATCTTTATATGAAGTAACTGACATGTTTCTCATTTTAAAACATCAATTTATCATGACCATAATCTAACAATAGTTTAAATTCAAGCCTTTATTAAGATTTAAAAATAGCTTTTTTTAAAAACATGATTAGCCTTTTAATTATTTTGTAATACCAGTAAATTTTATGTACTATTTTTGTTCAAAGAAGATGTTTTTCCCCTCCTCAGAATACATTATATTATGATTCTTTGTGGATGTGGCAACACGTATGCCTCACTTGGCTTAGTGCAGTTCTTATGTTGACATGCCATTTTCTCCCACCACACTACCTACATCTCTTACATAAAAGTGCCAGGCACCTTGGCAGATGGCAGAGAATGGAAGCGCGACATGCCCATGTGCCATACAATGCGTAAGTACTAAAAAAACAAAACGGGTTGATATGTTATTGGGGCTCGGATGCTCTTGCAATTTTTAGTTGATAAGGATTTTTCAAATAATGTTCAAATTGAATTAAAAGTTTTCTATTATTTCTATGTCTACCATTAATATTTTATCTAGGGAATATCCGAAAATTGCCTTGGACATTTTTTAACTCTGCCAAATATCCTGTTTTCTCCCAAATAATTGACCCAGCAAATACTACTATTACTACCAATGTTTTGTGTATTAAAATGGGTGGATTGGAGTTCATTTCCCACCAAAGCCCAGAAAGTAAGAAAAACATCAGCTGCTTAACGCTAACTTTATACCCACACTAAATAACATTTGCTGCGCCAGTGCTCTAACATGTTCACATCCTCTCCAAATGGATAGATCACTACTTTTTATTTTCATGTCAAATTTTGAGGGGGATTTTTTTTTTTTTTTAAATTTTTTTTTTTGCACAGATTAATAGTAATTTTGTTAAAAATGGATTCAGGGGATAAAGTTGAAAGTAGATAGCAATTTAGATCTAATTGCAGGTAATTAATCAGTTAATTATGTTATTATTTTTTTGTTAGCTATAGTATTTGTAATAAAGATTCCTGTATATAAATTAATGAAGTAAAGTTATTTTCATTCTCACTTTACCAAATTATTGAGTTTACCATCTTATAACATTATTTTTCACCATGTAGTCATGTGTATAGAACTGTTTTTTTACTCTATGCACTATATGATATAATGTGTTAAAAGTAAGGGTTCTCATACGCATTTTTAAGAAATTTTTCATTACTGGGCTAACGATTATTATAGGCCTATTAATGCTGTTGCTAACAATCGGCAATCTAGCATGTAACTCCGCATAACACCAGTAATGCCAGTAGCGCCGTTTTGAAGGGATATCGCATTTGTTGCTTTGATATGACTGCAGTTCATTTTAAATATAATAATTTAAACGATTTTGACATTTTTATTTAAAAATAAATATTTAATTCATTAATTTATTTATATATAGTTAGATCAATAAATCACGTGATACGTAGACATGGAATTATGTCTGGAACGCATTATAATTGGTAATATTTGGTAAGTTTTATCGCGAATCATGTACAAATAGTACTTGGAATTGTACCCGAATTCTGCAAGTAGAGGTCCTAAAAAAACACAGATTCGATACGCTGTGAAAATGTCTACTCGGCTGTTCCATAATTTCATCAGAATTGAAGATATGTGACTTTGGATATGTGACTTTGGATATGTGACTTCAATATTAACCCATGATCCTGCCTAATCGGTCTGAGTGTTAAAAGTCTATACCCCCACCAGACTGACATTTTGGTCTCCTTACCATAGATCGTCAGTCCTTAATATCAATTTTTTTTTTTTTAATACTGAGGTTGGGGTTTACCAAGTGACTTGCGGAAGGTCACAGTAATGGTGGCACCCATGGAAGCATTGCTTTTGTTAAGGTCTAGTCATGTTTTTCGACGTATAGAAGTGATGAAAAGCAAACATTACTAGTTGAAAGGGTGAAAACCAGAGCCGGCTAATGACAATGTAAATGAGTTAAAGGATATAATTGTGTTTTGAAAACGGATAATAATTGAAGCTAATACCAACAGACAGTGATGGTGAAGAACATTTGGACTTCCGACTTGTGATGGTAGCAAAGTCGCTGATGATGGAAAGGATTGGTTGGGAAATAAAGAAAAGACAAAGACTGTCCCTAGCCCTAGCCCTGGTTTTTATGAAAATCATGGTCGTGTAAGTGACAGCGAGTCCACACCAATTTTTAGACAGTTTTCTGCGTGATCGGTTTTATAATAGTGATGGACCACTAGGAAAAATTTATATTGATATCTATAAAATTTATATAATTGTATAATCATGGAGTTTTATTTGCTTGTGTGTCTTGTTTGCGTGTGTGTCTTGTTTGCGTGTGTGTCTTGTTTGCTTGTGTGTCTTGTTTGCTTGTGTGTCTTGTTTGCTTGTGTGTCTTGTTTGCGTGTGTGTCTTGTTTGCTTGTGTGTCTTGTTTGCTTGTGTGTCTTGTTTGTGTAAATTTCCCCCAGGACCCAGATGTGTGGGTATTTTAAGACCAGGAGCCAAGAGTTCAAAGATCAAATAGGATAATATGCTTTCATATCAGCTGGAGAATAATGAATGACAAAACTTGCACACAAAAAAGGAGATACATATGGATTTCAAGTGGGGGGAAAAAAGATTGATGTTCATTTTTTTTGTTTACCTTAAATCATGTTTTGCCCAACACACTTGGCAATCCTTCTAACCATCCTTTTTAAATTTAAATATAAAAATCATTATTGACTTTACCCTTTCCCCTTATGTTATTTTATTTTGATTGAATATCTTAATAGTTGGTCAGAGCTCCAAGTCTGGCCGCAAGGAGCCTTAGTGAAGCATGTGAGGGGACTGTTCAAGGCTGAAGGCATCAATGTAACAGCTGAGCCTGGTAACAGTCTACACAGTAGATTTTATGTAAGTGGATAAACCATATTGTAAACCGCTGACCTAAGTGCAGTAAAAGACAAATTAATGATGTTCAGGTTGACTTACTAAGATTTTGTGTGACATGGAAATTGTTTATCAAAACTGTTTGAAGAAACCAGTATGTTAAATGTATATTTATTTGGAAAAATAAGCGTACTTTCATTGTCTGTAACAAATGCTGTATGTTTTATCCACAGCTTCTGTTTCATCAGCCTATGTGTTAATAAATGCTGTATGTTTTATCCACAGCTTCTGTTTCATCAGCCTATGTGTTAATAAATGCTGTATGTTTTATCCACAGCTTCTGTTTCATCAGCCTATGCGAGTGATGAACTGGCTTGTTTTTCTCACTTGTCTTGTGGTTGGCTACCAGTTCTTCTGTCTTGTTCAGAGCTCAGAGTGGAGCCATGTGGTTTCACTGGCTTTGCTGATGTTCTGTAATTTCTACACCCTTTTCAAGCTGATGAGAGACTGGTTCGTCATGGGCAAAGTGTACAAAGATCATGATTACGGATTATCAAATTAAAACTGATTGTAAAAATTCAGGCTAATTGTTTTTTTTTCCTCTAAATTGATTGAATGGTTTTGAAACTGAATTTACGTGAAATGAAAGTCAGTCCATTTACTCTAATGCATTATGGGGGATGCTTTCTTGTGTGTTTCAGGCCTTGTTTATTTGACAAAATTATGTGTCACAGAAACATCCATTCCCTTAGATCAGTTGAAAGATAGCTTCATGAGAGTAAACGAGTTAATGATGGCTACACCAATGTAAATTATTGTAAATGGATTAAATGATGGCTTCATCTTGTAAATTGGTTGAATTGTGGCTACCCATGTGTGACGTGGCTCCACTATAACTATAAATTAAATGGGTTGAATGACTACAGCCGTCCCATCAATGAACAAACCCCCCCCCCCCCAACCCAAGCGATCTCGCACCGTCCAACGTGCCAACATCCCCCCTACAAGTACAAGCCAGAGAGACATGGACAGTTCTATAGCAGTCATGCTAGACAATAAACAATCTCCACATCAGCTGCCTGCACAAGCTTCTTGTCCTATGGTGGAAGGACAAAGTCTCTGATGCAGTACTGTTGTCCTTGTAGTTACCCTGTCAGGGACCTTGTCCTGCCGACCGTATGCCCACAGGTTTGCCTCCTCAGTGTCTATACGTTTCTACAAAAGGACAAGTCAGATAGTCTGGGGATATTGGGATAATGCCAGGCAGCAGACTGCCTAAACTTCTAATGCATGGCCAACTATTCCACGGCTATCAGTTGGATGGCAGAAAAATACGTTTCAAAGATCACCTAAAATGGCCCTCAAATCCATGGACACCGACCTGAACTGATCGAACAGGACGACTCCCTATTTAAGCACACACTTCACAGATTATGCGTCCAAAGGAAACACACAGCAAAGAAGAAAAAACAAAAAAACAGCATGGCCTCTAGTGCCACTAGAACCCCATAACCCATGGGTTTTTACAAACGGGTGTGATTACAAGGCACACATAGGACACGAAACCCACCTGCGTAAGCCTACTTATCGTCGAATGTGGCCTTGGTCATCTTCACAAACCACCTGCGTAGGCCTACTCGTCGAAAACGTTTTGCTCATCTTCGCGTGGGAATGACCAGCAACACATGGACATACAAACACGAGAGCGGTTGAAAAATCTAAAAGTAGTGAAAGACCCGGACACGTGCAACAGGGACCAGTTTATTTTTGTTACAGTTTTCCTCACAAGACTGGGGACACAGGTGATGCAGAGTCATCAAACATAACGTGTGTTGCGTAACAACAGACAAAACTTTAAAGTAGTTGCACCACCTTCTGCAATTAGAGAGATGTAGAATTAATTAGTTAAAAGAATTAAATCAAAGGAAGTTTAGATCACCAATCCATATTTTCGCGCAAATTGTAAAAAAAAAATAAAAAATATCTCGCAAGCCAATCGGCACCCCCCCCCCTCCCTTTTTGCGCTATATGCATGTGTTTATGGAAATTAAAGCCTGTGTCTATCATGAGATAGTAAAGCTACATTTGTTGTGATAGATGACTTGAGTTGATTCAATACTACTACGACGTATTACAGCGTGTGAAAGAACTTGACGAATTAACCCATCTAGTATAGACAGGAGTTGAAAGCTCACTGTGAGAACAGTAATTATTTCAGAACTTTCCCGGGGGGGGGGGGATTTTAACTTTAACAACTTAATATATGATTATTTTCCCTACTAACAATAATAATAACACTACATATTTTTGCTCCGGGGGGGCACTTGGCTTTCCCCCGAGGGGGGGGGCAGTGTCCCCCCGGATATATAGCTGAAAGAAACCCTGTTTGAGAAGCTCTGATGCAACTCATAGAACATTTGTGCCTTCTTGGAAACTAAACCATACTCAAATGTTTATGGACAGCCCCATGCTCAAGTTAAAGTTGGCCGATATATTTGTCATTTGTTTCTCTGACCTTGTTTTGCAGTAGAGATCTGCAGTGAGCCTCCAATGGTGACTGCGGGACTGGTGGAGATAAAATATCTGCATTTCTGAAATAAAATCAATTGGATGTGAATTGATCTTTAAATAAACTATTATTTGCCGTTCAGGAATGTCCTAACACGTTAATGAATTTGCGAGCAGACCGAGTGGTGGGGAGGGTGGACCACCAAAACCAGAGAGGAAAGCGGCTCAAAGGCAGACACCTAGGCTTAAGATGGATAGGGACGACGTGGACAACAAAGATCTACAGCAGCTGGGAATCCAAGCAAGGAAAAGAAATAAATCAGTGAGGTTAGATACGTGAATCGAACCCAAACCGTGAACGCCGAACTCAGACCCTGCTGGCGACCGAACCACATTGGAACCCGAAGTTCAAATTTCAATGATGATGAACATGATGATGATTGAGTACTTTTATAGCGCTTCTGTCCTTGCTATTTTAGCATGCTCACAGCGCTCTGATGTCCTAAAATCTATTTAAAGAAAACGTCTTTAAAGTGAAAGGTTCTTAAATGAACTTATTATCAAGTTGAATCTCCCTCAAACTGTTCCATAAGTTAGGCGCAATAGCTTCGAAAGAGCGCACTCCGTACGACTTCCTTCTGTGTCCATCCACACTGAGAACTCTCAGTAAGGTCTGTTGAACCAACTCAAACATTCCATCACAAACTTATTGAAACCGACGATGGTTTTACAAATGTGGCACATCACTATCGACGTCAGAAATGATTCTAACTATAAAATCCAATATTGCAAAACGATTAAAAAAAAAAAACACAACAGCAAAAGGATGTTATTTAAATCACCCCCTAGCCACCTTTTCCCTACCAACACCCACTCTGGCATATGCTTGATTGTGGAGCAGTAGATATGTGGCAAACACACTCCCCGACCCTATTTCATCCCGTGCCAGAAACTCTTTCAAAACCAACACATTCAGATACCGGTAGTATAGGCTTATTTCTTAATAAATCAAACACATTGTTTGCAGTTGACAACCAGATGATGCGAGATATGCGTGGGTGGAGAGGGGTAGGGCCAAGACGCCACGATAGTACGATGATCCTTCAAGCAGGGGCGTAGAAAGGGGGGGGTGTAACCCCCGTGCCTCACTTATACTGAGGGGTGTTATTTTTTGGCCAACTGCAGAGAGAGAGAGAGAGAGAGATTGGTAAAGAAAGGGAGAGAAAGAGAGAGAGATTTAAAAAGAGATAAAGAAAGAGAGAGATTGAAAGAGAGAGAAGGCTTACATAATTCGATAGTTGTTTGGCAGGATGTCATGTTTGATCCTTGAGGACCCCACCCCCCAGAGCTCACACTGCTTGACGTGAATCTGATGTCTTTGTCCGCAGGCCCACGGAGCTGTCTTGAAATTCTGTTTACAGAGTAAGCTTTCTCCAGCGGTGACGCTTCGGCCATTCCTAAAACGGAGAATTGATAGACACACTCATCAAAATTTCAAGATTTATACTTTGACGTAGGGAGAGGATTGCGTTTGGGGGGGGGGGGGGCGATTTGAACCGGGGGGAACTTTATTTTGAAGGGCGGAAACGGAAGTTTTTTTTTTTTTTTTTTTTGTAGTAGAGGGGGGGCAAAAAAAAATTGGCCCACCCCAGGGGGGGGGGGGCGATCTGAACCTGGCGGAACTTTATTTTGAAGGGCGGCAACTGAAGATTTTTTTTTTTTTGTCTTTGTAGTAGAGGGGTGGCAAAACAAAATTGGCCCACCCCAGGCGGCACCACCCTTAGCTACGCCGCTGGCTTCATAACATATGTTATTTAAAAAAAAAATGCAAATACAACAGGCTGTTATTAAAATGAAGAAGTGTTACACGTAAAAAAAAAAAAGTAAAATAAAGTAAAATAGTAGTGATCTACTGAATACATTTCTTCTAATGACCAGTCTTTAAAAAAAAACAATGTTATTAGTGTGCTTACCCGAGGCGAAGTATTCGAGTACAGGGAAAACAAATGAAGTCTGGCTGATCGATTTCCAGAGTCAGTTCCTTGCAATGTTTTCTGGGCCTGATAAGAATAACGTCCCGCAAGCTCAAAAATATATATGTTCATCTTATTATTTCTTATCTATGATCACCGATGGTCTAAATAAAGTCATCTATAGTTTTTACAAGTAAATTATTTAAAGCAGTGGTCGGAAAACACATTAATCTAAAGAGCCCATAAATCAGCAGCGGGACGATTAAAAACAAATTTAAGAGCCAAATTTCTTTTCAAGAACCTGTCAAGAACCATGTTTTTTTTAGTCAAAACCGATTTCTGCCGAGCCACGATTTGCCGACCACCGATTCAAAGAAACCAAATCAGACATGAATGCATGCTATTTAATCGTGACGTTACCCGCCACCCTAGGCCTAGTGATTATTTATAAAAATGTTGTACCGCCTCCGGTGGCATTAACCTAGAGTGACCAAACGTCCTGTAAAAACGGGATTGTCCCGGTTTTTTTTTTTCACGATCGTACCCGGTGTCCTGGAAGAGTCTATCGGGACGCCTAAATGTCCCGTTTCTAAAACCAAACACATTTTCAAATCACTAAAACTTCCTAATTTATAGTATAACTTCAAGTAATATTTTGTCTAGCTGTGTAGCCAGTGCCAGTAGTGATGTGGGCTCACGTGATGGCTGCACTGTTCCCCATCCACCACTCTGCCGACGCTGCGTAAACGACAGTCTCCCTCACCCATAGATCGTATATGTATAAATAAATAAGTATTCACTGCAAAAATTATTGTTTTCTTTTATGATATGCCTCAGAGTTTCAATTAAATTAAAAAAGTGAAGGTAAATTTAAAAAGATTTCTAGATCTCAAAATAATTAAAATGCGCATAGTTCAATAAACAGTCTCCGGCGGAGGCCCCTCGGACCCCTCTTTAGCTGCAGGGTATCCCCCCCCCCCTCCCACGACCCTCCTTGGGTGTGTCCCGTTTTTTTCCAGTTCATGATTTGGTCACCCTAGAACCCTACCTATGCAACTTTTCAGCAGACATTAATGCAACACAACTTTGAGCTATTCGCTTTTTATCAAGAAGTATACCAACAAAAATCAAGCCCAAGGGGTATATTAAGCTGTCTATGTCAAAGGGGCGTGGTCGCTCTTTTCCAAAAAACGTATCTGTGGCAATGCGGTTATTGCTAACACCCCCCCCCCCCAAAAAAAAAAAAAAAAAAAAAAAAAAAAAATCTTGCGAACGCTTAGAGCAGGTTTTCGAAGTTCAAACTCATTAAAACATATCTTCGTTCGTTCATGTCTCATGATTGCTTAGTTGGTTTAGCTACGATATCCGCGACAAGAGCGATTGCAGAAGAGTTGGATATGTCTGAAATAATTTAGGATTTTGCCTTTCCGCAAAAGCTAGAAAAGCATCTTTTTCTTCAAATAAACGATTCATTATCAGACACCATTAACACATGGATCACTTTGACATTAGAGGATTGGATTTGTTCTCTCTCTCCGGAAACTGACTTATTTTTAAACATTAGTCAGAAGCAAGAAAAACCCATTATTTATCTTGAAATGATGAGGTATCAAATATACAAACATGCACAGGAGCCAACACGATCAATAAATTGATCGTGGGCCCTTAAGATATAGAAGAAGAATATAAAAACTCTAAATGCTATGACAAACTTTCCCACTCAAGAATTTGAGTTTTATGTTAAGTTATGCTACTTATAAATTATAATAAGAAATTAATGTCCATTCACAGCGTACTTGGACATTTTAATACAACATTTCTGAAAAGGAGTAAAAACCTATGTGGCGGATCAACATTCATTATTTTTAAGGGCCGGTAATTGCTTGTTCTTGCCTAGAGCACAAAACTTTGTAAGACCGGCGTGCTAAACTATAATATCTCCTGGATGAGACTTAAACAAATACTGAATTATACTACGTTATACTCTAATGGCATGGGCGCCCGCAGAAAACTTTCTAAATTTTTTTAGTAATGTTTTAATGTAGTTTTAATTTACTGTAGCGTATTAGTATGGTGAACTAACGGACATGACATCAGCTTAGTTACTTTCTCTTTATTTTCTCTTTACTTTAATACATTTTTTGTCTATTTTTGTCTAAAAATTTTTTATCCAATCAACCAGGGGTGGGGGCCCCTTGCCCACCCCCCCCCCTGCGGGCGCCCATGTCTCCTGGATTTACTTAATAAAAAACTGGATTACAACATCTCCTGGATAATGCTTAATCAAATCCTGGATTATACTTAAGCAGATCCTGGATTATACTACAAAATCTCCTGAAATATACTCTAGCACATCCATGATTCTACTACAGTAGGCCTATATCCAGAGTTATATTACATCATCTCCTGGATTATTTTACATCAAATCTCTGGATTATACTACAATACTCTCTTGCATTACGACATAACTTCGGGTAAATATGTAGTTCTAAAATCATCAATAAATGCCTTAATTTATTTTCCATTAATGCACAATGCTCATTATTTCTCCATATAGCAATAACATACCGGTATCCTAATTTCTGGTTTTTATTCTGACCTGTACACGTTATTTTCGTCCAGCGATTTTTAATATTTACGTCTAACTTAAGGTACCCCCCCCCCTCTCTATTAAAGGGTCATTTCGTTACGGGGAAAATATGATCTGGTTAAAATCTGTCCTAATTGTAACCATTTAATCATTTAAATTTCATAATAGTTTAAAACAGAAAATTAAACTATAAATTTACAATGTCTCTTTTGGTTAAAAGTAAACTATCAATCAGCAATGTCTCTTTTGGTTAAAAGTAAACTATCAATCAGCAATGTCTCTTTTGGTGAAAAGTAAACTATCAATCAGCAATGTCTCTTTTGGTTAAAAGTAAACTATCAATCAGCAATGTCTCTTTTGGTTAAAAGTAAACTATCAATCAGCAATGTCTCTTTTGGTTAAAAGTAAACTATCAATCAGCAATGTCTCTTTTGGTTAAAAGTAAACTATCAATCAGCAATGTCTCTTTTGGTTAAAAGTAAACTATCAATCAGCAATGTCTCTTTTGGTTAAAAGTAAACTATCAATCAGCAATGTCTCTTTTGGTTAAAGTAAACTATCAATCAGCAATGTCTCTTTTGGTTAAAAGTAAGCTATCAATCAGCAATGTCTCTCTTGGTTTTTGATCGCTTGAATACTTTTACAGCGCTTGGATCCTTGCTATTTTAACACGCCCACAGCGCTCTGATGGTTACAATGACCCATTCATTGTTAAATAAGAAAAAATATATTTAAATATATTTAATTTAAGACAATACTTTGTTGTTGTTTTTTTAAAGACGAATCGTACTTCATATTCTTATCACGTGATTGAACTGGACTAGCGTCCCACGGCAAGCGTCTCTGGTTGTCCGTGTTCCGATCAGAGGAGCGAAATCGGCGTCCAGTAAGAAAGGTTTTTTTGCAAGCTGTTACAGAAAACAATTATGTTACCAACGGAAGGAAGGCTGTAAAGAGGAGACTTGATTTTCAGTAAGGGGTGGCGGGGTGGGATATGGAGTAATCTGTAATAAAAATTCATTTGTTCAGATGAGTTTTAAAGTAGAAATCCCTTTAACAAGTACCTAAAATGTTTACTACCTTCCTTAACAAAACAAAAAAAAAAAAGTCTCTTGTGTAAAATAATATTTATATAAATAAATAAATATATATACCGTATTTTCCGGCGTATAAGACGACCCCCGACGTTTGAAAAGAATTTTATGTGTTAAAAAGTCGTCTCATACGCCGGAAAATACGGTATATATAAATAAATAAATAAATATATATATATATATATATATATATATATATATATATATATATATATATCTCTCTCTTATACACATATATATGTGT
>CAXITT010000282.1:257109-281644 GCA_964033795.1 Lymnaea stagnalis
TTTATTTATTTATTTATTTATATTAAGCTATCGTGCGTTTCATGTTCCAAAAGCGATAATAAATTATGCACCAGATTGCACTAGACGCTAAGAGTAAAAAGTTACGACTATTACATTAGTTCCTATTGTTGGTAACAATACTAGGAGAGCCAATAGATGTTTGTTTAGGCCCCAAAACCTGTTAATTATAAAGAATACGAGAATAATTGAGTGACGAACTATTTGTCAATTAATTGTACAATCGTATGACGAACTATTGGTAAACTAATTTTACAATCGTATGAATAACTATTGGTAAACTTATTGTAAAATCTATGACTAACTATTGGTCAATTAATTCTACAATCCTATGATTAACTATTGGTCAATTAGTTGTACAATCGTATGACTAACCATTGGTCAATTAATTCTACAATCCTCTGACTAGCTATTGGTAAACTAACAGTACAATCGTATGACTAACTGTTGATCAACTAATTTTACAATAGTGTGATTATCTATTGGTCATTTAACTGACCTGTTCTTTGAGGTGCCAGCACTGGTCGCATGCTGTTATCTAAATGATGGACCTCTGACGTCATAGTTGGTGGATGCGAAAGTTCTGAGTGTAAAACTTTAAAACACAGACATATCTAGGAATGAATCAAACACAGACATATCTTGGAATGCATCAAACACAGACATATCTAGGAATGCATCAAACACAGACATATTATAGAGATGCATCAAACACAGACATATTATAGGGATGCATCAAACACAGACATATCTAGGGATGCATCAAACACAGACATATCTAGGGATGCATCAAACACAGACATATCTAGGGATGCATCAAACACAGACATATCTAGGGATGCATCAAACACAGACATATCTAGGAATGAATCAAACACAGACATATCTTGGAATGCATCAAACACAGACATATCTAGGAATGCATCAAACACATACATATCAAGACCCATCTCTTCAAAACTGCCCTCAAGACCCATCTCTTCAAAACTGCCCTCAAGACCCATCTCTTCAAAACTGCCCTCAAGACCCATCTCTTCAAAACTGTCCTCAAGATCCATCGCTTCAAACTGGACTATACTGACTCATTCTCACCCCCCTCTAGCTGAAAATCAAAGCTCGATTCTGCTGGGCACTGCTCATGGCTAGACAGGGGTAGATAGTACTTAGGTGGGTGAGGTCAAGCTTTTCACCAATTGTTTTTAAATGTGTACTTTTCTTTAATTGCTAATTTTTATGTGAAGCGCTGTGAGCCTAGCCCTTGGCTGTGGTACTGCGCTATCCAAAACAACATGACAATAATAGTAATAATAGCAGTAGTGAGCCAAAGCTATGGTAGTAGTGAGCCATAGCTATGGTAGTGGTGAGCCAAAGCTATGGTAGTAGTGAGCCAAAGCTATGGTAGTAGTGAGCCATAGCTATGGTAGT
Organism: Lymnaea stagnalis; assembly: GCA_964033795.1. Classification (NCBI taxonomy): domain Eukaryota; kingdom Metazoa; phylum Mollusca; class Gastropoda; family Lymnaeidae; genus Lymnaea; species Lymnaea stagnalis. The sequence continues at coordinate 258,553 of CAXITT010000282.1, forward strand.
GGTGAGCCAAAGCTATGGTAGTAGTGAGCCAAAGCTATGGTAGTGGTGAGCCATAGCTATGGTAGTGGTGAGTCAAAACTATGGTAGTGGTGAGCCAAAGCTGTGGCAGTAGCAGCCTTTAGAAACATTTTCTCCCGACTTATGTTGTAAAGGGCTCAAATGGATTATCCGTCCTATTTTATTTAGAATCCTATTGACTCTAATGCTGTCAACTCTGTGCATACATGGACTCTAATGCTGTCAACTCTGTGCATACATGGACTCTAATGCTGTTAACTCTGTGCATACATGGACTCTAATGCTGTCAACTCTGTGCATAAAGGGACACTTATACTGTCAACTTTGATAATTTCAAGTCTGATGCTGTCAACCTTGATACTTTCAACCCTGATGCTGTCAAATTTAATACTTTCAACCCTGATGCTGCAGCTTTAATACTTACAACTCTGATGGTGTCAACTCTGTGCATATAGGGACGTTGATGCTGTCAACTTCGATAATTTCAACTCTGATACTGTCAACTTTGACAATTTCAACACTGATACTGTCAACTTTGATACTTTCAATTCTGATGCTGTCAACTTTGATACTTTTAACTTTGACTCCACCAACTTTGATGCTTTCAACTCTGATACTGGGAAATTTGATAATTTCAACTCTGATACTGTCAACTTTGACAATTTCAACACTGATACTGTCAACTTTGATGCTTTCAACTCTGATACTGTGAACTTTGATAATTTTAACTTTGATACTGGCAACTCTGTACATATAAGTATAAGGACACTGATACTATCATTTTTACCCTAAGAGTACCGTCAATGTTCTTTGGACGTCAAAATTAACCCGAACAAGAAAATAATATCTACGCCTATTTCTTTTGAGACAACAGACAGTCACAGTTACGTGCTTTACGCATCGTCCCACACCTAGTCATGTAAAAACTCTATCCTTTTTTCTCAATTGTTTAGACTAAAAAGACTTTGCAGCAATGATGAGGAATTTTGGGAAAGTACAGCTGCACTGTTGGATGTTTTCCTTCGTAGATTATATCCTGAACCAATTTTAGAAGCAGCTGCCACTCGAGTTAAAGGTATGACCAGACAGGATTCGTTTAAAGTAACTCATTCTGACAGTGGGGATATGGCTACATTCATATTTAAACCTTTCACCCCCACAACCTTAAGGCTCTTTATCTATTTCTCAATAACCGGTCCATTCTTATGGCAGACCCTGACACCAAACAGATTTTCAAAAAGAACCCATCTTTTCGCTTTCCGTGGGGACAAGAGCATCGCGGACATGTCACCTCCATGCTATTAAAGCACTTGCAAACAAGTTGTAACCGCTGTAACACATGTCCCTATACGTGATGGAAGTTGATCTTGCACAAATAGCAAAGGGATTAACATGAAATTTGTAAAAAAAAAATCAATTACAACGCCATTTGTCCCGTATCTAAACATTTCAATAGTGCTAACCATAATCGAATATTAGATATTGCAGTTAATGGTATATTGCAGCGATTAATATACCTGATATAATTTATATGGATAATATATTGATAAAAAGATAACTTCGTTGACTCCATAAGGTATAAACCAAGTTCCCAATTTTACTACATTATTTCATTTGTTTTCCTATTTGGCTTTTACATTTTACCCCCACCCACTTTCTGTTAGCCCGTCTGCGCTTTATTTTCATTAGGGGCTGGGAATGAATAATTCTGCTGCAATAGTTGCTACCGTGACGTTACAAACTCACATGCTGTATGTTTGTTAAAGTTGTGTTTTTGTTCTTTCTTTTTGGTTGTTTCTCTTTTTGTGTGTGTGTGTTGTTTTTCTCAGCTGATCCCCTTGATCTTCGCGTCCCTCAAATGTGTGTGTGTGTGCATTCAATATAGTTCGATCTTAGTGCTAGGCGGTGCATACCAATTGCCGTACGGTGCGTCCCATAAACACTTGTTTGTTAGTTTGAAGCACTATCTATATGTATGTGTTCGTGTGTGTTATGTTGATGTGCGTGTGTCATAGTTCACTTACCGAAACACAAGAGGGAGACAAACACATACAAGTGTACGCAGTTGCGTGAGAGAAGTGGTGCAGAGGTGGTTTTCCCCCGGATCACTTTTTACGGAAGACTGTGTAGTTTTTTCTAATCTCATATGCCTTGATGTATTTCATATGCAAGAACTGGCCACGCCTCTGGCTACGCGGCTCGTATCTGGTTATGCAAGTTATTCAAATGTGCTAAATATTTGTTTAAAAGCTGATATTAACTGAGATGCATTGAAAAATGTGACGCTTTTGTGTCTCTCGGGACATTTTTGGATGGAAACCTGTAATAGACCTGGTCACACGCCAGCATTTGCAATTAACGGACGTCCACCTATTGCAGGCCACTGGACAGAGCTGGTCACTTTAAAGAGACAATTTAAAGAGAGCTTTCCCGAGAGTCAGTAGTGTACGTTACATGTGTTTTCAAAGACGTAAATCTCGCTCCCGTCGTGGGCATGGAAAAGCAATACTTGATGTGTTGTCAATTTAAAACATGTTCGAATCCCATGAATAAACTTCTTTTTGCCTAAATAAGGTCCAGATATTGCTATACAGATAACGAGCGATGGAACGTATACATTTAAGGACAAGCTTGTTGATGTATTGTTCAAATATACAACATGCGTTTGAAGCTTGAAAATAATTTATTTTTCAAAAGATATATATATATATATATATATATATATATATATATATATATAGAGAGAGAGAGAGAGATATATATATATATAGATATATAATATAGAAAAAAAAAAAATAAAAAAAAAAAAATATATTTTTATAAAAAAATATATATATATATATATATATATATATATATATATATATATATAGAGAGAGAGAGAGAGATATATATATATATAGATATATAATATAGAAAAAAAAAATAAATTCAATCGTAAAATAGTGATATTTTTTATTGACAAAATATATTTCCAGTACATTTTTAACTTTGAAACATATAAAATCACATTTTTTAAAAATTAATTTTTTTTTACATTAAGACTGCATGTACATGATTGTAGTTTATTTTAGAGAGTTGGTGGTTCTCTCCCACCATCCTCACCCAGCACATTACTTCCCTTCTTTGCCACTGGCCAATAATAAAACAATAGTAAATTATGACACGACTCTTTCTTAATATGTAATGGCGATGTCACCGGTTTTACGAACAAGGTTTCACTAGTTCTATCTCACTCTCACACACACATTTCATCAGTTCTATCTCACTCTCACACAAACATTTCACTAGTTCTATCTCACATACACATTTCAGAAGTTCTATCACAAACATTTGACATGAACACCACCACCCACCCCATCCCTTATACTATCCTAGTACAAGCCTAAAGTATCAATATTATCAAGTTATCGAATTAAAAAGTTTCTTTTGACCTCCAAAAACCATGTTTAATAGATGACAACAACCCAATCACCAATGACCTCTGACCCTCACCCATTTCGACGCCTGCGTTACCATTTATATAACCAGCTACGTCATTGTTACAGGAAAGGGCGAACCCTTTATTTTATTGTGACTTTTGGTTACAATCATCTGCTCAGCCGATGCTAAAGTTGATAAACAATTGACTTGATCTACACAGTTGAGCTGATGTTGAATTGATACTTAAAATATGCACAAATATTCGATATACATGCCATTGAGATTATATCCATAGTTGAAATTCAAATACAGTAAAGATTATATATACAGTTCAATATTAAATGTACAGTTGATATAAAATACACTGTGGAAATCAGACAAAAAGTGTGAATGTGTATTTCGCCTTGTAATTGAAGCTTAGAGATATTAAAAAAAAATTACATACATTGTTTGATAAATATTTGAGATTTGACGTGGCCTGGTTGACACACCAACCCAGAAGATAATGTCAAGGGACCAGAGCGACGTTCACTTAAAACACATCCATACAGTATTAGGGCCCAAATTGTGGACGATGCCATTTCTGTTTGAAAGACGAACAAATGTGTAACATTTTTTTAGTTATTTAAAAAAAAAAAGTTTTCGTTCTTGATGTTGTGTAAATAATTGAAAACCTGAGTGAGGAAGGCCTCCAGTGTTTTAATGGCCACCTGTCTGAGGAAAGCCTCCAGTGTTTTAATGGCCACGGTGAATAACTGTTTGACCAAACGAATTAAACAGATTCTTTGTGTTGGTGTGTTTTCAAAAAAAAAAAAAAAAAAAAAAAAAAAAAAAATTTTCTGTGCCGTCATCAAATCTTCTAGGATTTGTTGATTTCTGGGACTCCGCTGGTGCGTTCCAAATTAATTCATTTACTGCTTGTGCTGTTTAATAATTTGTCTTTTTGGATGAAATTAGAAAAAAACAAAACAAATTGCATGATAAAACGAGTACTCATTCTTCCATTTTCCTAACACCGTCTCTGTTGATCATGACAGGAGACATCGAGACAACTTTTCATAAAACTTTATTTAATCGTTCCAATGGAATGTTCATTTTATCGTAAACACATTTCTTTTTAAAAGAAATGGAATAAACTTATAATTTTTTTAAAGGAATGAGACCTGTTTGTTTAAAAAAAGTTAATTTAATTTCTAAGTCACCATACCATAACTCAATTTAACCGGAAATGTGCAGGTGCCATTTGTTTCAGACAGGTTGTGCAGACGATATTTGTACGTTAGACTTTGTAGCTGCAGCAGAAAGGTAAGCTAACAATGGGATTACTTTACACATCACACGCTGGCGTCGTCATAGCATGAATGTTGGATAAGCAGCAGGGGCGTGACCTCCATGTGGTGGCTCCGCTTGGACTCTAGGCTCTGGTAGATATAAAAAAAAAAGAAAAGCCACAAAATTATACAGTCAAAATCAAACCGGGCTAGATCTATATTTATGTTAAACAGTAGCGTCAGTAGGGGGTGCGGACTCCCCGGGTGACATTCTCAAGGGGTGGGGGGGATTGCAATTTTGATATATAACTCGCTCGAATCTGTTTCATGAGAGATAAATACAAAGGAAGGTACAACCAGAGCAGGCATACCATCAGAGCAGGCATAACATCAGTCCAGGCCGCCATCAGAGCAGAGGGGACCTTGAGGAGACCAGAGGCGTAGCGAGGGTGTTTGGCGCCCGGGGACAAGATCCATTTTAAGGTGCCCCATTTTTTTTTCAACACTCAAACCCATTATTTTTACCAATAATGTAATATCAAGGCACATTTTGGCGCCCCTAACTAGCTTGCGCCAGGGGACATCTGTCCCCCCCCTGCCCCCTCACAACGCCTCTGGAGGAGACACGTGGGGAAGCTTGAGGGATCATTAAAAATGTTAATCTAAAGATAAAGTACAACAATCTCACCGATTTCTAATCCATAAATTTTCTTATTCAACATTAATGGAACTTCACTACTCGTCACCCCTACCTGACAATTCATCACACGTACCTGACTATTTATTAGACGTACGTGATTATTGATCACACGAACCTGACTATTTATTTGACGTATGTGACTATTTATTACACGAACCTGACTATTTATTAGACGTATGTGATTATTGATTACACGAGCCTGACTATTTTTAGACGTATGTGACTATTTATCACACGAACCTGACTATTTATTAGACGTACGTGACTATTCATCACACGAGCCTGACTATTTATTAGACGTACGTGACTATTCATTACACATAAATGACTTTTCACTACAGATATCTGACTATTCATTAAATGTACCTGCCTATTCTATGTGTGTGCCTGACTATTCACTGCACATACTTGACAATTCACTACACGTACCTAAAGGAGCACTGGGCCCGGTAACCTGGACAACATCAGCGTAAGGAGGTGGTAGGGAGGCGTAGTCTGGCAACGTGAGGTCAGATCGAGATTCGAATGCCGCGTTGGTGTGAAACACCTCATGGTAGGAGGGTGGGGCGATACCGTACGGGTAGTCGGTATCGAAACGATTGCCTCCCCGATCAGCAGTGCCAGCCTGTTGCTTGTACAAACGTCGCCGTAGTCGAATACAACACAGGACGATGATCAGTGTCACTATTGTGGCAGTGGTTAGTGTTATGACTAAGGGTAAAATCATGTCATTGTCACAGCATTCGGTGGAAGGACCTGGTCAGAAAGGGATATTTGAAAAGATACCTTTGATATCCAGTTACATTAGCCATATTATTTTATCTTGTTAACTCATATCATGTTATTTCAGAAAAAAAAATCTTTTAAAAAGGGCTCTCAAAAATTTAGGTCAACAGATATTCTAGGCTAGAATTTTATTTTTCGAAAGTAGTAGTCCGCAGCCTTGCACCCGATCCGCGAGCCTTTGGTTGCCTTTCCGCATATAATGAATCAATTGACTGGTAAAATAAGTTAAATTTTTCTTCGTTTAAGTCTCAATTCAAAGCTTCTTAACAACAACAAATATTTGCAATGTGAAAATTTTGTCAAGGTTTCACCAAACTCTTAAAGTTTGGGGGGAGCACTGCTCTATAAGTCAAGACCAGAGGTTCTCAACTCAACCTTCCTGATGCCGCGACCCTTAATACAGTACCTCATATTGTGGTGACACGCAACAGATAAAATTATTTTCGTTGATACTTCATAAATATGCGTTTTTCGATGGTCTAGGCGACAACCTGTGTACTTCCCCCCCCCCCCCCCCAAAAAAAAAGGGGACGCGACCCACAGGTTGAGAACACCTGGTCTAAGACCATAACTTACATCTCAGGACCCCAACTTTAATCTCACTGGCTGTTGTGATGTCGCCGCCTGCCACACATTTGATGGTGTACGTTGCCACACACTGGACATTTCTTACAACGTAAACTAAATCCTCATCAACGTCACCACTTTTCATCACGAGGTCGTAGAATGAAGAATTGTACAAGGTCAGGGTCGTGCCGGGTGGACCAATCCCTTTACAGATGAATGTGACGTCACTTCCTACGGCAGCTTCCAAGGAACCAGTCTGCTCATTGGCCATGAAGGACACCACCTGGGGATTGGCCGGCGCTTGGGAAATGTAAAAAAAAACAAGAAAAAATAAATAAATAAGACCATCCATTACAAATACTTTACAGGGGATGAGATGTCGGACGACCATGCAAAGTTTGGAAGTTGGGTGGAGGTTGGGGAAAAAGAACGGTGATTTATTTATTTTTAGGGTTAAGTGCATTGCTTAGGTTTGTAATCAATACCTCCTGGGAACCAGGTTCTCCACTCATTGCTGACTTGGAAGTTTTCCCCTTGCAAGACATCGGGGTACACTGTAGCCTTGAAACTTGCGAACCCGTCAAAGGACTCCGAGTAGACATACTGAGATGTGGTGCACTTTGTGGTGTAGAGGCCCGTATACAATGACTTTTGGTCGTCGTATGAAATCTTCGACTCCCACGTCTCAAATGAACCCTGCAGTGTTAAAGGATGTATACTTAATGAATTGTTTCAACGTTTAGACTTACGGTCAGCACTTGTTCACATGGTTAGTAGACAGCGGTGTGCATTCTGGGATCACAGGGTCAGTAGATAGTAGTGTGCATCCTATGGGATCACAAGGTCAGTAGATAGTTGTGTGCATCCTTGGGGTCACAGGGTCAGTAGACAGTAGTATGCATCCTGGGATCACAGGGTCAGTGTATAGTTGTGTGCATCCTATGGGATCACAGGGTCAGTAGATAGTTGTGTGCATCATATGGGATCACAGGGTCAGTAGACAGTATAGTGCATCCTATGGGATCACAGGGTCAGTGGATAGTTGTGTGCATCCTATGGGATCACAGGGTCAGTGGATAGTTGTGTGCATCCTATGGGATCACAGGGTCAGTAGATAGTGATGTGCATCCTATGGGATCACAGGGTCAGTAGACAGTGGTGTGCATCCTATGGAATCACATGGTCAGTAGACAGTAGTGTGAATCCTATGGGATCACATGGTCAGTAGACAATAGTGTGCATCCTATGGGATCACAGGATCAGTAGACAGTGGTGTGTATCCTTGGACCACAGGATCAGTAGACTTAGGTCACAGTGATCCAATGCATTTATCTCTGAGTCTGTTGAATGCTCAGGTGCTGAATTAATAATGAGATTTCCCAGCTTATTCTGGTGACTAATTTCAATTATATAGATTTTGAAGAGTTTGTTACAAAATAGATTGAGTTAAACTATCGACGCGAAAGAGACGAATAGAAATAGCCGCGGCTCGATGTCTTGCAGGTCGCTGTTATGGACTGGAGTTGGGAGCGTGAATGTTCACTGAGGATTGTTGATCGTGATTGGGTGAGAGGTTAAGATAGTAAAGTGTGGACCAGGTAGGCCTGTGTGTGTAGTAAAGTGTGGACCACGCATGGCTGCGTGTGCTGTGAAGTGTGAGCCAAATATGGCTGTGTGTGTAGGGAGGTGTGGACCAAGCACGGCCCACTGTTATCTGTCTTGCTAGCTGTACATGTCTTGCTAGCTTTACATGTCTTGATAGCTTTACACACCTTGATAGCTTTACAGCGCCTGATAGCTTTACAGCGCTTGGTAGCTTTACAGCGCTTGGTAGCTTTACGGCGCCTTGATAGCTTTACAGCGCTTGATAGCTTTACAGCGCTTGATAGCTTTACGGCACCTGATAGCTTTACAGCACCTTGATAGCTTTACATCGCCTTGATAGCTTTACAGCGCTTGATAGCTTTACAGCGCTTGATAGCTTTACATCGCCTTGATAGCTTTACAGCGCCTTGATAGCTTTACAGCGCCTTGATAGCTTTACAGCGCCTTGATAGCTTTACAGCGCCGTGATAGCTTTACAGCGCCTGATAGCTTCACAGCGCCTTGATAGCTTTACAGCGCCGTGATAGCTTTACAGCGCCTGATAGCTTCACAGCGCTTGATAGCTTTACAGCGCCTTGATAGCTTTACAGCGCCTTGATAGCTTTACAGCGCCTTGATAGCTTTACAGCGCCTTGATAGCTTTACAGCGCTTGATAGCTTTACAGCGCCTTGATAGCTTTACAGCGCCTTGATAGCTTTACAGCGCCTTGATAGCTTTACAGCGCTTGATAGCTTTACAGCGCCTTGATAGCTTTACAGCGCTTGATAGCTTTACAGCGCCTTGATAGCTTTACAGCGCCTTGATAGCTTTACATGTCTTGATAGCTTTTGCGAACTGTGCGCCCACAGTTCAAGTGGACCATCTCAATTACGTCGGTTGATTTGTGTTTATTTACTCTAAAGTTGTAGGTTCAGATACACGTGGGATTGATGGGTCCAATGATCTCTCTTTCACAGTTTGCTTCTGGTGTGTCCTGCTTCCTTTTCCCAACCACCCCTCTCATCTCCACATTTTTTATATCAATAGTAGGCCTACTGAGTGGAAAAAAGGATGTCACGCATCGAGTGTCATGCGTGGCGGTTGAACTCAGGTCAATAGTTTAATTTTGTTTACTTTAGGGGGAGGCGACTAATCACATTAATCAATAAAGAACCACGGGTGGGGGGGGGGGGGGGGGGGGGCGTGGGACTGTTGGAAAGGCGAGGTTAACTTTTTTTTGTAACATCTGTAAAAAAAAAACAAAAAACAAAAAAAAACAGCAACAACCTGCGCCCGGGTTAAGCCGTCGTTGGCTGTCTCATTCACTTACCGTTGCCACCACGCTGCAGTTGGCCCGTGGATGGACGGTTGTTTTACACGTGGTCTTAATCATGTAGTTGTTCTTACTGACTGGTGTCAGGGCCGGTGTACCACACACAGGGACTGACGGTCTCACTATGGGCGGGGGGGGGGGGGGTGGGGGGGGGGGGGGGAAAGGGGTTAAAAAATATATATATAAAAAACAAAAAAACAATTAATGAAAACTCATTAAAAGGAGTATCGGTCTGCTGATGTAAAAAATGTCTTTAGAAATGATGCCAGGGGGGGGGGGGGGGGGGGATAGGGGGAGGGAGGGGAAAGAGGTTTAAAAATATATATATAAAAAACAACAAAACAATTAATGTAAACTCATTAAAAGGAGTATCGGTCTGCTGATGTAAACAATGTCTTTAGAAATGATGCCACCACTGCTTGACTGGAGAAGAGATTTCTCTTAACATGTTCATGTATTATTATTGAAAAAAAACAACTTATTTGGAAAAAAAAACTATGCGAGATATTCATCTTGTATTTACTTTTTAATGAACCGAAATATAAGAACCTCGCCCCAAGAAACGAAACGGAACAATAAAACAACAAAAACATTAGCCTGCTCGACCTAACTACCGAAATAATATTATTTTCGTATTTAACACCCCCCCCCCCCCCCCAAATTGCTTTGAACTATTTTTTGTAACGAACTGAATAATGCAACAAAAAATGAATAAAGCAACAACAATTTTTTAACGCCACTGAATGCTTGACTTTCAGCGACTAAAAAAAAAATGTTTTTTCTCAACATTATCTACATTTTGCACCCCTACGAATTGTCCGACTAATCGTCACACTCCGACAAAAGTAACAAAACATTGTCAAAATGAAAAAAACAAGTCTTTAATTTTCTTAAAATGAAAAAGAAAGAGAATGATGAATTAGACAAAAAATTTGTGGCGTAATACATCAAATGAAATGAAGGATTAAAAAAAATATATATATACACATTTATATTTTAACGTACATGCCAGTGACATCTCTTAACTTAGGACCCCCTAAAATGGCACATAGAACCCCGTAAAATGCCACATAGCATCCTCTAAAATGCAACATTCGGCCCGCCAGCACCAACTTTGCGGCCCGCGAGGTAACGAAGTATTCTTTGTTATTATAATTTTTTCCAATAGATTTCCAAATTGTTCTATTTTCGTTCGGCCCGCGCAAGTCTTTCATAAAGTATTACGGCCCGCGTAATTTTTTCATAAAGTATTACGGTCCGCCTTACATTTTGAGTTGTGCAGGCCTGCACTAGACTACACAACATAGTGTTTTTGCAGTTGACATGATGGTTACATCGATTTGAGCTAAAAAAAAAAAAAAAAGGGGGGGGGCGCTGAAACCGTCCGCGTCAATAAAACCATAAAGCCGCCGGGGAGCGAAAACGGGCCTTATGTATGTGAAATATGTATATAGACATGCGAAAACGGGCCTTATGTATGTGAAATATGTATATAGACATATAATTTTAAGATAATGTTAAGAATTTGCCTGGACACATGAGTTTACTTGCAAAGTCCCTGGTTATACAACAAATGAGTCATTTTACTATTCGTTAAGCCTAATTTAGAAATAGATCAAATGGAGACATCAAACAATGTAATGTTAAAGTTAGCAAAGCTACACGCTTACTAGTTGCTTCCCTTTGATTGAACAAATTACTGGGTATGGCGACTTATCACAAGTACACCCATGAGCACAAACTAACTTACCTATACAACTCCAAATAACCAAGTATTTATAGACTTGTCACAAGTATCAACTTAACTACAAAGCCAAGTCACCAAGTAGTTCTAGACCTATCACAAGTACCAACTTACCTACAACGCCAAGTAACCAAGTATTTCTAAGACGATAAGGATCTAAACTGATGCACAAAATCTTTGTCATGTTCCGCAGAATTGAAGAGATGTTGAGGTAATAAATGTTCCCCTGTGTCACAACAGCACTGTACGCAACACCTGGACAAAGGTCATTTAAGAAAGATTTATTTAAAATGCGCTACAGAAAATAACATTTCAGCTTATTATGAAACGCAACAGCACCCATACATTTAGCTTACAACAAAAATGTTGACACTATTTCGGAGATATTTTTGCTGAAACTCATGATGTTTCAGTCTTACCAGATATCGATTGTTTCATCCCGAGCTTTTAAGCATTTGATCCTTATCTATTATTTACTTGACTGAGGTACCCGTCAGATGTCTAGCGTGGACTTGTCAACCCCTTCAGCCCCAGCAGCCCCTGCGCTATCAAGGAGTCTCAGGAATTAAATGGCTCAAATGTTATGTAAAAAAAAAAAGATCAACTTGCAATGTTGGGATGGTTGGGGGGGGGGGCAGAGAAAGCTGTAAAGTTGCACCAGGGGCCTCTAAAACTCACGCGATGGGTTTGATGTCTAGAGAATATTAAATTCACAACAAACCAGTCAAACTCTTGTTGATGCAAACCGCCTGCTTACACACGGTCATCTTTGTGCCATCGCTAAAGGTGACGTTCCAGGCCAGGTTGCCACCAGCGCATGAAAAGATGCCACTTCGTCCCTCTTCAATTGTTGTTTTGAACGTGGAGCCGAAGACACCTGCGACATATTCACACGATAGCAAAAATTTCATTAAGTTGTCATCTCACATTTTTTCAAAATTTTGTTCATTGAAGTCATTGTAACAATGTATGACATGCAACTTAGAAGTTAGTTTCAAGTTTACTTACATAAAGGAAGCCACAGAAGTAGGAAGCATCCTTTGAATGGTGTCAAGGGGGACATGATCGGGTCTGAAACCAAACAATGAATGTGTCAGTTAAGTAAAATATATAAATTGTTTAGGTTTGAACATCATCTACAGCAAATCCACAGCAGAGGTTCTCAAGTGAGCGATACAGCCACAGAGAGCTTAGGGTGTCGTGGATTGCTCAGTGGAGGACAGTGAAAACCACCAAAGATTTAAGTGGGTCTCGGGGTTTTAAAGTGGGGGCGCTGTTCAAATTTTGAGGGGCGCGTTTCTTTAAGTAAAAATATAGCTTTCAAAAAATGCTGAGGTACTGTGATCATAAAAATGATATCAGATCTTGTTAGCATAAAAAAGACATCCGATATTGTCAGCATCAAAAAGGCATCAGATATAGTCAGCAGTAACAAGGCATCAGATATTGTCCCCATCAAAAAGATATCAGGTATTGTCCCCATCAAAAAGATATCAGGTATTGTCCCCATCAAAAAGATATCAGATATTGTCCCCATCAAAAAGATATCAGGTATTGTCCCCATCAAAAAGATATCAGGTATTGTCAGCATAAAAAAGATATCAGTGTTGTCCCCATCAAAAAGATATCAGGTATTATCACCGTCAAAAAGATATCAGGTATTGTCATCATCAAAAATACATCAGACATTGTCGCCATCAAAAAGACATCAGATATTGTCACCATCAAAAAGACATCAGATAATGTCACCATCAAATATACATCAGACATTGTCACCATCAAAAAGACATCAGATATTGTCACCATCAAAAAGACATCAGATAATGTCACCATCAAAAATACATCAGACATTGTCACCATCAAAAAGATATCAGACATTGTCACCATCAAAAAGACATCAGATAATGTCACCATCAAAAAGATATCAGATATTGTCACCATCAAAAATACATCAGACATTGTCACCATCAAAAAGATATCAGATATTGTCAGCATCAAAAAGGCATCAGATAATGTCACCATCAAAAAGACATCAGATATTGTCACCATCAAAAAGACATCAGATATTGTCACCATCAAAAAGACATCAGATAATGTCACCATCAAAAAGACATCAGATATTGTCACCATCAAAAAGACATCAGATATTGTCACCATCAAAAAGATATCAGATATTGTCACCATCAAAAAGACATCAGATAATGTCACCATCAAAAAGACATCAGATATTGTCACCATCAAAAAGACATCAGATATTGTCACCATCAAAAAGACATCAGATATTGTCACCATCAAAAAGACATCAGATAATGTCACCATCAAAAAAATATCAGATATTGTCACCATCAAAAAGACATCAGATATTGTCACCATCAAAAAGACATCAGATATTGTCACCATCAAAAAGACATCAGATAATGTCACCATCAAAATGACATCAGATATTGTCACCATCAAAAATACATCAGATATTGTCAGCATCAAAAAGACATCAGATATTGTCACCATCAAAAAGACATCAGATAATGTCACCATCAAAAAGACATCAGATATTGTCACCATCAAAAAGACATCAGATATTGTCACCATCAAAAAGACATCAGATATTGTCAGTAGCAAAAAGGCATCATATATATGAAGAGGAAAAAAACAACACTTTTGATCAAATCGTAAAACAGAAGTAATGGAGGCGATTAACCAAGTTACGGATTGAGGTGTCAATTTCTTTTAGCAAAAACGAACTGTCAATTCTATTGGCTAGCAACACTGAACTGTCACTTCTGTTAGTAACACTGAACTGTCACTTCTGTTAGTAACACTGAACTGTCACTTCTGTTAGTAACACTGAACTGTCACTCCTGTAACACTGAACTGATCTGGTGTAACCCTCTTTGTGTTACCCTATGCTGGTGTCACCCTGTTTTGGTGTCACCCTGCTCTGGAGCACCCTGTTTTTGGTGTTACCCTGCTCTGGAGGCACCCTGCTGCTTGTATTTAACTTAGATCTGTTATGAAACCGACTGAAGCGAGCTCTGTCACGTCCAGGCACATTCCTTATAATTTCAAAACAGAACAACTTTTCATCCTACACCGTCTAATTTTTTTTTTACGGCACCAAAGAGAAGAAGAGGGGTGGGGGTGGGGGGTGGGTTAAAAAAAATAACTCAAAAGAAGCTCTAGAGAGAAAAACACCCCTTAATACGTAATATGTGTGTGTGTGTGTGTGTGTGTGCGTGTAATTTAACATCTTACTTACCTTACCTAAAGTTTCTTGACTCGTGTCACGTGACGAATGTTTCTGACAATGTCATTATGTTATTACAGCTCCGTTCAAGCGTATTTTATAGGTTATTGTTTACATCTTCCTTTCAACTACTTTGTCTGTACTGTCTAGTGTCTTCACACGAACTACTCTGTCTGTACTGTCTTCACAGACTTTAAGACGGTCATGAAGGCATATTAGGATACCGTCACCAGGAAGTAGGTCCTGACAATGAATGCTACCTTAACCATGTATTTCTAACTACCTTTAATCTGCATGACTACTTACATTGTTTCATGCACAGGCCTATCAACAAATCAGCCTTAGATGTTGATGACAAAGTTCTCAACCGTGGCCACGCTAAAAATAACCGACATTTTTTATACACGGGTGTGTATTTGTTAGAGTCCACACACTACCTGCAGCACACGCCAAGCTGGTGTGTAGTGTGCCTTGTGGCTTACCCCATGTTATCGATAGTGTCACCATGCATCAATAATTCTAGGTCATGTAACGTTATGCACCCAGTTGGTTACTGACAGGGTCAATATAAGGCTTTTAGATGCCCCAAGAGCTTAAACGTGCTCCCCGTGTCAAAGGAAAAAGTGGGGGGGGGGGTGGCGGTGCGATGATTCCCCCCACCCAGGTGGCACTTTTTTCTTTATATAGAGGGGCATCATTTTCGGTCAGCCACAGAGTTGTTTCTTGGAAAGGGAAGATAAAATGTTGTCCCGTGCAGGGCAGCACTAGCCCTAATCCCCAGGTGGCACCAGCCCTAATCCCCAGGTGGCACCAGCCCTAATCCCCAGGTGGCACCAGCCCTAATCCCCAGGTGGCACTAGCCCTAACCCCCGGGCGGCACTAGCCTTAGCTACGACACTAGTGCTCTCCAGATTACATTAACTCAATATTCATAACATCAAGAAATACAAACTGTATAATAAAACTTCGCTAGTCTATTAAAAACTTTAACTTTAGATAGAATAAATGTTTAGATTTGTTAATCTTCCAATAAAATTCAATATCACCTACATGTTGTGTTCTAAAAACTAAATTTCAGTCAAACACCCGCTTCTATACCATGGAGAGTTTAAGTATTAAGCCTGCCTCTATACCTGGGCTGCCAAAGTCAAAATATTAAAATACATTTACGAACAGTTATTTTTCTGGTGATAAAAAATGTGCAGGTTCTGTCAGTTTGATCGGATAGGACCGGGTATGTGGGGGTTGGGGGCCTGTGGAAGCATAAATCAAGGGCGCAGAACGCTTCCGACCAAAAGCGTTCAAAGAAGACGTTGGATAATTTCAAAATCCATTGATGCATTTTTTAATAGTTCTACACCAGAAGTAATGGAACATTTTAGCTTTAAAATTGGGACCATTCATTAATGACGACAATTTTTACCCCCCACCCAAAAAATATTTTTTTAAAAGTCGTCACAAACTTCATAAGATATAATTTTATAACAGATCACAATAGTCGTGACACATCATTTTATCCCACATCACAATAGTTGTAACACATCATTTTTATCACGCATCCTAATAGTTGTAACACATAATTGTATCACACATCACAATAGTTGTAACACATCATTTTATCCCACATCACAATAGTTGTAACACATCATTTTATCACACATCACTGACATCACAATAGTTGTAACACATAATTTTATCACACATCACAATAGTTGTAACACATCATTTCATCACACATCACAATGGTTGCAACAAATCATTTCATCACACATCACAATAGTTGCAACTCATCATTTCATCCCACACCACAATTGTTGCAACAAATCATTTCATCACACACCACAATAGTTGCAACTCATCATTTCATAACATATCACAATAGTTGCAACACATCATTTCATCACACACCACAATAGTTGCAACACATCATTTCATCACACATCACAGTAGTTGCAACTCATCATTTCATAACATATCACAATAGTTGTAACACATCATTTCATTACACATCACAGTAGTTGCAACACATCATTTCATCACACACCACAATAGTTGCAACACATCATTTCATCACACCACAATAGTAGCAACACATCATTTCATCACACACCACAATAGTTGCAACATATCATTATATTCACGTCCAATAAAAGCTGGCTGGTTGCGTGGCAAGCCATTAAGGCCCTCTTGGTCAGTCTGAGTCGACATGTACGCTACGTGTGGCGTGCACATGCACCAATGCCGAGAAGAGATCGTCATTTTTAACGCTGTCGCATTAGGCCCAATGTCACCTTAATCAGGCCATGATCACTGACTCTATCACTGACTCTATCACTTACTCTATCACTGACTCTATCACTGACTCCATCACCACTGACTCCATCAATGACTCGTTCATCAAATTTTTTTCTCCAACTCTCGCACTAATAATATAAATGACTCCATCACCACTAATTCTATCAGTGACTCTATGAATGCCTCTCTCAGTGACTCCATCACCACTAATTCTATCAGTGACTCTATGAATGCCTCTCTCAGTGACTCCAGCACTGACTCTAGCAATATCTCTCGCTCTAATGTATCAATTGCTCAATCACTTCATTGCTGACTTATTTTCTTGCTCATTTGGTGCTTCAGACATGGTCTCTGCTAGTAGCAAGGGAAATCATAGTTTGAAACTGCTCTTTCATTGCATGAATGAGAGTTAGTTCCCATATTTAAAAAAAAAAAAACGCTAGGGAACTTAATATGGAATTTTCATTCTTGATTTTCAACTTAAAAATGATTACAGCAGGCCTGCACAACTCAAAATGTAAGGCGGGCCGTACTACTTTATGAAAAACTTGTGCGGGTCAAAAGAAAATAGGTTAGGGCTTGCGGGGGCCAAAAGAAAATAGGACAGGGGGACATCTATTAAGAAAATAATAAGAATAAAGAATATTTCGTTACTTTGCAGGCCACAAAATTGGTGCTGGCGGGCCACATGCGGCCCGCGGGCCGTATGTTGTGCAGGCCTGCTCTACAGTATACACGTCAGCTGCATCGAATGGCCGATTTTTTAAAGAAAGTATTGCTGCATTGCCAATGACTCGAAGTAAACACCGGTGTGAGATAGCTCATGATCACCTCCCTAAAAATGAGAAATCCTTTCACAAAATACTGCCCAACAGAGCAGAGACTCAAAAAGTGGCCCCCCTTACATTCATGGGGTGGCTCTGTATTTGTTAACTGTGTAAAGTATTGGTCGAATTTCTCAAGTTTGGGTGGACGATACGATGAGTGTACCAATCTGTGACATGATGAGTGTACCAATCTGTGTGACATGATGAGTGTACCAATCTGTGTGACATGATGAGTGTACCGATCGGTGTGACATGATGAGTGTACCAATCTGTGTGACATGATGAGTTTACCAATCTGTGTGACATGATGAGTGTACCAATCTGTTTGACATGATGAGTGTACCAATCTGTGTGACATGATGAGTGTACCAATCTGTGTGATACGATGAGTGTACCAATCTGTGTGACATGATGAGTGTACCGATCTGTGTGACATGATGAGTGTACCAATCTGTGTGATACGATGAGTGTACCGATCTGTGTGACATGATGAGTGTACCGATCTGTGTGATACGATGAGTGTACCAATCTGTGTGACATGATGAGTGTACCGATCTGTGTGACATGATGAGTGTACCGATCTGTGTGACATGATGAGTGTACCAATCTGTGTGACATGAGTGTACCGATCTGTGTGACATGATGAGTGTACCAATCTGTGTGACATGATGAGTGTACCGATCTGTGTGACATGATGAGTGTACCGATCTGTGTGACATGATGAGTGTACCGATCTGTGTGATATGATGAGTGTACCAATCTGTGTGACATGATGAGTGTACCGATCTGTGTGACATGATGAGTGTACCAATCTGTGTGACATGATGAGTGTACCGATCTGTGTGATACGATGAGTGTTCCAATCTGTGTGACATGATGAGTGTACCAATCTGTGTGACATGATGAGTGTACCGATCTGTGTGACATGATGAGTGTACCAATCTGTCTAACATGATGAATGTACCAATCTTTGTGATACGATGAGTGCACCAATCTGTGTAATACGATGAGTGTACCGATCTGTGTGACACCAATCCTAGAGATGCCACTGCAATATTAGCTCAGTTGTTTCATATGACAGTGCTGTTAACTGTGCCGTCAGTGGTGTAGTTCTTTACGAATCTCATCAAACATGTGTCATTTTGTTAAGTTGCGCTAACCAGGCCCTTTGACGACGATGAGTCGGGTTCTAACGGGCCTTAGATTCACAATTTAAAATGGAGGACCAAATTTACACCGGGGGGGGGGGGGGGCAACTTTACACTGGTACATTCTAAAGTAGAATGTGGGACATTCTAAAGTAGAATGTGGGACATTCTAAAGTAGAATTAACCTTAAAGAATTGAAGAGAAAAAAATAAACGTCATTTATGGACCTTCTTAAAACGCTTGGGTGGGTCGGGCCAAACTACCTCTGGTAGAGGAACACACTGAATTGGTTCGAAACCATTTTTTCCGAACGAAGGAATGTTGTCAGAAAAGAACTTTATTTTAACGGAAATCATGAAATAAAAAAAAAATTAAAAATTATTATTTTAAGTTTATATTTCCCCCATTTCTTACTCGAATTTTCCCTTAGAACTTCTTTAAAAAAAATCTCTGTTGTAGAAATTTCATATAGAATAAACTTACATTCAAAACAACTTATTTTTCAAGACATTCCATCTTAGTTTCGAACAAATTGGTTTCTTACTAATTTTCGGTAACCAGGAAGATCTGGATATTAAAAAAAAAAGTGTATTGATGCAAAATAATGAACATGAGAGCAGCATCACTGTCCACCGACCAATTTGTTTACGTTTCCAACTGGTTCAACTTGGGACACCAATTAGTGTTGCCCAGCAACGACCTCTAACAGTGTAACAAAGAATCAATCCATATTTAAAATTGCGCACATCATGTATCACAGTCAAAATCCTGATTTGGTCGTGTGACATTTGAAAAGTGAACATACCTTAATCTCTCTGTGTGGGAAAATTGGTGAGAATGTGTGCTAAGCTATGATGGACTGCCGCCATTAACGTCAAAATCCCTTTTCCTTGTGTTTAACTTGGTATGACATGTGGCTGAATTAAGATTTATTATAGTATATTAAATAAAAGTTGATTTTTTAGTTGTTACAAAGTGTATAGAGAAATCATTATTATATTAAATTTATAAACTTAAGAAAGAGAGTTTTGCTTGGCTATACTTTGTTTTTCATTTATCATTGATGACATGTCGCCTTCAACTCATGAATTTGAAAATGTGCTCAAATATCCTCTGCAAATTCTTATCCTGAGTGGATGTTTTGTTCCGTTTCCTGGTGATCTCAGCGCCAAGGATAAAGAAAGCCGACCGAGACCAAGATGTACGTATGTGGCTAAGGCGTACCGTATTTTTATTGCCACGTTGCATGTTACCAATGTCGTCAGATGCTGCTTCTTCTTTAATTATTCTATCAAAAACTTTGACAACCGGATGTCGTTTTACATTCAGCTTTACCTGATGCTCATCACCGCCTCCCTCATCTACCTGAGCGAGTCGCTTGCTGTGGGATTTTACTTCCAGCCCGTGATAGATGCTCTTCATGAGTACAACAAAGAATTTCAGTTTAGGGCAAATTTTCGACACCTCCGCAGACGTTCGCGATTCGTTTCCTACGCAGTGCTGGTGACCACGATTCTCTCTGCTTTAGTTATAAATGGAGGAATCATGTACTGGTTTAGTACATCGCCAGCATACTACGGCTACCCGTTCCTAGACAAGGACGGTGTCGGGTCCATTATTGGTGCGTGGTTGATCAATGTTGCAAGTATGATAGTCTGTGTACCGGTCACGGGTTACTTTATACTCTACTCGGCTCTCGTGACAATCGCTATTTCAGAGTTTGGTGGAGCTCGCGAGGAAATGGCGGAAGTCCTAGCGCGATGTACCAGATCGGAAGACAGCGCCGCCTTTGCCAGGGCAAGGTAACTCTTGGGACGAAGATTTTTATTAATTTATAATTTTAAATTGTATTCTAAGCTAATTTATGTTAGTTAAACTGGTGTTGTAAGCTATTTTAAATGTTGGTTGCACTGCTTAAATCGGCGATTTTAAAGATAATATTCAATAGGAAAGTATGAGTATTGATTTTAATAGGACCGTTTCTACCATTAGGCAAGTCTGGATACATTATAGGTAAAATTATAGTGGCAGTAAATGGGCTGGTAAAATAAAATGTTAATTTGAATAAAAAGAGCGAAAAAAATTGAGGAAATCATAAAAAAAAAATGTGAATTTAAAAAAAAAGAGGGAAAAAAATTGAGGAAAACATGGGGGGGGGGGTGGTAATAAAATGGAGGACAAAAATAAGAAATTAAAATTATAGTTTAATGTTGAATACAATTACAAGTTCTTTTATATCTAATCCATGAATTCTTCTGGCCTGGATGTCGGGGGTGAGGGAGAGTGACGGTAGTAAAAAGGTAAGGGGGGGGGGAGACATTGTTCAATCATCGCTTAGGGCGGTTAAACACCGTTAAACACCAAGAAAACCCCTGATTTTCTAATATGCACTTCTCGTATGACAGAAACTTGTCAGACGTAGAATTCAAATGTTTAGTTAGGTTACCAGCCTGCATGGTAAAGACATATCTGACGTCATCTCAGTGGATTTAATGACGATTTTAATGAGATTGAAACAAAATGTTGCCACCCCTCCCCCCCCCCCCACAAAAAAAAACACACAAAAACAAAAAAAAAAAAACCAACTTCCATTCCCAAAGATGTAATCTTAAAAATAATAGCTTGAGGTTAACAAGTACAAAGTGTATTGAATTTTTTTCTGCCAGAGAGCGTCACTCCAGTCTATGTGATTTTGTTGTGAAACTAAGTCTGCTGTTGCGCGCGTACACGGCTGCCATGCTGCTGTCCAATTTGGCCGTGCTCTTCTTTGTGATCTACGCCCTGGCCAGTGGGTAGACGATGACAGCTCTAGTTGTATCGGAGATGACCTACATCAGTTGGCACGTATTCTCCATGGTGTATATCTGCATTTTCTGGGGACATCTTCCAGCTGCAGTAAGAAAACGATTTATTTAAATGAGGTGAAGCTCTGGCAATCTGGTCACGTGATTTGATGCTAATTTCAAATAAAAATATTGAAGTAGTCAAAGAACTACCAAGAAATAAATAATAGATACCTTTTTAGGTCGGAAAATTTGACAACTGACGACGATGAATCTCATACGCTATATAAGATTTTTGCAGAAAAACGTTAAAACTATCTTCATTAATCAATGTACTATCTGGATTATCACTAATTTATTTAAGGAATACAATTTCAGGGCAGTTCGGTGGTAGAGGGTGTTAAAAGTGTCGCTTGGACGGAGCAAACTGTCCCCATGCTGCTCAAAGTAGGTCACGGTCTACTTTGATATTTTAAAAAAAAATTATTTGGTTTATTTAAAAAGTTTTAGCGAAATGGATTCAGAGCACTTTTTGTTTGCTTTTTTATTGGACATGGTCGTGTTCGACTTGTCCTACCCTGACGGCTAGGGATCCTATGTTGACATGCCACAGCACGTTTGCTGCCCTGACGGCTACGAGATGCTATGTTGACATGCCACAGCACGTTTGCTGCCCTGACGGCTACGGGATGCTATGTTGACATGCCACAGCACGTTTGCTGCCCTGACGGCTAGGGATGCTATGTTGACATGCCACAGCACGTTTGCTGCCCTGACGGCTACGGGATGCTATGTTGACATGCCACAGCACCTTTTTTCTGCCCTGATGGCTACGGGATGCTATGTTGACATGACACAGCATATTTGCTGCCCTGACGGCTAGGGATCCTATGTTGACATGCCACAGCATGTTTGCTGCCCTAACGGCTACGGAATGCTATGTTGACATGCCACAGCATGTTTGCTGCCCTAACGGCTACGGAATGCTATGTTGACATGCCACAGCACGTTTGCTGCCCTAACGGCTACGGAATGCTATGTTGACATGCCACAGCACGTTTGCTGCCCTGACGGCTACGGAATGCTATGTTGACATGCCACAGCATGTTTGCTGCCCTAACGGCTACGGAATGCTGACGGTTACTAGGGGCTTTGTTGACATATCACAACATGTTTGCTGCCCTGACGCCTACTGGACTCTATGTTGACGTATCCCAACAGCGTCAGTTGCTAACACTTAGCTATCACTTAGCTATCACTTAGCTATCACTTAGCTATCACTTAGCTATCACTTAGCTATCACTTAGCTATCACTTAGCTATCACTTAGCTATCACTTAGCTATCACTTAGCTATCACTTAGCTATCA
>CAXITT010000282.1:282233-297792 GCA_964033795.1 Lymnaea stagnalis
TTTTTTTTTTGTAATTTGACATGCCTACTGAGTCTTTCCTGTGCCTACTGAGTCCACCTCTACGCCTATTTTGTGCAGCCCTTTTCCTATTCATTACCTCCCCTTGTGTGATTGATACTCAAAATATGTTAGTGATTACACAACTTATGTTTAGTGTTTAAATATGTAAGTGAATAGACCACGAATTTTTAGTGTTTAAATATGTAAGTGAATAGACCACGAATTTTTAGTGTTTAAAGAAGTGAAGTGGTGAAACATCGAATTTTAGTGTTTAACGATTGTTTTTTCCCCCACAGTTACAGCTGTTGGTCAGCCAAGTTTCTGCAATGAAAATCGGCATCGATATCTTTGGTGTTTTAACTGTTGACTCGTCCACTTTTATCATGGTAAAAATACACAAACAAACATATCTATATTGGCTTTCACCGGTGTTTTAGTTTAAACTACGAGAAATGGGCCCTGAAGCGTATTGCTTCTCCGGTGTAAACTAAATATGTCCAGTCTTCTCTTTATCACTGGTTTAATTCTGTACAGCGCCAATCAAAGTTTAAGATTTAAATGAACATATTAAATACATCAAACACAGTAAATTCATTGAAATGAGTGTGAAAACTGCATGCTTGAAAATAATTTAACTTTCACATGTTTAGATGAAACAATAATATAGAAATGATGAATAGAAGCAAACATTGAGCTCGAGTCAGGGGCAATAAGGAGATAAAACGATTATTGGTTGGTAGCCACGTCCGTTGCTTGAGACCTACTATTTATTTAGGGGAACAATATTATGATGAGATTAACTATTTATGTAGGGCCTATTGGGGCGGGTGCAGAGGATCTATTTTGGTGATTTTCATTGGCGCGCGTAAGACCATAAACAGTTATAAATGGTCTTAAATGGTGGACTTAAAATTGATGGCACGATGAAAGACTTAGAAATCTTACTATGGCACGCTGGCGCCAAAAGGTTCCCCTTAATCTTACCATGGCACGCTGGCTCCAAAAGGTTTCCCGAAATCTTACCATGGCACGCTGGCTCCAAAAGGTTCCCCGAAATCTTACTATGGCACGCTGGCTTCAAAAGGTTCCCCGAAATCTTACCATGGCACGCTGGCTCCAAAAGGATCCCTGAAATCTTACCATGACACGCTGGCTCCAAAAGGATCCCTGAAATCTTACCATGGCACGCTGGCTCCAAAAGGATCCCTGAAATCTTACCATGGCACGCTGTCTCCAAAAAGATCCCTAATCTTACCATGACACGCTGGCTCCAAAAGGATCCCTGAAATCTTACCATGGCACGCTGGCTCCAAAAGGATCCCTGAAATCTTACCATGGCACGCTGGCTCCAAAAAGATCCCTGAAATCTTACCATGGCACGCTGGCTTCAAAAGGTTCCCCGAAATCTTACCATGGCACGCTGGCTCCAAAAGGTTCCCCGAAATCTTACCATGGCACGCTGGCTCCAAGGTTCCTCGACACCTTGCCTCAGATCATCACTGAATTGTTCGCATGATGCGTGTGCGCCCCCTTTAAACTATCCTAGCACGTGTTCCCTGCATACCAGGATGATGTTGTTTTTAAGGTTCATGGGATGAAAACATTAACCAAAGCAATAAAGCCATGTTTATGCCTGGAAGGAGTGTTACCAGTTAAGGTGTTGTGTCATATTAGTTCATTTTAAAGGCTTAAAACCACTGACTGTAATGTGGCTTGATACAAACGTCTAATAAAATACTTTTATTGTTGGCACGGATCTCGAACGGTATTAGTAATCAAAAGACATCCCGGGAAATTTTTACATCCCGGGACTGGGACAACTTTATTCCTGTTTTCCCGGGATTTAAAAAAAAATCACGGGGAAATGAGAAACCCTAATTCTAGGAATTACAGCTTACACTTACAACTTCTACTTAGTGTGCCAATCTGAAATGATTTTTTCCCCTCACCTCACTAATCACCTGTACACATATTTTCAGATTTCCGGCACGGTTGTGACGTATGGTGTTGTCGTGTTGCAGTTTCAGTTAGATCGGGTCCCGTCGTCAGATGGCGCGCATCATTTCAACTCTACTCTAGTGTAAATCAGGGATCAACAAAACAAAAAACAAAAAAAAAAACATGGATCGGGCAAAAAACAACAGGGGTCATCACATCCGTTCCGCACCCGCCGCTCATCCGACCCGACGAGTCCACAGCGATCTTGGCGTGGCGTACAGAAGAATGAGCCAGCGGGGTCAATCATTTCAAGCATGGAACATGGAACATGGAACAATAACTTAGAGGTTTAGGGGTTGACATTTTTAAAGAGATACAAGATCCTCATACTGGCCCTTCGAAGTCTGACGAGATCCTCATACAGGACCCTTTAAAATCTGACAAGATCCTCATACAGGCCCTTCAAATTCTGACGAGATCCTCAAACAGGCCCTTCAAAGTCTGACAAGATCCTCATACAGGCCCTTCAAAGTATGACAAGATCCTCATACAGGCCCTTCAAAGTATGACAAGATCCTCCTACAGGCCCTTCAAATTCTGACAAGATACTCATAGAGGCCCTTCAAATTCTGACAAGATCCTCATAGAGGCTCTTCGAATTCTGACAAGATCCTCATACAGGTCCTTCAAAGTCTGACAAGATCTCGATACAGGTCCTTCAAAGTCTGACAAGATCTCGATACAGGCCCTTGTTATTAAAAAAAACGACAAAGTATTATTTTAAGTCAAATCATTTGAAATAGTGTAACAAATAAGTTTTATTATAATACATTCACTTCATAGGTCATAGTATGGTTGTTCTGTTGTTCTGTCACTTTGTCACGGGGGGGGTGGGGGGTCGGGGTGTGCATTTCGCGATCTGCCACACATTTGGCGATACATCTGATTTCATCCTCCTTGGTTTCTTGAGCAATATTTCCACTTACGATTTGCTGGGGCGGTCACAGCGCAGTCTCCTCCTCCTCTATGCGTCACAATCCAATGTGGAAAAGTCCCATCTCCCCGAAGTGCAGGTGTTGATTTGTTGTACGGTTAACTGGACGTCATGGCAAATCAAATGTCTTTTTTTTAAAAAATCTAAAGTTTATAATAAAATCTTTCCGAAATTAATCACGCGGCTATCATTCAAAGTCAATAGTTTAATTACTTTAGACATGACAACATTGGGGCCTCTTAAATATCTGAGGGCCCCATGCCGCCGCAAGGGTCGCTGGGCACACACGTCGACTCTGCCTGGCGTCGGTTCACGCCAATGTGCGTTCATTCAATACGGCTACGCATCAAGCGTATAAAATCAAATGAAAGTTTCTAGATTTCAAAAAAATCTATTTGCAACGCTAGTAGATGAATAATTGAGACGAAAAAAAAACACCAACCTAGACACATTTCCTTTAAAAAATAAATAATAAATCAATGACATTGGGGAGGGAAATAAATCATTTGCAACAAAGTACTCCATAATAGATATAATTTCAGAATATAAATACAACCATCTATAAGAGATGTTCCAAAGTTATAAACAAAATGTAAGTTTCATAGTTGGTGAATGGTTTTTTATAAAAAAAATTAAAAAAACTTTCAACCCTATATAAATCTGTGACATTTAGATGGCATATTGAAAACGTCCCTGGCAACATGAATGATGAATCGATTCAGATAATACTCGCCTTCAATAGAAAAAAAAATATTATAAAGAAACAAATGTCTTGTCCTATTGTCCACATATTCCGTTTTAAAATGTAAACAGGTACATGTAGGCTAGTTATATAACCATGGCGGTAACATCAAAAAGCACACGAAGCTTGTAATGGTTACAGTGTAACAGGAAAACGTGTAAATAGCTGCTGTGTTCGCTTTAACATCTTTTTTTTTCTCTGGAGACTTTTTCAAAGTGTTAATGTGACCCATTGCCCACCTTGACCTTTGACTTGTGGAATTTCTTTTAAACAGATCGTTTAGCTGCTGATTATTTTACATGCGAGCCATACGCATACAGGTGCCATACGTTTATTCTTGATGACATATTCCGTCCATTCTTGATATTTGCACTCAATAACTTAATTTCATTTCAATTTTCCCCCATTCGTCTTTCTAGTTATTAAATGGTGTTTGACCTTAAGCACTGCTCCCTGCAAGACAAGTGTTTATCTAAAAAGCAACTCCAGATAAAGAAGTCAGTAATGTGGAAATAATTGGTCGTGGAATTCTCAACGTCCACTTGAAACTCCCTACACAAGATCACTTCCATCTGTTTGACCAACGAAATGTCCACAGTTACAAAACACTTCTGCCTGGCATACCCTATTAGCCAGACTCTCTCAACCTGGCAAAGGACGTTTTGGCTCCAATGAATAAGGTTGTCAGACTGATGAACGTACGTGTAATAGTTCGGTCTCGAGTATGGGTATAGGGTCCCCAAGTGCCGGTATACAGGTCACAAGCACCGATCTACAGGTACCAAGTACCGGAGAACTGAGTTCGCACGGCTCAAGTAGTGTTTATCTTACTTGGTCGAATGACCTTGCGTCACTGAACAAAACTTGTCAATTAGACAAGCGTCCCGGGCTGTCTATTTTTCAGTCCATGACGTCATCTGCATGTAATAGGGACATTTAAATTATAATTAATGCTGTCGGGACCAAGCGCAAAGTACTTAGAACTCAAAATGTAAAATTGAATTTTGCCGATGAATGGGAGCCAGAATGATCAATAAATTAATCGTGGGCCGTCGAAATGTAGAGAAGAAGAAGAAGTCGTCCGCTAATCAAAAGTCACCATGTTCTACATCCTAGGGGACATATTAAGAAATAAACCGGAAAAAGTTATCAAATATTATAGAATTAAAAATAACTAATTTCCACAACTTGAAATTTACACCGAAAGAAGAAATTTAATGGCTTCAAAACGATATACACAGTGGCCTAGCGGAAAATATTTGCCACCCCACATTCGAAAAAAAAAAAAAACTATGCAGTTGACCAACTATGCCGCTCCTCAAATTATAACAAAATTGCCACCCTTGGAGCACCGCCCCTTCTTCCCCCGTCTCTATAACAAAATTGCCACCCCTGGAGCACCGCCCCTTCTTCCCCCGTCTCTATAACAAAATTTCCACCCTTGGAACAGCGCCCCTTCTTCCCCCGTCTCACACCAGTAGATATAAATGAAATTGACCTGAGCTGTACTTTGCTTGAAGTAAGGGAGAGTTGCTCAATTCGCCAGCCTGACTCTCTCGTCCTCGCCTATTAGGTCCAATGACTTAGTCAAAACAACTGGAAATAGACCAGTGTGTATTAGATGATCAATAGTGTGTTTTTTTTTGGGTGTATGTGTTTCACTATGCTCTTTATTCGTTCCGCGTCGCAGGAATGTTCACTGTGTCTGTGTCATACCGCCTACGGGACTCAATCTCCGGGTTCGATATCAGTCTTTGCCTTATCTTAGATGAGTTGCCGTACAAGCATAACGAGTTCCATCCACCCAGGATGCTGGTGATGTTTTTGCTTGTCTAGGCATTTGTTAAGGATTCAACTCCAGTCCCCAAGCTAGTGATTGCCTCAGTTTAGACCACTCGGCCGCCCGACGCCCCCGACGGTTGCTGGTGCCCTGTGCAAGCTTAAATGTGGCGCCCCTTATAATAAGTTTAAAAATTAAAGGAAAAAACTATTTATTCGGTAATGAGTTTATTACCTATGCTTTTGTTTATTGTTTGTTTAAAAAAAAAACATAGGTAATAAACTCATTACCGAATAAATAGTTTTTTTCCTTTAATGATTATACTTATAAGGGGCGCCAAAGTTAAGCCCTAGGTAAACTTTCGCCCTGTGCGAAGCACCCGTGCGACGCCCTCTTCCCTGTCCCTTTATCCAAATTAAGAATGCAGCTTTCATTGCATGAAACCCCATTGTATGAAAAGCGACTGTACGAAAAGTTAGAAGACCGTTTCTCGACCCCCGGACCCGAGATTCACACGTCAGTATAATAAAATGAGGGAATTTAAATATTTACTGGGCGCCCCAGGCGCCTCTATGGCCAAGGCGCCCTGTGGGCGAGGGCACAGGTCGCACACCTTAAAGGCCGACCCTGAATAGCTATTAATTATAAATTGTATGACGTCATCATGCTTAAACATAGACAGTTATTAGCATAGTTTTATTCGATTATGTAGAGCTAGACATAATTATATTTATATTTCTAATTGAACGGGAGCATCCTACACATAGTAGGCCTACAAGTTTAATCAATTATCATTAAGTCAAATACGCTTTTCTTTTATTGAAATGATCTAATCTGCTAATTTTGTAACACATTTTCCTGAATAACAGAGTTTAAAAAAAATATTCAGCCATATTTATTATGTCATATTTTGCCTTTATTGATAATTGTATTGATTTCCCTTTTGAGTCAACCATTGCAAACTATTTACTTTCAAACGTCTTCAATTAGATTGCCCATAATTTACATATTACAGACAATTTTTTTTATACATACCTAATTATATTACGTATAGTTAAATAATTACTGGACACAGAGATTTCTGTATAATAATTAAAACTCACATGAATATAAACATCAATAAAATGAAGAAAAAATAATTAAACAACCATCAATAATCCCATCGTTTATCAATATTTTTTTTTACTAAAAAATAAAATTTCTTGAGCGCAATTGAACCCACTACCATTATGTAGAGAAGATGATTTCTTGACACACCAACCAGGTCGCTGTTTTTATTTTTAAAGGTTAGTCAATAACTCAAAGTGACGTCAAATTGCTGGACTTGCTTTATTGCCTACTTAGTTGTATGAGATTGATGTGATTGACACATGCAGCACGTCATGAGCTTCTTCACCTGATTCATTTTCACATCGTCGATTTATTTGCCGAGCTGTTTGTTCCAGAATATCTTATGTCCAGCTATTGGAGTGATCGTTAGTTTTGGCGTGGAGGTGGTTGAGGTAGATTCGTTGCTAATTCATGATCATCACTGAAAACACCGCAGAATGGGTCAATGTTGTCACACGGGAATTATAGCAGGCATCACATTATGGCGCCCTATACAACCCACTGAAACCATTTGACAACCTATACATCCCACTGAAACCATTTGGCGCCCTATAAAACATATTGAAACCATCTGACACCCTATACAACCCACTGAAAACATCTGACAACCTATACAACCCACTGAAATCACCTGGCGCCCTATAAAACATATTGAAACAATCTGATACCCTATACAACCCACTGGAATTATCTGACGCCCTATAAAACCCACTGAAAACATCTGACAACCTATACAACCCATTGAAACTATCAGATACCCTAAACAACCTAATGAAACATCTCTACTGATAGATTTGCTAATAACGTAAAACAGAAGATGCTATGGATCATAAAGTCTTTTTGGTTGAAGATCTTGGGGGTGGGGGGCATGTATTGCAGACAAGGGTGTACTGGGGAGTTCAAGCGGCTCGGGAAAAAATCAAAGCGGTCCGGGAAAAAAAAAAAAGTGGCCCTATCTTCATGACTTTTATTTGTATTATATCACCGGTACTAGTGGCCCTTCGGGAATCTTCCCGGTGTCCCGGCGGCCCAGTCCACCCCTGATTGCAGAGGGCGTTCTGTCTTGCAAATATTTTTAACGGGCTTCTGGACAAAAATTAGAGATATGTTGGTACCTGATCCGTTGACTGATTATTAAGTTTCATGTGGTTATTTTTAGTACAATTTTATGCGTTGATTACACATTTTCAAAGGCTTTTACTGATAATCAAATGATAACGTGTACATTTTATGAAAACATTAATCCAGTTTTAAGAAGGTCTTGCGGGCTGAAGGAAGTGTTTCAGCGGGCCGTGTGTGGTCTTCGGGCCGAAAGTCGCCCACACCAATTTTGTTTTATAAATATAATTTTTATTTTTTAAAAAAATGAAACAAATTGAACTTAACAAATGTAAGTAATTTTTAACTTGGTCCTGCCGTTACCTGTTGGTATAAAAATGCTCCTCTACCATTTGGGTGGCTTTGTGTGTGCTCAGACCACACGTGAGTAAATACTTATGTCGGCGCCGGCGTTTGTTCTACAGTGAATGTTAACATGCTAAATGCACGCTCGCTCAGTCCGCCTTCAGTAACGAAATGTTAGGCAACCCACGTCACGACCCCCGGTGTGTGTCCACGTGACCAGGCGTGAGAGGAAATGCAATATTTGACATCGACACATTTTTTTTTTTTTTTAAACCCGGAACAATAACATTGTAAATGACTGTGAAATGGATCATTTGTGTACTTTTGTGTTTGAATGGCAAGATGGATAGCAATTAAAAAGTTATAAATAACAAAAAAATTCGTAAAGACAAATTACTTGAAATTGTCCTTGTTGACAATTGGGGGAAAAAAAGTAATTTGAAAGTAAAATGAAAGTATACTGTAATAACCCTCTTTCCCGTAAAGGCAACGATCAGCTGGTCAAAAGGAGAAGTTGGTGTGAAGGTCTCATCTGTTGGTCCCAACACGGGTAGGCCTATAAATGGATGCTCGTATAATTTTAACCCTGACAAGTTGTGGTTGATGGACAAGTTGGGGGGTTGATCAACGCAGTGGTGACTGAAATATTCTAGATCACGATAGAAATGACGACGGGATTCCCTCATCAGGTAGGTCTCAGTCAAAGACTTGGACTAGATAGATGCAGATGGTAGTGAGCCATCGAGATTTTAAATATTCATCATCAAGAACGAATAAAAGGCGTCTTTTGGTAGTCAGGTCTTCACAACATCGCGTCTCATAAAGAATGGCGACCCGTCCATCCAAAATGCCCTTTTACGCTGTGGGCGGCCATGAATGGTACCGAAACTTGCTATGCTTCCTGGAATAAACAAATAATTGTTTTTTAATGCATCGCTGAGTTAACGAAAATTGTAACCAATGAACAGGCTCGTGAAATTTCCAAAGATCCTTTCCATGGAATGTCTCTGAAAATCAAATTTTAAATCCTGTTTTTTTTTTTAAATAAATGAATTATTGTTGTTTTTGATGATTTAAATGTTATATTGCTGGGAGAATCTATTTCTATGGTTTCTATTCACGTAAAGTAAGGTTTCTTAAAATATTCTGCAATTAGGTGCAGGAAACTCGTTTCAAAGCCGTATCAATTTTATTTTGCTTTTGAAAAATGTGGTCGAAAAATTGTTTCAAATTTACCCCCCGGGGTGAGCTACAAAACTTGCGCCCCCCCCCCCACCCAACAAAAACCTCATAATTGATACAATTTTATGTAAATGCCCCAAATGTGCTGTCTTGGACGTTTTCGTCCCCACCCCCTTTTTAGCCTTTATTGAGTACGTCACTATGTAAACATCGGTTCTCATATTTCTAATGTTTGTCAGATTGTGTACGTCTGTGTAGCCATTCTATTGTGCAAGAACTGCTGTGGATCACCAAAAACAGTAAGTATTTAACCATTAATTTTAAAACAAATCTTTCTCTTCTGATTAATGGGATTTTCTTTTCAATACATTCTCAGAGAGGCTAAATTCTGGTTTGAAGCATGGTTTGTGTGTGTGTGTTGTTGTTTTTTTTGTTTCTTTGGCAGCTGCGTGGAATCTGTTCACGTGTAAATCGGTGTACACTAGATCAGAGTTTCTCATTTTTTATACTTCTCCTTCGCGATCATTAACATTAAGATTTGTATCGCCTATGCTGGCATACAGGTAAATGTAACAGATATCCTATATTATAATATAAGCATTTACTCATACAAGACTGTAAAGAAATCAAACTTAACAAAAAATGTATTAATGAGTACGTCACGATAATCTAACCTAGATTTTCAAACGTTTTTTTTTTCTTCTTTCGACGACACGTTAATTTTGCCTTTGTGGTCCGGTACCGGGTCGGGACCCGGCATTTGGGAAACGCTGCACTAAATCATGATAATCATGATGGGTGTTTAGATATAAAATAATATGGAAAAGTTAATCTAAAGTACTCTTATTTAATCAAGACAGGTCAGCTTTAAATAAGTGTGTAATTCTTTAACGCTCCATAAAATCAATTAAAAACACAATCTACCAGTTTGACTAGTTTGAGGGTCTGTCTTTAAAAATTAAGATGAATCAGCGCGTTAGGAAACAGTAACAAGTTGGCATTATCTCCACGCCAGAAGAAAGACCACAATATAATCAGTAACATACACTATATACCAATCGAGCTTGACTACACCTGGACTCACTCTATACGAGTGGTTCTCAACCGTTCTAAATCCGTGACCCATTTATACAGTTCCTCGTGTTTTGGCGACCCCCAAACACCCAATTATTTTCGTTACTACTTCATAACTGCAGCGTACATGTGTTTTCCTATGGTCTTAGGCGACCCCTGTGAAATTGTCGTTCGACCCCCCCCCCCCACCTTTCCACAAAAGGTCTCGCGACCCACAGGTTGAGAACCGTTGCTCTAGCCTGACATATATCAGTTGTGCTATCAATCTCACAACATGTGTTGTTAGGTGGGGAAAACAACGTCATAGCCTGCCGCTGGAGTGCCATATAAACTCACACAAAAAAATGACCAGCTCTGTTTCTCCAGTTTTAACCGAAACTTTTCCTTTTCTTAAACACATTTACTCGTTCTCCTTAGTTACTATTTGCAAACAATATACATACTAACCAACCCACTTTCTTCTAGGATACTCTAGACCAACTCTACTTTCTAACTATGCATTACGTTGAATACAAAGCCAGTAAGCGGATTTTTCTTTTCACCGCGCACAAAACTGCGCCCCATTGTTCATTGAACGGTGAAATCAATCAATTTCTTTTATGGGCTTGTAGTGGGCTCGACCCCCACCCCCCCCCCCCAAAAAAAAAAACCCAACCTGTTTTAAATCTGGGTCAGTGGCGTAGCTAGGGGAGGGGGGGTCCAAATTCGAAAGTTCCCCCGGGCACCTACTTGAGAGGGGGGGCCCCCAAAGGAGCATCCGATTTTTTTTTTTACATTAAATAATGTCGAATGTCAAAATGCAGGGGCCCCCAAAGAGGCCAAGCCCCCCGGCCCCCAAATCCTTAGCTATCCTTAGCTACGCCACTGATCTGGCTACACTACTGTATATATCATAGTGAAAGAAAATTACAAGACCATAACATTTTGATATGTTTTTATTTGAAAATATTCTTTTAAAGTTTTCATATCCTGGTGTTTAAAGTATTTTTTTTCATTATTTTTTTGTTTACATTTTATAACAAATGTATGGTTTCAATTTCAAATAATCAGATGGTTATGACTAAATTTGGTGCGATATTTAATTTGGAATAAAATCGAAAAAAACAACAAACAAACATCCACTTAAACGCAAATATTTATCTACAACCTTGCAGATCGACCCACTGATGACATGTCAGACCACTCCCCTTCCTTGTGTTCCCCTGTCACCAGGAGCGTCAGTGACTCATGAGTGTCAGGCGGATGTCAATTGCACAGCAGGGGCCAGATGCTGTTACATCGGGTGCACCCGTACATGTGTTGTACCGGAACCATGTGACAGAGTGGTAAAGCACATTTTGTACATTGTACTCAGTGACAATTGGTTTAAATACGTTCAACCGAAATGAGGGAAAAGTGGTTAAATACAACCCAAAATTAAGGGAATTTAGTTAAATACAACCCAAATAAGGAAAAGTTGTTACATACAATCTAAAATTAGGGGAAAGTTGCTAAATACAACCCTAAATTAAGGTAACATTGTTAAATACAAGCCAAAATAAAAGGAAAGTTGTTAATTACAACCCAAATTTGGGGTAAAGTTAAATACAACTCAAATGAGTAAATGTGGCTAAATCATTGGCTCTCAAATGTTATCTCCTTGACTATAGTTTTGAACATCCATTAGTCTATAAATAATATTCAACATGTGTTGGTACATCATTTAAAACTAATTTTCAAAAAGACAGAAAAGTGACATTTAATACTGCTACCCACCCCCTCCCTTAAACCGGCCTCACATTTGAGAAAACAACAGAGGCGCCACCCTATAGCAAAATAAAAGATTAGAAAATAACAGAGGCGCCACCCTATAGCAAAATAAAAGATTAGAAAATAACAGAGGCGCCACCCTATAGCAAAATAAAAGATTAGAAAATAACAGAGGCGCCACCCTATAGCAAAATAAAAGATTAGAAAATAACAGAGGCGCCACCCTATAGCAAAATAAAAGATTGCCTTACCCAACAAAATTAGGCTGTAAAGTCAAGTGTAAAGTTGGTCTATGTACATAGTTAATACTGACAATGGTGATGCCACTCTATCAAGCCTATCTCGTTTTAGGTATGCAAGTCAGGTTACTCTTGTCAATCTAAAGAAACACCCTGTGGTAAGCCCCCTTGTCAGAGAGAGGCTTCTTGTATTCCAGAAGGTAAATATTAATTTTTAAAAATATAAATTATTTTTTTTTTAACGAAAAAAAAACAACCACGAAAACTATTCCAATTATAATAAGACAGTGATTTAAACAACTCATTTATGAAGAGCACTTTCTAGTTTCCTCTTCTTCGTCTTCTTCTAGATATTGATGGCCCATAATCGCTTTGTATTGATCATTCTGGCTCCTTTATATGCAGAGGGGGTTCGCGATGTTTCTGTTTGAAGAGAATACTTCACTAGTAGCACGGGGCAAGGGCTACTCAGAGATGGTATCAGGAACTGGTGGTCGGACGGCGTGAACCACGCATCCACACATTCCATGAAAAATATATTAATGCTTATAACATATAATTAAACACAATAAAAAAATAGGTTATTTTAATAATGTAATTTTAAAGATATTTAAAGTGATTATTGTTCAAAGCTTCTATTGTGTCCTCTTCAGCCCAAGTCCGCTGTCCTTCTCCAGCATGCACAACAACCAACTGTCCGGCTGGCTATGAGCGCGTCAATGACACCACGGGTTGTGAGACTTGCCAGTGTCAGCCAAAGAAAGGTAGCCATCGTCAAACGACACGTACCCATCGTAGTCTGTCTGGAAATAACGCTAAGAGATATAATCTTTGGAACAGCGTTGTCTAGAACTAAAGCTAAAAGATCTAATGCTAAGAGATACAATCTTTGGAACAGAGTTGTCTAGACGTAAAGCTAAAAGATCTAATGCTAAGAGATACAATCTTTGGAACAGCGTTGTCTGGACCTAAAGCTAAAAGATCTAATGCTAAGTGATACAATCTTTGAAAACAGCTTTGTCTAGAGCTAACGCTAAAAGATCTAATGCTAAGAGATACAATCTTTGGAACAGCGTTGTCTGGACCTAAAGCTAAAAGATCTAATGCTAAGAGATACAATCCATGGACCAGCGTGGTATTTCAATATATTCAACCTTCCACTTTGATATTTTCAACAAATTTATTTCCTGTATTAACGGGAAGTTTTTTTAAATTATTTTTTTAAAAGTATGTTGAGAATGATGAGCTTTAATAATCTGAAATCTTAAACGATCAATTATCAATTATCAATCTATGACAACATCCTCAATTTTACGGGTGATCGCTAGAGTTACTTTTTAGCACGTACAAACGTTATGAGTTTTGATAAGCTGAAATGTCAAAAGTAACCAATAAAAAAATTATATCTCTTCAAGTGTGTGGCCCAACATGCCAAATGTATTGCGCCTACGGTAACGTCATTGGAGCCGACGGTTGTCCAATCTGTCAATGTAACCAGGAACCAGAACACCCTTGCTCGAAAATGGTGAGTTCAGCAAATCTTCCAAACTTCTAAACACAGCTTGCTCACTGCTCCGCTGCAAAGAAGCGTTTTGCATCTCACGTTTGATTCAATCGTCAGATAGAAGATGAGAATCTACTTGACATATAGCCTACTAGCTAGTAGTTCAAAGATGAAGTCAAATCGGTTACAAACGAGGAGGATAAGATCTCGAACCAGTGTTTCTCAACCTTCCTAATGCCGCGACCCTTTAATACAGTACCTCATGTTGTGGCGACACCAGACCACAAACTTATTTTCGTTGCTACTTCATAACTGTAGAGTATGTATGTGTTTTCCGATAGTCTTAGGTGACCCCTGTGAAAGAGTCGTCCGACCATCCCAAAGGGGTCGCGAACTATTGGTTGAGAACCGCTGTCTTAAACAAAAACTTATGTTAATTTTATAGTTTTAGTTTTCAAATGTATCCATTAGTTGTTTTCTTGACCTTGTCACTGACGGTGAAAGTGTTGTTCAACACATCTCACTGTACTGCTATTTATCTAAATGATGTCATCTTTAGACTTGCTCGAAGACACAAGAGTGCCGACTTCTAAAAACCAGTTGCAGCCAAGCCCCCTGTAAGCCAACAGCTGTATGCGTCACAAGTAAGTACCGGTATGGCGTAGTTGAGCCTACAGCTGTATGCGTCACAAGTAAGTATGGCGTAGTTGAGCCAACAGCTGAATGCGTCACAAGAAGGTATGGCATAGTTTGACCAACAGCTTAACGTAAAGTTGAAAAATGCTAAGAGAAAGCTAGATACTGTGGTAAATATTTCATTTAAATAAAATATATAAGCAAACATCTATAATAGCATAAATTCAAACCTTAAATATGTTGATTTCGTAATTCGAACGCAAACGGGGAAGGGGTGGGAGGGTGGGAAGATGTTCGATATTCATGTATTGATTTTATGAAAAAGTGGCTCATTTATGCGTTTTCTAATATTTGGACTGTCAAACCTCAAGCTTTTATTTTCTCTCTGATAGGTCCATATTCGATGTGCAATGAATGTTTCATTCAAAGCAATTACACATTGTTTTATCAGACATGTCTAAGTGTAAATGTTTGCAATAGAATGATTCCATTTGTTTTTTTTTTTTGGTTTTTTTATCAGACAGGCCTAGATGTAAATATTTGCAGTAGAATCATTCCATCTGGTTTTACTAAAGCGTGTTAATTGTTTACATTTGACCTCCTCACATCATATTTCCCTCGAATGCCAATTTTGCCTTGTGAAATTTTCACGTTTTGTACAAATTTGCAGGGGGTGGTGAGTTGGGGGGGGGGGAGGTATCATTTTCAAGTCTATACTACACAAATCCCCAAAAGATGTTTTTTGGATTAATTGATCATTTTTTAAAAACTAAAGAGGCGGCAGGTATTCTTTTCTTCATCCCGTGGGGGGTTGACTGTTAGGAAAAGAAAATATGTGTTGCCATTGGTGAATAGAATATGTTTCAAACGCGATGTCTGTTGATGAAAAGGCCCCAAACAGATTTGAGAAATTTTGTGAAATACAAGATATGCTCCACAAAGTTTCTGATTTCATTGAACGATACAAGTTCTTCTCTTCGGTGTGACAGAAATGAAATGTGATGTCTGTGCCATGCTGTAGTACATTCTTCCCCCGTGTCTGGGGGGGGGGGCAAGCTTTCGTCGACAGGAACTTCACAGTTCCGCACAAGTTTTGCATACACCATGCTGAGCCCATGACTCAACTTCAATTCCTAATTTGGCACCAAATTATCTTTTTATTTATTTAACTCGGGGCAGAATTCCTACACGTTGAACATAAAATCTG
>CAXITT010000282.1:306078-333963 GCA_964033795.1 Lymnaea stagnalis
ACCCTACTTCACTTTAATCAACGGCTCCAGACAGCGTCCTAGGGTGGAGGGGGGGGGGGGGGGGCTGGCCTTTATATATGAATTCAATCTCACCATCAATACAAAATTATTTTCCTTTTTAACAAGAATGCAAAGATGTTGACATTACAAATGAGACTTATTGCAAACATACGTCGAAATGCAATATAAAATATCAGTTTAGAGTGCACATCCCTCTGTTAAAATTATCTTAACATTACAACCTCAACAGTTGATTCAACTTTCTCATTTCATTTACTGCCACTTATTAATTCAACAACATCTGGACATGGTGGAACAAATGAAAAAAAAAATTAGGATTTGTACAAGGACTAGGAAATGAAGTTTATTAAACAGAAAATTCAAATTAAAATATTGAAAAGTGCATCCAATAAATGAAACTGGTGACTTTCGAAAATGAAAAGACAAATATTTTAATCCTAATTGGCATGGAAATAAAACACATTCTAATACTAATTGGCATGGGAATAAAACACAATACATATACTTATTGGCATGGAAATAACTCAGTCAGATACTCATTTGGCATGAAAATAAGAGTCAGATACTCATTTGGCATGAAAATAAGACATGTGCATATATTAATTAGCATGAGAATAACACACATACATATGTTTATTGGTATAAAAAAAAATGAATATATAAATTGGCATGAGAATAATATACATACATATACTATTGACACAAGAATAACACTCATACAAATACTAATTTGAATAAGTGTAACACACATTAAGGTACTGATTGGCAGGGAATGAACACACATTCATATACTAATTGGCATGGAAATATCACAAAAACATACCAATTCGCATTGAAATAAACAAAAAAATACTAATTGGCAAGGAAATAAAACACATTCATATTTACTATCTGGCATGGAAATAATATACACAAAAATGATACTAAAACTAATTGGCATTGAAATAACACACATACACATTATACTAATTGGTATGTGAATAACACATACATAATCTCATTGGCATGGAAATAACACAAATACATATACAAATTGGCATGGGAAAAGGCCACATTTATATACTAATTGGCAAAGAAATATAACACAATAAATATACCAATTAGCATTAAAATAACTAACAATATACTATATGGAAATAACACGGACATGAAATAAATACATATAATAATTTGCATGGGAATAACACACATTCATATATTAATTTACATGTAAATGACAGAAAAACATGGCATGGAAATAATACACATTCATATACTCATTGGCATGAGAATAACACACATACATATACGAATACAGCGGTTCTCAACCTGTGGGTCGCGACCCCTTTGGGGGTCGCGGGACCCTTCCCCAGGGTCGCCTAAGACCATCTGGAAACACATATTCTTACAGCTATGAAGTGGCAACAAAAATAATTGTGTGGCTGGGGTTGCCACGACACGAGAAACTGTATTAAAGGGTTGCGGCACTAGGAAGTTTGAGAACCACTGTACTAATAGGTATAAAAAACACACATACATATAATAATGGCATGAGTGTAACACAAATATACCAATTACTATGGAAATAACACAGAAATATACCAATTAACATGCAAATAAAACACACCTATACCATTTAGTATGGAAATAACAAACAGACAAATTAGCATGGAACTAACGAAAATACAAATTAACACTTAAACACAAATATATGTGTTGTTTATGGTAGCACCATTCTAAAACCAATCTATCTTTTTTTTCCTCAGAAGCAGCATAATGAATAAGAATAAACCAAAGTGGACCCAAGAAGCTTTGTTGGAAGCTTTAAAAGCTGTAGACAATGGGATGCCTAAGAGAAAGGCTGCTGAAGCTTATGGCATTCCTTGGGGAACTTTTATTAATAAAGTTACTGGAAGACGAGGAATAAATAGTGCACCAGAGAGAACCTTTCTCACCAAAACTGAAGAGGAGGAGATAGTGAAATTTATTAAAGACTCTGCAGACAGAGGGTTCGGAAAATCAAAACAAGAGCTCTTTACAATTATACAGCAAATGTTAAATTTCCGTAACCGGAATTCCAAATTTCCAAATAATATGCCGACAGAGAAGTGGTATCGAAATTTTAAAATGAGATATCCACAAATAGTCCTACGCACAGCTCAAAAACTTGGGAAACAACGGGCTGCTGTAACAAAGGAATCCCTCATCAAATGGTTTGATCAATTAACTGCAACAGTCAAAGACATAGATGCCTCGATATTCCTTGA
Source organism: Lymnaea stagnalis (assembly GCA_964033795.1). Lineage (NCBI taxonomy): Eukaryota > Metazoa > Mollusca > Gastropoda > Lymnaeidae > Lymnaea > Lymnaea stagnalis. Next base: position 308,346 of record CAXITT010000282.1, read on the forward strand.
GCCCAATCGAATTTTTAACTGCGACGAATCAGGGTTCAGCCTTGATTCTGGGACCGGAAAGGTTTTAACGTTCATGGGAACGAAATTTGTTTACCAGCTAGGTAGTGAGCAAAAAACAATGATCACTGCACTTGTTTGCTGCAATGCCATAGGGGACTATGTGTGGCCAATGCTTATATACCCTGGTACTCAATTCCGTGGCTTTAAGCCAAATGAAGTATTTGAGGAGTGCTTCATTACAAAATCAACAAATGGATGGACCAATCAGACCATATTTGCTGATTGGCTGGAGCAGGTTTTTCTTCCCCAAACAGCACAGCTAAAAAAGCCGATTCTTCTTTTAGTTGATGGCCACATAAGTCACCAGTCAATCCAGGCTGCCACTCTGTGCAAAGAGAACAACATTATTCTCTATGCCCTGCCTGCCCATTCATCTCACATCATGCAGCCCTTAGATGTGGGCATTTTCAAAACAATGAAGGCAGAATGGCGGAAGGCTGTGAAAAAACAAAATGAAGCTGAGATTATAACGAAACGTACATTTGCAAATGTATTTAAAGAAGCTTACCAGGCAACAGTGCAGAAAAGTCTTGCGCAACAAGCATTTAAAATCAGTGGGTTATACCCATTAGATCCAACAAACATTAACTGGCAGAAAGTACTGCCCAGCATGTCCATGGAAGTGGGAAATCAGACACATACTGTGCCTGACGGGGCAGCCACACCCCAACATCAGCCTGCAGCCGGACAAGACACACCAGCTTTGCTATCTCTCTCAGATGCCACTATCACAATTATGCCCTCTCCACAAAACCCATCTAGTTCTACACCAGCCCCACATTTACGAGCCTCTCTGTCAGACGACCATATACCAGCCCCTGTACCAGTGCCTTCTAGTTCATCAGAAGCAGAACCCCCATGTATTGCTGGCACAAGCACCTGCCCCGATGCTTCATCTGACATTGCTTCAAATTTAAAAAAATTTGCAATGATTTGTGCACAGATTGGAGAGTCAGAGTTAAGGCTATATTATGAAAGGCTGGAAGAGGGTTATGACTGTGATGACCCATTGTACAGATTATGGAAGCTTTATCATGGGAATATTCTATTGCACCATTCCAAATCAAGCAGACAAAATCCTCCACCTAATGTTGCAAAGGATCCACTGTCATTGCCTGTTCTGAAACAGAGCTCCATGAGAAGAAGAACACAACAAAAGCTCCCACCACTGATCAGTGGAAAAGAATTCATTGACCATCTGATAAACAAAGACCGGGCAGAAAAAGAAGAAGAAGAAAGAAAGGCCATAAGAAAAATAGACCTAGAAAAAAAGAAACAAGAGAAATTAAAGGCTATAGAAGAGAAAGCAAAAAGAAAGGAAGAGAAAATAAAATTACGAGAAGAACAAAAAAGACAGAGGGAGGAAGAAAACCAAAGGCGAAAAGAAGACAGAAAGAGGAAACTGGAAGAGAAAAGACAGCTGAAAGACAATTCAAAAGGGAAAGGGCCGAAGAAGAGAAAGACAAACAAAATGGATGATTCTGAAACAGATACAAGCATTGATGAGTCTCAAATGATTTTCGATGACGAGTCGGAAGATGATTTTGAGGATTTAGATCTAGATTTAGACTAGACTAGTCTAGACTAGAGTCTATTTCAGAATGCAATTTTTTTTATTAGTTAGAATTAAATAAAAATCAACCATGAATGTCATGAAAAAATGCATGAGTTATTTGTTTTAATGTTGTAGTCTAGTCTATATGTGTCACATTTATGTATGTTTTTATGTGTGTATCTGTGTGAGTGTATTGGGAGATCCTTAGCTTTAAATCACAACTGGTTTCAGTGAGGGCACCTTTGTGGTTGCACTGTGGTCAGGTGGTTGCACTTAGGGCAAATCATTGGTTGCAGGGCGGGCAGGTGGTTGCTTAAGGGGCTACTCAGACGTAAGCATTTTTTCCTATTATTATGCTAGTTATCTGCTAGAACATCTCCTAAACACTGCCAAGTCAGTGATTTCACTTGGTGCCCTCTAAGCAACCAATAATTTTTTTTTTTCTCCGATCATTAAAAAGTTGTGAGGAAGAGTTGACTCGTGGTTGCATTGGGGCAAGTTACTCTACCAATTGAGATGGAAAAACATAAAAAGATACCAATTAGCATGGCAGTAACATTCAACCAAATGACATGGAAATAACATAAATCTATACCAACAATCATGGAGAAAACACAAATATACGAAATTAACATGGAAATAACACACAAATGTGCCAATTAAAATAAAAATAACACTCATATATCAATTGCCATGGAAATAAATACATATGCCAATTAGAAAAGAAATAACAGACATACCATTTAGAATGGAAATAGCACACTTATATATAAATTAGAATGGAAATAGCACACTTATATATAAATTAGAATGGAAATAGCACACATCAATATACCAATTAGCATGGGATTAATAAACATAAATTAACTTATGAGAATTGGCATGGAAATTAAACATTCATCAACTAATTAGTATGGGAAAAACAAACATACCAACAATCTTGAAATAATAAACATACATACGCAAAACAGCATGGGAAATAACAAAAATATATATACCAATTATTAGCATGGAAATGACAAACATTAACATGGAAATAACTAGCATATACACCAAATGACAATGAATTATAAAATATGCAAACACAAATTAGCATGGAAATAATATATTAATACACAAAAATTATTAAAACCCACATACATATATAACAACATGCATTCGAGAAAACATAAATACACATAGCAAATAGCATTGAAAAACCTTCACACAATTACCAATTAGCATAGAAATAATAAACATGCATAAACAAAATAGCATGGAAACAAAAAAAAATGTATATACAAATTAATGTACCAATTAACATGAAAATAATAAATATACATATATTAATTAGCATGGAAATATGAAACATACATACACCAATTAGCTTAAGAATAACACACATAAATATACCAATAAGCATTGGGAAAAACACCTAAACATACACCAATTATCAAATAAGACACATGCTTACATCTATAGGAATGGACAATCAAATTTACTTACAAAAATTTGCATTAAAAAATAACACATACATGAACCAGTTAGTATGAAAATAACATTTACATATATAAATCGGTATGTGAATAACACACTTACATATACTAACTAACAATGCAATAATACACAAACATACACCCATTAGCGTGGGGAAAACACACATACATATGCCAATTAGCATGAGAATAACATTTATATACTAGTTAGCATGGATAACACACGTTCACTTACCAATCAGCATGGAAAAACACAAAAACATATGCCAATAAACAGATACAATATAAAGATAGACCCAGAGATCCTTAATGTCCCTCCAGCAACAGACAATGATAACTACCCTATTCTCCGCGCAGAAGTAGAAGCGGCAGTCCAAGCACTCCAAACAGAAAGGCCGCAGGAGCGGATAATAATACTTATTTTAGTCATTGGTGGGTCCTGCATCTGAAGGAGTCTTTGCTTTAATTACGATGATTTAGTTTTCAGTTTGAATTGACTCTAACGTGTAGTTAAGTTATGGACTTAATGGAGAGTCGGTGGAGCTCCCAAGCTTAAAGGTTTGTGTGTGTATTTTATTGCTATTTGGTATATGTATTTGTGGTATTCACATGCCAATTAATATATTTTATCTCCAAGCTAATAGAAGTAGCACCGGGAAGAATGAGTGGCACTGGACATCACAGGGTGTGGACAACGGCACTGTGAGCTGACGACGGCAACAGGACAGAGAAGCGGCACGGAGGTAGGTGTATATATTTTTATTTAATGCTGTTAAGTGATTTATGTTTGTGTCATTTCTTTGCTAATTGGTACAAGTAGTGGAACGGAAAAGAAAGAAATCAGAAGTGAATAACAGCCGCACCCGAGCACAGAAAAACAAGTCCCAGAAGGAGTATGCAGATGCAAATAAGGAAGTTAAGAAAAGCATCAAGAGGGACAAGAAGGAATTTGTTGATAAACTTGCTAAAGAAGCAGAGGATGCAGCTCACCAGGGGAACATGAGGGAACTGTTTGATACCATTAAGACGCTGTCAGGGAAATTTAGTAAGGTAGAGAGACCAGTGAAGGACAAAATGGGAAACACCATACCAAGTGAGGAGCAACAGAGAGGGAGATGGAAGGAGCACTTTGAAGAGCTCCTGAACAGGCCTGAACCAAGAAATCCAGATATCCAACCAGCCGATAATGACCTGCTAATTGACTAATAGTCCCACCAAAGAAGAGATTAGCAGGGCCATTAAACAACTCAGAAATGGAAAGGCTGCGGGACCTGATGGCATCCCAGCAGAGGCACTGAAGGCGGACCTGGAAACCAGTGTGGAAATGCTACACCCTCTGTTTATGAAGATATGGGAAGAGGAGCAAGTTCCTTCCGATTGGAAAGAGGGATACCTTATCAAGATCCCAAAGAAGGGAGACTTAAGCTCCTGCTCGAACTACAGAGGGATCACCCTGCTGTCCATCCCAGGAAAGGTTTTCAACCGTGTACTACTTAACAGGATGAAAAACGCTGTAGACCCTCTGTTGCGGGACGAACAAGCCGGCTTTCGCACCAACAGATCCTGCACGGACCAGATAGCGACACTGCGCATCATTCTAGAGCAGTCACTAGAGTGGAACTCGCCGCTCTATGTCAACTTTGTTGACTATGAAAAAGCCTTCGACAGTGTTGACAGGCAAACCCTGTGGAGATTGCTAAGGCATTACGGGGTGCCACAGAAGATTACTGATATAATCAGAAACATGTACGAAGGGATAAACTGCCGAGTTATCCATGGCCAGCAGTTGACAGATGCTTTCCAGGTGAAGACTGGTGTGAGACAAGGTTGCTTGCTGTCACCATTCCTCTTCCTGTTAGCCATTGACTGGGTGATGAAAACATCTACACAGCAGAAAAGGAATGGCATCCAATGGACCTTGTGGGATCAACTGGATGATCTTGACTTTGCTGATGATCTTGCACTTCTTGCACATACCCAACAACAGATGCAGGAGAAAACAAACATTGTCGCAGCCACTTCTGCTAGCATGGGTCTCAAAATTCACAAAGGGAAGAGTAAAATCCTCAAGGTTAATGCCACCAGTACATCACCCATTATGCTTGAAGGAGAAGCCCTTGAGGAGGTGGACAGTTTTGTTTACCTTGGTAGCATGGTAGATAAACAAGGTGGTACAGATGCGGACATCTAAGGATAGGAAAAGCAAGAGCAGCCTTCCAACAACTCAAGAATGTTTGGGTCTCTAACAGCTTAGGCAGCAAGTTAAAAGTAAGGATTTTTAACAGAAGCCCATTGAGGAAGAGATTCTCCAGAAGCGGTGGAGGTGGATTGGTCATACACTAAGAAAACCTGCTTCTAACACAAAGCAAGCCCTGAAATGGAACCCACAGGGTAAGCGGAAAAGAGGCCGTCCAAGAAACACTTGGCGCCGAGAATTGGAGACAGACATCAAGAAAATTGGCCATGAATGGAAGATCCTGGAGAAGCTGGCCCAGGATAGAGATGCCTGGAGGTCTCTAGTAGGTGGCCTATGCCCTTGGAGGAACCGCAGACGCCGACGATGATCGGTGGATGCCCCTCATGGACGAGAAGGCTCAACAACAAGTTTGTGGGTTTGGTTGAATTTATGTCAGACTTGGTAGACTGGTCAACTGTGCCACTGGGCACCATTCCGGATATGTAAGCTCGAGCTTCCGGATCTGTAGGTGAGCATAACATAAGTTGTGGTTCTTAGATTCCAATCAAAAGTGCTGCATCATTTATTTCTTTTGGTGTTTTAACAAGTTGTTAATATATATTTTTCAAAACAACCAATAAATATTGTTTCAGACAAATTAGGGAGAAGCATATTTTAAAATGAGAGGCATAGATCTTAGCTTTTTAGTTAATGTATGAAATTTTTTTATAAAATTAATCTAAAACAATAGCAGACCTGCCAACCATTCGATTTTGTCGGTATCAAACACATTTTTTACCAATCATTCCGACCTTCCATCAAACGCCTTAAAATTCAGATTTTTCTAACTTATTAATTTTTCACCGTCACAAAAATCCGAAAGCGACCAAATTTTTTTTTTTAAATCTCATACAACAGGAAGTGTTGAATTTGTTTTTACAAAGTGCATACATTTCTGGCAACTGGATAAATAAGTAAATTATTCTCGAGGATATTTATCCGGCAATTATTTATTTCGACCAAGTCACAAGACCACTGTAACAAAGTGTCACATGACCACTGTAACAAAGTTGCAAAAGATATTTGTCCGTCACCTTGTCATGTGACCGCTAATTGTCAATCAGAGTTTATGGCACTTAATTTCAACAAATTTAAGATAGTCTGGACATTTACACGAAAAAGAAATCTGTTCAATTATGAAAAAAGAAATTCTAGAACCATTGCTGGTATATATAATGAACAATTGGTTGAAAAGAGCCAATGTTTTTTTATAAAGCGTAGAAAGCCTGCCGGATGAATATCTCACGCTCTTTTTGTCCTGTCGCCTGACATGTAGAAACTGCCTTGTTTTTATCGAAGCCAACATGACAGTAGGCTGGTGCAATGTTACAGATGTGGGGGAATGGGGCATGTTTCTAACGTGTGTCCCACTGTCCCAAAGGGGCCGGAAAAAACAAGCAGAAAACAGAACTATCGTGATAGTAGAGCCCACTACCCTGGTGATAGAATATGACTCCAACCAGTCAATAAGCACAAGCAACACTGTGGAGCGTGTAAAAACCTCCACATCAATAAAAGCCCAGTTTTCCCTTGCAAACCTGAATTTTTTTATAGCATAGTAGAAAATAAAATTAAAGATAAGTCAGTGGGTACATTACGCTTGGAGGAAGGCTTGTTAAACGGCAAACGGGTAAAAGTCCTTAGAGATACGGGGTGCAGCATTATAAGATGCAGGGCAAACTTGATTGATAAGCATACAATCTTGCCTAGTTATTAAGTTATTACACATTAAAACTGATCGACGGACAGGTCCGGCAATATCCCACAGCTTACGTTGAGATAGATACTCCATATGTTAAAGGCACATTTGTGTCAGCACTCTTTGATGACCCCGTGGCTGATTTAATAATAGGTAACGTAGATGACGCCCATACATTAGATGCCAACGCAGTCACAAGAGCCATGACAACTAAAGACTCGGTAGTTAAAGAAGAACCCCAGGATATGTTTATCACTAAGGATCCCAGTGTATTTGACCCCACATGCTTTGCAGTAGACCAAAAAAATGACCCATCATTAGATAAATTCTGGAAAAAAGCCGAATCAGGAGAATGGCACGAAAAGAACAGTGGGATAACGACTTTTATTGTCAGGAAAGGGCTTCTGTATAAGCACTATGAAAAAAAAAGACAGGGCAAATAGAAGAACAACTGGTAATTCCCGAAAATAGAAGGGACTTCATTCTCTCAAATGGGCATTCGGGACTTCTAGCTGGACACATGTCCATAAACAAGACGCGGGAAAGAATTTATGCTCAATTTTATTGGCCTGGGATAGATAGAGATATTAAAAAATTATATAAAAACATGTGATATTTGTCAAAAGGCCAGATACCCAGGACAGGAAAAACCCGTAGAACTAGGGAAAATGAACATAATAACAACCCCATTTACTAAAGTCGCCATTGACATAGTGGGTCCCATGCGATTGACAGCCAGAAAAAATAGATTTATCTTGACTCTAATTGACACTGCAACAAGATGGCCTGAGGCCGTCGCCTTAAAAGATACAACTGCTGAGACAATAATAGAGGCACTGGGCGTCATATTTTCTAGAATAGGCTTTCCAGAAGAGATATTATCCGATAATGGACCTCAATTTAAGTCTGAGATATATGCCCAGGTCACGAATTTCTTTGGTATTAAGAGTAAACTCGTCCCCATATCACCCTAGTTCGAATGGGTTAGTTGAAAGGTTCAATGGTTCACTTAAATCAATGCTGCGAAAACTGGCTGCAGAAGAACCCGAATATTGGGATAGGTTTATGAGTTCAGCATTATTTGCACTGAGAGAGGTGCCTAATGAATCCACTAAGATTTCACCTTATGAAATGGTATATGGGCGTAAAGTACGAGGCCCAATGTCTATAATAAAGCATCTATTTACCGACGACTTTATAAAGGGAGAAACAAAGACCGTTTATCAATCTATATGGGGTGAGTGACGTAAATTTATTGATTGGAGATAAAGTGTATCCCTGGACGGTATATGTGGCAGACATTATGGAGGACGGTTACCTCGGTTTTGACTTTTTGGCTCATTATAATTTGTCCTACTCAGTCAGCCAAGGTCTGAGTTTGGGCTGTCACAATGTGCCCTTTGCGGCTAAATTGAGGGTAAATTCGAAAGAGGATAAGAATTGTTCTAGCCCATCAAAACGTGTTAACAATAACCAGTTACCAGCACCAGCCAGTGTGAGAGTAAACATGGTCATTACCCTCGACAAGGGACAGACAGCGTCCTGGTAAAAGCTAACGGACACGCATGGCTGCTGTCCAGACTAACGGGTTACCCCGTACTGAGATGACCGCCGTCGACAAAGCCCAAGAATGTGGGTAGTAAATCAGTCCAGTTGTGTGCAGAGGTCAATTCTAACTGGAAGAAGAGGAAGATAATTCTAGATAGAACAGTGAAAAGACAGAAAAATGACCCCAACGCTAGAGAAGTAAAGCGCCCTTTCAAAGTGGGTGACGTTGTCCAGTATGCAGACTCAACAGACAAAGTGAGTCAAAACCAGAAGTTGAGCACTAATAAGTGGCGCGGTCCACTGGTCATTAGCCGAAAACTACGGCATAACTTGTTTGAAGTAGAAGGAGAGGGAAGGAGGACGTTCAAAATTATTCATCATGAACGCCACTGTAAGCTGAGACATGACCCTGACCCGCCAGATTGGAGTAAATTCAGGGCTTCGACAAGTTCTCCAGGAAAATGGGCATTGGGCACTGACAGTTTTCTCAAATATTGAATGTGTTAATTATTTTATGACATGACAATCTTTTAGATAGACATAAAAGTAAATGAAATAATGTGCTCTAATATTTTGTGTAGAGATACTAGAAATTTAGGTTGGATAAACGACATTATTGCTTTAATTTCTTCTTTTAAAGGGCTGGAAGCAAGTTGTCAGTTGCAATTGAAAGTTGTGCTTTGTTAATGCAAGCCAGCTTGGATCACAGCAAAGTGACTAGAGATGGAAATATTTTACAACAGGATTTCTGTAGAATTTGATGCATGATGCAAAATTATAGATTTTTGTTTGTAGTGAAATTGTAACATTTTTTTTATGTTGAAGTTTGAAATGAAGGGTTTGAGTTGAAGGTGTTTTTGTAACCAATCATTATTTTCTTGCATTGGAATTTTATTCGGTTCTGAGAGGCTTAACATTGATTACTGTGATACTTGATTTGCTGTTTGATTTTGTTTTCAACTTAATTCTCTAAATGTTGTATTATTCATTGTTCATTGTTAGCTGAACGTTGTTCGATCAAAATTGTCTGATTGTGGGAGTGTAAGAAGCGCTCTGACTGTCACCAAAACTGACCCTGATCTTGACTAGAACTGTTAGGAGACAGTGACTGAGGTGACCTGTAACTCAATTGTGGTATTCTAGGTACGCGTAGGATTTAAACAACGGCACTGTGAGCTGACGACGGCAACAGGACAGAGAAGCGGCACGGAGGTAGGTGTATATATTTTCATTTAATGCGTGTTAAGTGATTTATGTTTGTGTCTTTTCTTTGCTAATTGGTACAAGTTTTTGGGTTTGGTTGAATTTATGTCAAGAATTGGTGGACTGGTCAGCTGGTCACTGGGCACAATTCCTGATCTGTCGGCTAATGATGATGATGATGAGGAGGAGGATGACAATGATACCATTGATGAGGGCAAAAATTCTAAAGAGAGTACATCAGAGGGCAGTGATGACACTGAAGATGATTATGTTGAGACATGGAGGAAGGGGTCAGGCAAAAGAAGAAGCAGTGACCACAGGTGAGCATAACATAAGTTGTGGTTCTTAGATTCCAATCAAAAGTGCTGCATCATTTATTTCTTTTGGTCTTTTAACAAGTTGTTAATATATATTTTTCAAAACAACCAATAAATATTGTTTCAGACAAATTAGGGAGAAGCATATTTTAAAATGAGAGGCATAGATCTTAGCTTTTTAGTTAATGTATGAAATTTTTTTATAAAATTAATCTAAAACAATAGCAGACCTGCCAACCATTCGATTTTGTCGGTATCAAACACATTTTTTACCAATCATTCCGACCTTCCATCAAACGCCTTAAAATTCAGATTTTTCTAACTTATTAATTTTTCACCGTCACAAAAATCCGAAAGCGACCAAATTTTTTTTTTTAAATCTCATACAACAGGAAGTGTTGAATTTGTTTTTACAAAGTGCATACATTTCTGGCAACTGGATAAATAAGTAAATTATTCTCGAGGATATTTATCCGGCAATTATTTATTTCGACCAAGTCACAAGACCACTGTAACAAAGTGTCACATGACCACTGTAACAAAGTTGCAAAAGATATTTGTCCGTCACCTTGTCATGTGACCGCTAATTGTCAATCAGAGTTTATGGCACTTAATTTCAACAAATTTAAGATAGTCTGGACATTTACACGAAAAAGAAATCTGTTCAATTATGAAAAAAGAAATTCTAGAACCATTGCTGGTATATATAATGAACAATTGGTTGAAAAGAGCCAATGTTTTTTTATAAAGCGTAGAAAGCCTGCCGGATGAATATCTCACGCTCTTTTTGTCCTGTCGCCTGACATGTAGAAACTGCCTTGTTTTTATCGAAGCCAACATGACAGTAGGCTGGTGCAATGTTACAGATGTGGGGGAATGGGGCATGTTTCTAACGTGTGTCCCACTGTCCCAAAGGGGCCGGAAAAAACAAGCAGAAAACAGAACTATCGTGATAGTAGAGCCCACTACCCTGGTGATAGAATATGACTCCAACCAGTCAATAAGCACAAGCAACACTGTGGAGCGTGTAAAAACCTCCACATCAATAAAAGCCCAGTTTTCCCTTGCAAACCTGAATTTTTTTATAGCATAGTAGAAAATAAAATTAAAGATAAGTCAGTGGGTACATTACGCTTGGAGGAAGGCTTGTTAAACGGCAAACGGGTAAAAGTCCTTAGAGATACGGGGTGCAGCATTATAAGATGCAGGGCAAACTTGATTGATAAGCATACAATCTTGCCTAGTTATTAAGTTATTACACATTAAAACTGATCGACGGACAGGTCCGGCAATATCCCACAGCTTACGTTGAGATAGATACTCCATATGTTAAAGGCACATTTGTGTCAGCACTCTTTGATGACCCCGTGGCTGATTTAATAATAGGTAACGTAGATGACGCCCATACATTAGATGCCAACGCAGTCACAAGAGCCATGACAACTAAAGACTCGGTAGTTAAAGAAGAACCCCAGGATATGTTTATCACTAAGGATCCCAGTGTATTTGACCCCACATGCTTTGCAGTAGACCAAAAAAATGACCCATCATTAGATAAATTCTGGAAAAAAGCCGAATCAGGAGAATGGCACGAAAAGAACAGTGGGATAACGACTTTTATTGTCAGGAAAGGGCTTCTGTATAAGCACTATGAAAAAAAAAGACAGGGCAAATAGAAGAACAACTGGTAATTCCCGAAAATAGAAGGGACTTCATTCTCTCAAATGGGCATTCGGGACTTCTAGCTGGACACATGTCCATAAACAAGACGCGGGAAAGAATTTATGCTCAATTTTATTGGCCTGGGATAGATAGAGATATTAAAAAATTATATAAAAACATGTGATATTTGTCAAAAGGCCAGATACCCAGGACAGGAAAAACCCGTAGAACTAGGGAAAATGAACATAATAACAACCCCATTTACTAAAGTCGCCATTGACATAGTGGGTCCCATGCGATTGACAGCCAGAAAAAATAGATTTATCTTGACTCTAATTGACACTGCAACAAGATGGCCTGAGGCCGTCGCCTTAAAAGATACAACTGCTGAGACAATAATAGAGGCACTGGGCGTCATATTTTCTAGAATAGGCTTTCCAGAAGAGATATTATCCGATAATGGACCTCAATTTAAGTCTGAGATATATGCCCAGGTCACGAATTTCTTTGGTATTAAGAGTAAACTCGTCCCCATATCACCCTAGTTCGAATGGGTTAGTTGAAAGGTTCAATGGTTCACTTAAATCAATGCTGCGAAAACTGGCTGCAGAAGAACCCGAATATTGGGATAGGTTTATGAGTTCAGCATTATTTGCACTGAGAGAGGTGCCTAATGAATCCACTAAGATTTCACCTTATGAAATGGTATATGGGCGTAAAGTACGAGGCCCAATGTCTATAATAAAGCATCTATTTACCGACGACTTTATAAAGGGAGAAACAAAGACCGTTTATCAATCTATATGGGGTGAGTGACGTAAATTTATTGATTGGAGATAAAGTGTATCCCTGGACGGTATATGTGGCAGACATTATGGAGGACGGTTACCTCGGTTTTGACTTTTTGGCTCATTATAATTTGTCCTACTCAGTCAGCCAAGGTCTGAGTTTGGGCTGTCACAATGTGCCCTTTGCGGCTAAATTGAGGGTAAATTCGAAAGAGGATAAGAATTGTTCTAGCCCATCAAAACGTGTTAACAATAACCAGTTACCAGCACCAGCCAGTGTGAGAGTAAACATGGTCATTACCCTCGACAAGGGACAGACAGCGTCCTGGTAAAAGCTAACGGACACGCATGGCTGCTGTCCAGACTAACGGGTTACCCCGTACTGAGATGACCGCCGTCGACAAAGCCCAAGAATGTGGGTAGTAAATCAGTCCAGTTGTGTGCAGAGGTCAATTCTAACTGGAAGAAGAGGAAGATAATTCTAGATAGAACAGTGAAAAGACAGAAAAATGACCCCAACGCTAGAGAAGTAAAGCGCCCTTTCAAAGTGGGTGACGTTGTCCAGTATGCAGACTCAACAGACAAAGTGAGTCAAAACCAGAAGTTGAGCACTAATAAGTGGCGCGGTCCACTGGTCATTAGCCGAAAACTACGGCATAACTTGTTTGAAGTAGAAGGAGAGGGAAGGAGGACGTTCAAAATTATTCATCATGAACGCCACTGTAAGCTGAGACATGACCCTGACCCGCCAGATTGGAGTAAATTCAGGGCTTCGACAAGTTCTCCAGGAAAATGGGCATTGGGCACTGACAGTTTTCTCAAATATTGAATGTGTTAATTATTTTATGACATGACAATCTTTTAGATAGACATAAAAGTAAATGAAATAATGTGCTCTAATATTTTGTGTAGAGATACTAGAAATTTAGGTTGGATAAACGACATTATTGCTTTAATTTCTTCTTTTAAAGGGCTGGAAGCAAGTTGTCAGTTGCAATTGAAAGTTGTGCTTTGTTAATGCAAGCCAGCTTGGATCACAGCAAAGTGACTAGAGATGGAAATATTTTACAACAGGATTTCTGTAGAATTTGATGCATGATGCAAAATTATAGATTTTTGTTTGTAGTGAAATTGTAACATTTTTTTTATGTTGAAGTTTGAAATGAAGGGTTTGAGTTGAAGGTGTTTTTGTAACCAATCATTATTTTCTTGCATTGGAATTTTATTCGGTTCTGAGAGGCTTAACATTGATTACTGTGATACTTGATTTGCTGTTTGATTTTGTTTTCAACTTAATTCTCTAAATGTTGTATTATTCATTGTTCATTGTTAGCTGAACGTTGTTCGATCAAAATTGTCTGATTGTGGGAGTGTAAGAAGCGCTCTGACTGTCACCAAAACTGACCCTGATCTTGACTAGAACTGTTAGGAGACAGTGACTGAGGTGACCTGTAACTCAATTGTGGTATTCTAGGTACGCGTAGGATTTAAACAACGGCACTGTGAGCTGACGACGGCAACAGGACAGAGAAGCGGCACGGAGGTAGGTGTATATATTTTCATTTAATGCGTGTTAAGTGATTTATGTTTGTGTCTTTTCTTTGCTAATTGGTACAAGTTTTTGGGTTTGGTTGAATTTATGTCAAGAATTGGTGGACTGGTCAGCTGGTCACTGGGCACAATTCCTGATCTGTCGGCTAATGATGATGATGATGAGGAGGAGGATGACAATGATACCATTGATGAGGGCAAAAATTCTAAAGAGAGTACATCAGAGGGCAGTGATGACACTGAAGATGATTATGTTGAGACATGGAGGAAGGGGTCAGGCAAAAGAAGAAGCAGTGACCACAGGTGAGCATAACATAAGTTGTGGTTCTTAGATTCCAATCAAAAGTGCTGCATCATTTATTTCTTTTGGTCTTTTAACAAGTTGTTAATATATATTTTTCAAAACAACCAATAAATATTGTTTCAGACAAATTAGGGAGAAGCATATTTTAAAATGAGAGGCATAGATCTTAGCTTTTTAGTTAATGTATGAAATTTTTTTATAAAATTAATCTAAAACAATAGCAGACCTGCCAACCATTCGATTTTGTCGGTATCAAACACATTTTTTACCAATCATTCCGACCTTCCATCAAACGCCTTAAAATTCAGATTTTTCTAACTTATTAATTTTTCACCGTCACAAAAATCCGAAAGCGACCAAAATTTTTTTTTTAAATCTCATACAACAGGAAGTGTTGAATTTGTTTTTACAAAGTGCATACATTTCTGGCAACTGGATAGATAAGTAAATTATTCTCGAGGATATTTATCCGGCAATTATTTATTTCGACCAAGTCACAAGACCACTGTAACAAAGTGTCACATGACCACTGTAACAAAGTTGCAAAAGATATTTGTCCATCACCTTGTCACGTGACCGCTAATTGTCAATCAGAGTTTATGGCACTTAATTTCAACAAATTTAAGATAATCTGGACATTTACACGAAAAAGAAATCTGTTCAATTATGAAAAAAGAAATTCTAGAACCATTGCTGGTATATATAATGAACAATTGGTTAAAAAGAGCCAATGTTTTTTTATAAAGCGTAGCAAGCCTGCCGGATGAAAAACATTTTTGAATGTTATTTTATTTTCATTTCATGGTAAGTAAAATTAACAGTGTAGACTAAATAAATTGAACTCGGTCCCCAAAGAGATCCAAAGTAAATATAAAAGAGGAATTTTCTGTATTATGAGTTAACTGAAAGATTAAAAAAAAAAAAATTATTAAAAAAATGAACCAACAATTCAACATGATTTCACAATTATTATGTAATGCAAATGTGTTAAATTAATCAGCTTTATAGCGGCCAGCAAAAAGGCTATTGCAGACCTGCCAAGCAAGAACAAAAAAGTGTAGGGAGGTGCACGCAGGGGGGGGGGGAAGTGCCGCTGCCCCATAGGATATGACTCCAACCAGTCAATAAGCACAAGCAACACTGGAGCGTGTAAAAACCTCCACATCAATAAAAGCCCAGTTTTCCCTTGCAAACCTGAATTTTTTTATAGCATAGTAGAAAATAAAATTATAGATAAATCAGTGGGTACATTACGCTTGGAGGAAGGCTTGTTAAACGGCAAACGCGTAAAAGTCCTTAGAGATACGGGGTGCAGCATTATAAGATGCAGGGCAAACTTGATTGATAAGCATACAATCTTGCCTAGTTATTAAGTTATTACACATTAAAACTGATCGACGGACAGGTCCGGCAATATCCCACAGCTTACGTTGAGATAGATACTCCATATGTTAAAGGCACATTTGTGTCAGCACTCTTTGATGACCCCGTGGCTGATTTAATAATAGGTAACGTAGATGACGCCCATACATTAGATGCCAACGCAGTCACAAGAGCCATGACAACTAAAGACTCGGTAGTTAAAGAAGAACCCCAGGATATGTTTATCACTAAGGATCCCAGTGTATTTGACCCCACATGCTTTGCAGTAGACCAAAAAAATGACCCATCATTAGATAAATTCTGGAAAAAAGCCGAATCAGGAGAATGGCACGAAAAGAACAGTGGGATAACGACTTTTATTGTCAGGAAAGGGCTTCTGTATAAGCACTATGAAAAAAAAAGACAGGGCAAATAGAAGAACAACTGGTAATTCCCGAAAATAGAAGGGACTTCATTCTCTCAAATGGGCATTCGGGACTTCTAGCTGGACACATGTCCATAAACAAGACGCGGGAAAGAATTTATGCTCAATTTTATTGGCCTGGGATAGATAGAGATATTAAAAAATTATATAAAAACATGTGATATTTGTCAAAAGGCCAGATACCCAGGACAGGAAAAACCCGTAGAACTAGGGAAAATGAACATAATAACAACCCCATTTACTAAAGTCGCCATTGACATAGTGGGTCCCATGCGATTGACAGCCAGAAAAAATAGATTTATCTTGACTCTAATTGACACTGCAACAAGATGGCCTGAGGCCGTCGCCTTAAAAGATACAACTGCTGAGACAATAATAGAGGCACTGGGCGTCATATTTTCTAGAATAGGCTTTCCAGAAGAGATATTATCCGATAATGGACCTCAATTTAAGTCTGAGATATATGCCCAGGTCACGAATTTCTTTGGTATTAAGAGTAAACTCGTCCCCATATCACCCTAGTTCGAATGGGTTAGTTGAAAGGTTCAATGGTTCACTTAAATCAATGCTGCGAAAACTGGCTGCAGAAGAACCCGAATATTGGGATAGGTTTATGAGTTCAGCATTATTTGCACTGAGAGAGGTGCCTAATGAATCCACTAAGATTTCACCTTATGAAATGGTATATGGGCGTAAAGTACGAGGCCCAATGTCTATAATAAAGCATCTATTTACCGACGACTTTATAAAGGGAGAAACAAAGACCGTTTATCAATCTATATGGGGTGAGTGACGTAAATTTATTGATTGGAGATAAAGTGTATCCCTGGACGGTATATGTGGCAGACATTATGGAGGACGGTTACCTCGGTTTTGACTTTTTGGCTCATTATAATTTGTCCTACTCAGTCAGCCAAGGTCTGAGTTTGGGCTGTCACAATGTGCCCTTTGCGGCTAAATTGAGGGTAAATTCGAAAGAGGATAAGAATTGTTCTAGCCCATCAAAACGTGTTAACAATAACCAGTTACCAGCACCAGCCAGTGTGAGAGTAAACATGGTCATTACCCTCGACAAGGGACAGACAGCGTCCTGGTAAAAGCTAACGGACACGCATGGCTGCTGTCCAGACTAACGGGTTACCCCGTACTGAGATGACCGCCGTCGACAAAGCCCAAGAATGTGGGTAGTAAATCAGTCCAGTTGTGTGCAGAGGTCAATTCTAACTGGAAGAAGAGGAAGATAATTCTAGATAGAACAGTGAAAAGACAGAAAAATGACCCCAACGCTAGAGAAGTAAAGCGCCCTTTCAAAGTGGGTGACGTTGTCCAGTATGCAGACTCAACAGACAAAGTGAGTCAAAACCAGAAGTTGAGCACTAATAAGTGGCGCGGTCCACTGGTCATTAGCCGAAAACTACGGCATAACTTGTTTGAAGTAGAAGGAGAGGGAAGGAGGACGTTCAAAATTATTCATCATGAACGCCACTGTAAGCTGAGACATGACCCTGACCCGCCAGATTGGAGTAAATTCAGGGCTTCGACAAGTTCTCCAGGAAAATGGGCATTGGGCACTGACAGTTTTCTCAAATATTGAATGTGTTAATTATTTTATGACATGACAATCTTTTAGATAGACATAAAAGTAAATGAAATAATGTGCTCTAATATTTTGTGTAGAGATACTAGAAATTTAGGTTGGATAAACGACATTATTGCTTTAATTTCTTCTTTTAAAGGGCTGGAAGCAAGTTGTCAGTTGCAATTGAAAGTTGTGCTTTGTTAATGCAAGCCAGCTTGGATCACAGCAAAGTGACTAGAGATGGAAATATTTTACAACAGGATTTCTGTAGAATTTGATGCATGATGCAAAATTATAGATTTTTGTTTGTAGTGAAATTGTAACATTTTTTTTATGTTGAAGTTTGAAATGAAGGGTTTGAGTTGAAGGTGTTTTTGTAACCAATCATTATTTTCTTGCATTGGAATTTTATTCGGTTCTGAGAGGCTTAACATTGATTACTGTGATACTTGATTTGCTGTTTGATTTTGTTTTCAACTTAATTCTCTAAATGTTGTATTATTCATTGTTCATTGTTAGCTGAACGTTGTTCGATCAAAATTGTCTGATTGTGGGAGTGTAAGAAGCGCTCTGACTGTCACCAAAACTGACCCTGATCTTGACTAGAACTGTTAGGAGACAGTGACTGAGGTGACCTGTAACTCAATTGTGGTATTCTAGGTACGCGTAGGATTTAAACAACGGCACTGTGAGCTGACGACGGCAACAGGACAGAGAAGCGGCACGGAGGTAGGTGTATATATTTTCATTTAATGCGTGTTAAGTGATTTATGTTTGTGTCTTTTCTTTGCTAATTGGTACAAGTTTTTGGGTTTGGTTGAATTTATGTCAAGAATTGGTGGACTGGTCAGCTGGTCACTGGGCACAATTCCTGATCTGTCGGCTAATGATGATGATGATGAGGAGGAGGATGACAATGATACCATTGATGAGGGCAAAAATTCTAAAGAGAGTACATCAGAGGGCAGTGATGACACTGAAGATGATTATGTTGAGACATGGAGGAAGGGGTCAGGCAAAAGAAGAAGCAGTGACCACAGGTGAGCATAACATAAGTTAAGGGCAAAAATTCTAAAGAGAGTACATCAGAGGGCAGTGATGACACTGAAGATGATTATGTTGAGACATGGAGGAAGGGGTCAGGCAAAAGAAGAAGCAGTGACCACAGGTGAGCATAACATAAGTTATGAAAGATTTATTATTAGTTATATTTCCCATTTAAATTCTCGTTCTGGATAACCCATTTAATGAATTATTAACTAACCCACGGACACTGACAGTAAATTCATTCAGGAATTCCCAACTGAAATGACAGTTTTGTTCATAATTCATTATTTGCATTTCACAGCCTTTGTTCACTAGATGAGAACTATATATATATAAAAGACATTCCATTAAAATTAATATTTTGATGAATAATAGTTAAGAATCAAAAGACACACAAAATTTCATTTTCTAATAAATGCTTACATTCCGAGCTATCAAATGCACTGGTTGTGCTGTAGCTTTTGTTTGTCCTTTTTCTGTAACATGGTGTTGTGAACTAGTTTGTTGTGAATGTTGGGTAGGGGGAGTTGTGGATCGTGTGTGTTTTGTGAGTTGTTGATCGTGAGGTCAGAGCGTGAAGTTAGTCCGTGATGTGGAACGTCTGCGTAGGCTGAGTTGTTGGGTGGTTTTTATAAAATGGATGTGTGTTAGCTAGAGGTCAGTGTTAGGCAGTCAGAGTTAGTGAGAGAAGTCAGAGTTAGTCAAGAGTTAGTTGGTTGTTAGTCGGGATAAGAGAGAGTGGTAGTTGGACTGATGAATGTTCCACGCTCTATATATATTGTCATTAAATAACGGTCATCCTGTTTTATGAAGTATCGAATAAAATATTATATATTGTTACAATAGACCTTTTGCGTTCTATGTGAGGGGAAGTATCAAGCGAACGTCGTAGCATTTCAAGTACTACAAGGCTGTAACATTGTTACGACCAAGGTCGTAACACATGGTTTACAAATCTGAAAGGTAAATTATGAAGATAACAAAACAAGGCTCCTTATGGCAGTCACAAGGCTACAGTTTAAAGGCTAAATTGTCTGTTGTATATTTTATTAGGGTTTGTAACCAAAAAAAAATTTAAAGAAAGAATTTTAGAATGTTCAAAATTAGTTTTTCCTTTTAGCACATATATTTCTATGAAGAAATGTATGCTAATATTTTATATCATGATTAAATATATTGAAATCTAATAATCTTGGTTTATAGGATTATTTTAAAAAATTAATAATTCCTTAATTTAGGCATTGATTACAAGTTAACAGTCATGTTTAAATTTTCAAGGCAAAAATGAAAAGTGTGACTTTTCAAAATTAATAGTAAAATAATACTGAAAAGAATCAATTTTTTTGTATGCTTTTCTTTTCTTTGAATATTAATCTTAGTTAAAATACATACAGAGGAGCTAGAATGATATTGATCTTGGGCCCTTAATATGTAGAAGAAGAACATTTATTTGAATTAAATTTTAGATTCAAATAAGTTTTACTAATTTTTTTTCTTCTACATTTTTTAAAACTATTTAAAAATTACCTAATAAGTGCTAAGCCATAAAGTGATCTGAGTTGAGTTTCCTGTTGTAAAATATTTCCATCTCTAGTCACTTTGCTGTGATCCAAGCTGGCTTGCATTAATATAGCACAACTTTCAATTGCAACTGACAACTTGCTTCCAGCCCTTTAAAAGAAGAAATTAAAATGTAAATTATAACGTTTTTGATAAGTCAACCGACATTAAATATCAATCTGGTTACAAATTCTCATGAGGTTATTTGAACAAAATTTAACGCTAGAGTACTAAAAAAAACAAAACAATCCAGCTAGAATGATATTGATCTTGGGCCCTTAATATGTAGAAGAAGAACATTTATTTGAATTAAATTTTAGATACAAATAAGTTTTACTAATTTTTTTTCTTCTACATTTTTTAAAACTATTTAAAAATTACCTAATAAGTGCTAAGCCATAAAGTGATCTGAGTTGAGTTTCCTGTTGTAAAATATTTCCATCTCTAGTCACTTTGCTGTGATCCAAGCTGGCTTGCATTAATATAGCACAACTTTCAATTGCAACTGACAACTTGCTTCCAGCCCTTTAAAAGAAGAAATTAAAATGT
This sequence comes from Lymnaea stagnalis, assembly GCA_964033795.1. NCBI lineage: Eukaryota > Metazoa > Mollusca > Gastropoda > Lymnaeidae > Lymnaea > Lymnaea stagnalis. Next base: position 329,286 of record CAXITT010000282.1, read on the forward strand.
AAATTATAACGTTTTTGATAAGTTAACCGACATTAAATATCAATCTGGTTACAAATTCTCATGAGGTTATTTGAAAAAAATTTAACGCTAGAGTACTAAAAAAACAAAACAATCCAGCAAATAGTTAATAGCTTAAGATTAAATGGCCTCTGTATATCCATTGTGAGTCAAAAATTTGTAAAACTTATCTTCAAATGAAAAATTGTTTCTACCTCAAATCTCCAATTTTTAGTTTACCTGGATTTCCACACAGCTATTCTATTGATAGCCTTTTCTTGAAGACTCGAATCATCGCTATAAAGATCACTGTAAACTTTCAAAAACTCGGCCCTATCAGAAAAAAAAAAAGAATTAATGTCCTTCAAGAATAAGTCATTGATATGTGGCAGAGTAACAACTCAATAGAATGAAAGATTCTAAATAGACTTGTTACATATTATTTAGATCATACCTTTTTTATACCATTATTAACTAAATAAATTTAAAATCCAAAATTGAGAAAAATCCCTAACAACCTTAAACTTGACAGTAAAAATAATGATGGACTGCATAAGTCAAGAATTATCAGACCAATCTAATCTTGTAGACTCATGTAAGCAGTCTTATGTCTTTTAGTTGTCCATAAATTATAAATAAAATAAGAGCTCCAAATTGTGTTTTACATTGCCAATGCAGCATTACTTTTTAGAAAACCATAAGTTTATTGTTATGTTTATCCTTGTATTTGCACTAAATTTACTAAGAAAAAGTCATACAAGATTAGTGATTTACAAGAGATTGAAAAAAAAGAGTTAATATTAATTATGCCAAGTGGTGATCTGACAGTGATGAGAAGACATTCCAAACCCTTGTACTCTCAAATTTTAATGGACTTTACAAACATATTTATATAGCCCTATAAATAATTTGGATCATCCACCACTATGATGGTAATTTTAATGAAGCATTCAGGGACTTAGCCTTATTATATAGTAATATACAATATGCAAATTTAGTCCATTCCCATATTAAAATATGAATTATTATTGATAAGGATATGATCATGGACCAGGTTAATGATTTAGGATTGAACTGATTAGCAAATAGGCTCATACTGATTAATTGGACGCCAATTAATTTTTATGCAATTAACTTTGAAATTGAAATCCCTATTGCAAATATCCCTATTATATAATTTAGGTACCGTAATTAATTATATTTTTATTTATTAAATAATTTTTCACAATTATAGAGCTACAATATAGATTCTGGAAATCAAGTTTATCGATTATTATGACAATAAATATGTCAAGATATAGAATCCAGTGCTACTCTGCTGTCCAAACATTTGAATATTGCACCTAGACCAGGAAATTACCCTCTGAAATATTACTTTGAATCAACTAGTGACTAGAAGTAAGCCAGGCTGATGTCCTTTAAATGTAGATGCAATAGTTAAATGTAGAACCCAGGAAAACTGCCCTTTGTTTACATATTTAAATTTCATAGACATCTAAATTTCATATAATATAAACTTCAGCTTTCCCAACAACGCAGAATAAATACAATATTTTAAGTATATTTTACAAAAATATTCCTAATCTTAATTCTTTAACAACATAATACTAGGCACATTCTACTTTAAGTCACTGCAGCGATTTAAATCATAGTTATGTTGTGTTTTGGTCTCATCAACTATGACTATTTAATACTATTATTTTATGTTTACCAACTTTGATGATCAAGGCAAGACATTTCAATTAGTATTTTATTTGTTGGTATTTTCTATTTAAAAATTCATTATTTAATAAGATATTAAACCGAATCTTTTCATAAAGGGGTCATTCATTATGTCAACTGTCGACAAAATAGGGGTTTGTGGGGTTGGAAATGTTTGAAAATTGTTGACAAGGGGGGGGGGGGTTAGATTAGTTGATGTCAACAATCATGCTTTCTCATTCTCTATTAAAATTTTAATCTTAAAAATTGACTGGTTATTACATTATTATAAAAATTTAATGAGTCTAAATTAAAATAGTTATATAACTTTTAAGCTTTTAACAATATAATATTTATTTAATGTGTCTGTCTGTACACTGCTGATGACTGGTCACAATATTAGCACATTTAGTTAATTCAAGTGAAGTCAAAAGTTGGCCTCTCTTCGACTGTAGATTCTATTTGTCGCAAATGACTACGGCGGTATGTTTGCGGTCATGTTGCAGGTATGGAACAAAGACAAGGTTCAAGAGTCATGTGCGGTCAAGATAAATGGTATTGATCGAGTACGAATGTGATATTTTGAGAATTAAGGGAAAGTAAAGTGATTAACACTAATAACATTGCTGCTTGCACGGATTTGCATCATCTTTAACATCTTTTTTGCTTTACAAGTCATGTTGAGATAGCAAGTTCAACAGTACCGACAATGCATAAGAAATTACAACCTGCTCCTCAACAAAAAAGGATTCGACTAATGCAAACAGCTGCCAGGAGACAGAGAGCTTATGGCAATTATTGCTCACACCACTCACAATTCTTTTGTAAGTGCTGAATGGTTAGATGAGGATGATGTTGACTTATTTGGTATATCCGCAAAATGAAAATGATAAATCAGCTGCTATGCCCAGTGTTACAATAGACCAACACCTGGTTACTCCCTGGGAAGATCATAGCAGCTAGAAACTATGCTACAGCTATACTAACAAAAATCATATTTCTACTTCCATAAACAATGATATTTATCTTTAACAACCTTTTACTTTTTATTGATTCTGCATTATAAAATTTAAGTGTAAAAACTTTTTAACTTGTTGAATAACAAGCTTAAGTTGCAATAACAGGTTTTTCCTACAATTGTGTTATTAAAATAAATTATCACACATTAAAATGTATTTAGCTATATATTTAAATTATGATTCATAGGGGGGGGGGGTAATATAAAACAATAAATGTTGACATGATTACTTAGGACTTAGGGAGGTCACTTAAGTTTTACAGTTGTTGACAAGGGGGGCCAAAAATTGCTTAAAAATTGTTGACATAATTAATGGACGGCCCCAAAACAGCAAAACGTAAACTTGTTGAATAACAAGCTTAAGTTGCAATAACATGTTTTTCCTACAATTGTGTTATTAAAATAAATTATCACACATTAAAATGTATTTAGCTATTTATTTAAATTATGATTCATAGGGGGGGGGGGTTATATAAAACAATAACAAATGTTGACATAATTACTTAGGACTTAGGGAGGTCACTTAAGTTTTACAGTTGTTGACAAGGGGGGCCAAAAATTGCTTAAAAATTGTTGACATAATGGACGGCCCCAAAACAGCAAAACGTTTAGTATATTTTGTCACAGTTTATATGCAGTAGTAGTAGTGTAGCAGATTAATTAATATTGTCCTTGTCACACTGAATGTTGGTTACTTCAACTTCACTTCAGTCTATCTGGTAACTTCGTCTGGTCACCATGTCAGCTTTAAGAAATATATATTTCACTACAGTCTACAGACAGTGACACACTTAACCCACCCACACAGTTATTAGTTATCTCTAATCTCTGAAAATAAATAAAATAGTACCGGCATAGACAGTGTAGTAAATATCCGTAAAAAAAATAGTAATGGTGAAAAACTATCTGGTTTCCGACTTCTCTGATAGAGTCGGTCATGAACTGGAAACGGAAATGTTTTGGTAAAAGTGCAGTTCAGGTGCGTATATTATTTCTGTTTGAATCTCTTATTTTCCCCGTGTAAACTTATGTTAATTCTTTATAAAAAGTATTTTAAAAGTTATATACTATATTTTTTTGGAATACAACAACAATTTAACAAATTTTACAAGATAAAAAAAGTACATTTTTATGAATCTTTCGTGTTTTACGGAGCCATTGTGGTAAATCAAGGATAACTCTTATGTCTTTAAAGATACTTTATAAAAGTTGCCCAATTGGATGAATCTTGTTAAAATAAAAGATGTATTTATTTTATAACTTTACCATCAACTATAACCGGAGCTGCCCGTGGCTGCATTCAGACAAAAACATCTGCTACGTCCTTTTAGTTCACATTGTTATTAAAGGAAATGTTAACAACAAAACAACACTATAGTAAAAATAATAATAATTTGTCTCCTATTAAAAACAATTAAAATAACTTATGTAAACCTTTTGTTTTTCCAGTTTTCCGATGGCACCAATAAGGATCATGATGGGATCCCGAACCCGATGTGATTCCGATAGAATCCTTGTCATGGTGGGATCCCGATCCCGGTGAGATCCGTTTCCGGTGGTATCCCAAACTAAATGATATCCCAATCTGGTGGGATCCCGTTTTGGTGAGATTCCGATCCCGATAGCATTTTGATCCTAGTGAGATCCTGATCCCGGTGGGATCCCGATCCAGTGGGTTACCGATCCCAGTGGGATACCGGTTACGGTGAGGAGAAATTCCAGTTGTATTAACGTTATTTGTTGCCCCACAAGGTGCGCGTTTAAACCAAATGCTGCACCATTAAAAATGCCAGTTGCATCAACAATTTTAGTTATTGTTTCTTGGTCGTCCTGCAATTTTAAACAAAATGATCCTACAACCAGCAATACCGCAAAGCCAAAACGAGTCCGTCTTATAATATAAAAAAAAAATAATCACTAGCCCTCACTTTACTCAGCGCAAATCAGTCACCAGTAATAAGC
>CAXITT010000282.1:350686-422911 GCA_964033795.1 Lymnaea stagnalis
AAATGTTTTCATAATTACTTGGGGGGGGGAGGTCATCGAAAGTTTGACAGTTCTTGACAAGGGGGGAGGGGGTCAAAAATTTCGTCAAAATTGTTGACGTAACAGTAGTAACTAATGGATGACCCTTTGGATCTTACCTTTATAATGTAGGCCTATATATTTTTTAAAATATTTGTATGTGTAATAAATAATATATTATATATTTCTTTTTTGTTTTTTTCAGAAATTATTAAACTCAACAATGACAAGCATTCACAATCCCATAACTTGAAAGAAAATGAAATGACAGAATCTTCATTCAGCACTGCTTATTTTTTATTAAAATATTAACAATTTATTTCTGAGTTCTTGTGAAATCTTTGATTATTGGACTTGTATGTTTTAAATTATTTTTTAAAGGAGATTACCACTCCCTAATATATTATCTGTCATAGTTTGGAGCAGATTTTTTATGTTAGAGTACCAGTATATACATTATACAGCTATAGATAATTGTAATCAATATACATTTTTTAACCTTTTGAAGAGTACTACAAATGAGTTTACTATAAATTTTAATGCATAATTCAGCAATGATTTCCTCGGTAAAGGAATGTTGACAAAAATGTACCCAGTTATAAAGATGTGATTGAGCTGGAAACGATATCTAGAGACTAGAAGGCTTGGAAAGTAATAGTTAATGGCCTATGCTCCACTGGCAGTTATCAGACAGAGAAGTCTACTGCAATTTCTCCTTTCTAACTATCTCAAAACTTTTCAAAAAATTCTTCAAATTAAAATTTAAATGAGTCAAAAAATTATTTGGATTATTTTTGTCTTCTTAATTGACTTTTATTTATGAATGTGGAGTATATCACAACTATACTTGTACAATGTAACAGTATCCATCAGAAATGGAAGCTATTTAGTGTGATTATATCTCAACTGAAGGGTGCCGATTTAAATCTATGTTGTATTTAAAGTCACATTCTTCAACATACAAAAGGAGAAAAATATAGGTCTATAACATAACTCTAACAGAGTAATAGGCCTACTAAGTTTTATGTTTTTGTGGAAATATTTAAAAAGTAGACCTAAGAGATCGCCACAGAAAAACAATTTCATAATTGACCTAAAGTAAATAAGTAAATTTAATAATGAAAAAGTTGAACACTTTAATTTTAATTTCAGTATGGGGCATCTATTTGCTATGGTAGCACGGGGAGGGGGGGGGTTGTTTGATGTTGGTTTTGGAAAATTTAATTTCTAATTGTTAATTAGAGATCTGGAGCAATATTTTCCTTGCCAGGAGCTCGAGCTGGTAAAATTTCTCACTGATCCGAGATCCAGTTTAAATAACAGTAAATATTTCTTTAAACACTCAACATCCCTTCAACTCCTTTTAATTTTGTCGGACCTGAGCTGGGGATGAAATTAAATTGTCCACAGTGGAGTTCGTCAAAAAAACCTGCCCCTAAACAATTTTTGAATAATGTAAATAAACTTTATTAATGTTTTTATTCTTTATTACTCAGTTACTTAGTACTAAAATAAAACAAAAAGATGCTAGTCGGCACTCAAGATAGTTGACACACAGTTGTGTGGAGTAGAATTCCGAGAGTGAGTCACTTAGTTTAGACATAGTAATCCGTTTTAAAAAAAAATGTTTCTCAATTGCTGGCCTAGATAGAAACATTTATAGATAAAGTCGCAGATGCTAGCCGTAGCAGAAAGAAGAAAGTAGTAAAAATTATAAATTATTTATCATTAATATCATAGGTTTAAGTTCTAACTTAGTGATTAGTCACAATTAGAGACTAGCCTAGTGCTACAGACTACAGTTATTGTTGTTTATAAAGTTAAAAGCCTCTTTAAAAAAATAAATTTCAATTATATCATGCCCTACGCCCATTTATTTTATAACTATTATATTATATCTCTTTTTTTTTTTTACTAAAATAAATAAATAAATTCTTTTTTTGGAGTCTGCTGTTGTTTTGATAACTTAGCGTAGTCAATGTAAACACGACCTAGATTGATGAACTAATTTTTATTTTTAGTTTTTGTTCATGTGATATGGAGGTTGCGTAATAATACTAATATAATTTGCAATTTTATCAAATCATGATTTGAAAGTTGTGAAAAGGCTTCAAACACAGATTGCATCAAATGTTTGAAGGAGAATTTGATAGTGTGAACCGACCCTTAATAAAGGTGCACTCGACTATGGTGTTTACATTTTTGCGCTAAAACTAAAATACGAAAATATTAACATATTTTTCCCGGACGTCAGTATCAGTAGGTTAAAGTTTAACTGATTTGTGAAAATAAAAATAGCAAAAGTTGGGCGATTTAAAAAAAATATTTAAAAATTAATAATATAATATGAATTGCATTATTATCTTTTAAAGCCTTAGAAAATAAATAGAAATGATGAATTTCAGAGCTCAGTGCCTATAGCCAATTCTTTTAAAGTGCCCATGATTTCTAGAATGATAAAGAAAAACTACTCCATCATATAAATCTGCCATTGGGGATATGTGACTATTTGGCCATGTGCATTACATACTACCAAAATATGACAATTATATTTTCTTACACCGATTTTATTTACATAAGGAGAAAATAAAATCTTGAAGTTAAAAATATATTTGTTAAATTTACATTCAAGCACATGTGCTATTTTAACAGGACATACTCCTACATTAATTGATTTTGAGGAAAAATTATTTTCAAAAGTTGAGTCAAGTAATTTTTTTAGAAATCATGAATGTCTTTTTCAGTAACTGTTCTTTTTCAACATTAAAAGTACAGTGTTGTAAAGCTTTTTATATATCAATAGTGTACTATATCTAACAAATGACAACATCAACCCCCCCCCTCCCCTTTAATAAAAATCTCAAGTTTTTCCATGTCATAAAAATCAAGTTTACAGAATATTGTCTATGCTTCAAATTAAACCATATTTCTTTATGTTTTCCAAAAAACATTTTTTTCAACGGTACAAAACGGAGAATTTATTTGTATAAATGAAAATAAAATAGAAACAAACTAAGTTCATTTTATTTATATTGCTAGAATTTTTTTTTTTTAAAGAACTTTATGGTAGATTTCACACTAAACTATTGTCTCCTTTATTGCACAGACATAAAAGGAACAAAAAAATTGCAAAAAGCCTTTTTTAAATTTATTGATAGCTGTCAGTTTTTGCACGTTGTCTTTGATTACTCAGACATTATTTACAAATCATAATTAAAAAAGATATGACATTGAGTAGCCAGCTAATGACCTGATTGTGAATCAAGACACATTCAGACCTTTGCAAATTTTTTTTTTTAGTGCATAAACTGACATCATATATGCTTCTTACATAACAATAGCATATCATGATTCTTTGTTTTACAATCCCAACCTCTCACTTCTGGTACCCGGGTACGAATAGTCGCAGCCATGCTTTTATCCAAAAATTGCAGAATTCTCAATGTTTATGCAAAATAGTACATTTCAAATATGTAGATTTACAAACAATTTGATTTGTGAGATTTCAAAACCATATATGGGTATACAAATAAATTAAATAGTGAGAAGGCTTTAGCCATTGACTGTAGAACAATTATATTAAAATATAAACCACATTGTAGTTTATGTAGACAATTCATTTACTATTACAAATCCAGCATAAACATTTGGCTTGAATTAACCTTTGAATATTGATGTTAAAGAATGAGGTTTTAGAATCTAGTTTATATTAAACCAATTAACTGAAATCTACAATATTTCAAAACTTTTAAAAGTTTTCCCATATTTGTAAATATTTTAGGTTATATCCCATGCCTCCCCAGCCTACCTTTGAAAATAGTGAGTATGAACTAAGAGACATCATGATCATCTTTGCATAATTAAATAAGTCTTAAGTTTGATGTGTTTGTATAGATCCTCATTATTTTTATACTAGTACTGCACAAATGAGTAAACTACATAAATTCTACTTCTGATGGAACAAAAGTGAAAAACATGAAAGCATCTTTATTCAATGGATGATAATAATTGGATGTATAAACAGCCTAATAATATTTTTTAAATGATGGGAAATTTTGTACTTCTGTATATCCATGAAAGTGAACTAACTAACACACTTTGGAAAATGTGGTTTATTTTTAGTTTCCTTACACTTACATTTTTTTTTTTTTAATTCAATGTCCATGACTTTTTATTGTAAGTAATTTATAGTTTTCTGTTGGCAAAATTATCTTTTTTCATGCACTGGAATAGGAGTCAGTACCAAAAACTCAGTAGGCAAAGTAATAATATAGTTTCATCTATGAATAAAGTCGATCAGAATGCATTATGCTGTACTTCATGAAAATGTTCATGTCAACTTGAACTTATAATTTTTTAATTATTATTACCTATAAATTACTCAATAAAAACAACAGCACTTAAATATAAGTCCAAGAACAAAATTAAGTTACAAGAACTGTTTCTGAAATCATTCTGCCATTTCTATTTAATAAAGGCACATAAACAAAAGCAATACATGGCCTTGCAGCAATGTAATAATAAAGAAATGTCCCTAGATTCACACATTCAGCAAAGATTTAAGTTCAAACATAACTAATTATAGCACATTCATCAATCGTCATCATCCTCATCTCCTGGTTTGTAGTCCGGATCATCACTCTCATCATCTTCATCATCCAATTCCAGATCCCCCATGTTCTCAAATAATGACTCGTCAACTTCCAATGTGTCTCCCTCTATAAGATAAAAACATATTCATTCTTGAACACACTAAAAATTAAAAATATATTTAAAACCAAAAAATCCAGAAGGCTTTAAAAAAATTATAAATTAAAGAAAATTGTTAATATCCCCAGCTTTAAGGGATCCCTGAATGGGGAAAAAAATTATATCAGCTTCATTATTTTTTATCAAGCGATCAGCCCTGTAGGGGCTAGAGTTTATTTTGTTTTCTGTTAGCGCTGAGTGGGGGGACCCAAGCCCTTGTGACGAAATCAAGCTGTCATCCAAATTTCAATATATCTAAAACATCTTCTTAGAACGTCCTCCCTCTTTTTTTGTGTTCGGCATGAATTATTCCCCTTTTATTGTCGTTATACATGTGAATCAGTAACATTTGAGGAGTGGATTTTTGCCACCGGTGAGCTGTTGTTAACCTGTGGAAATTTTATTATATATCTAAATGTTAATTTCTTTGTTCTCAGTTAGCACATGATTTAGCCAATGACCAATTATATTAAATCCACTGTAAATCACCATCATCATCAGTGGCGCTACAGCCCATGGCGGGCTCTGGCCTGCTCCACCTCATCCATGGCTTTCCGTCCCAACTGGTGTTAGTCCTTCTCTACATTGTCAACCAATTTCATTCTTGGTCGAGGGGTGAGCCATATTCCTGTATGTTTTTGCATGTATATCACTTTTGCTGCTCTACGTTCCAACATCCTTTCAATATGTCCTGTCCGGCGCAGTCTGCCCTTTTTTTATTGTTGCGACTATGCAAGGGTCTTTGTACAATTGATATGGCTCTTGGGTTTTACAATTCTCCAAAAAAAATTGTCTATCACTGGACCATATATTTTCCTGCGGATTTTCCTTTCCTATGTGTTGAGCAGGTTCTCTGTTTTTCTGGTAAGGGACAAAGTCTCACTAGTGTAAGTAACTACAGGTCTTATGATAGTGGTGTTTATTGTCTTCTTTGTTCCCCTTTGAGAGGATTTTGCTTCCCAGTAGCTTTCTTAGGCTAAAATAGGAAATGTTGCCTGCTGTTATCCTTACTTACACCTCGACATACACCAACTGCACTTGGATTACAAAACAGCATACAATAGCGTAGACAAGAATTACCTAAAAATCCACTATAAATACCAAGATAAAAGTTATAAACGGTCTTTTAAAATTGTCACACAAAGTTAGCACATTTAACTTCACATATTTCTGAAGCCTGCCATTTCAAAAACCTAGCGAGTTGGTTGAACATTTTTATTTCATTACTTTTATTTGAATGCATTGTATTATCATGTATATAGTTTGGTTAAAAATTAATGTATGATCATTCCACTGCAAATGAATATGTTTAATTCCTTGTATTTTATATTTTCTCAATGTTCGACATTCATCTCCAAAACGGACACATGTTGGCCATTTTGAGATTTACTCATCTAGACTTCATCCCATCTCAAGGATGATAATGCAGCCATTGGAACTTTGTTATCCAACAATTCTTTGAATGTAGTAAACTTATATATGCTTTATATTAAATTATATTTATAATTCACTGTATTCTTATGTTTGCAAAAAATCATTGGCCATACATCAACGCTTACCATACATGCTAGAGCCGGCTATGGTGAAGACGAATAAGGTTATCTACACATGGATATTTTGCATCAAAAGCTCTTATCTCGTTCAATAACTCGATCTGAATTCATTGTTGTGCGAAAGGGATCTGTTAGCTCAAGAATATTGTAAAAGTTGCTCACTTCTTTTTCTTGTATCATTCACATATAGCCTGGTTATTATATAACTGTATTGCCCAAGTGCAAGAAGTCAATGCACCTTAGCAGCTGGTTTGAGGATCAGTTCCCTGAGGCTGGATTCTAAGACTCGGTCCAGTATCCATCCGGAAGACCAAGCTGTTAGCCTGCATCAATAGGACCACATACTGATAGGACTTTACATCCACGACAGACACATTGCTGGGAATTCCACACACACATCACAACGTACTGCCACGATGTCCACTTTCTTTACCGCACTGAGAAGCCATTAAGGAAAGTAACGGAGAACCCAATTCAAGAATTGAAGTGATCTCCCAATTTGAGTGATCAAGCCAGATCAACAAAGACCATTATAGATTGATAAGTAAAGTCTTAACTGTCCGATGGCAAAGAATTCTGATACAAAGCAAAGTGACTATTATGATGAATTTTAGGCATTACGGGGAGGCCAATATACATAATGTAATAGAACCTAGACTAAAATTATATGAAAGTTGTTTTTCATATCCTTAGCCATAATAGATTATATTTGGATAGTTGTAAATAAATAAGTTCATTTAATTTATGAAATTGTGTAATGAAGTCTTTGATAGTTAGGTATAAATGAATATGATAATTATGTCTCTTAGTACCGGTACATGAAACTGATATAACATAAAACTCCTACACAAAAGCAGTTGTGAAACACATACAAGAGTTGTCCCCTCACACCCACCAATCAGAGTCATTTCACTCCACCCCTACAGAACTGTCTGATACAATAAGCTTCACTAAGATTAATTAACAGATCTATGAATACCAGTGCACAAAAGTAGAGGGAATCTATATTTTTATAACTCTGTTAAGATGAGTTATCAATATCAGAATTCTAAAAAGATTTTATCATGACACATTTTAAGAAATTAAATTTTAACACATTTTATCAGGAAACATGGTAAGTTGTAAATTTACAATACTGGTACAACAGCATGCATTATTTTTCCATTGGTAAATTTTCAGTTAAAGTGAGATTCTACTAAGACAATCCTTTGGCCAATAACCCAGGCTGAATATTCAGCATTCGGAATCTATTTATTTCAGCAAATTAAAATTCCATTTACAAATTTTTGTGATAAATAATATTACGGTATTTAAAATTTAACAATACAATTTTTAGAGGGAAATGTATATTTAGCCCCATGAATCCAAAGAAGGTAATTTAACTAAGAAGTTAATTAACTGGTTAGAAATCTTGTATCTTGGGTGATGGGTTGATTCCATAAAAGAAACACAACAATGACTAAGGCTCACCATTGGTGCACCATGGTCATTATCGGTTCTTAATAACAGTGAGTAGAAACTAACATCTCCAGTTGAAAACCAGCAGAACCCTAGCACCCACCAATGAGCTGCACACCCTTACAAAAAAGAATGTTTAAATACCTGCTTGTAAAAACTTGACATCAGAATCATTCAGAGACTGGTCTGCAAGGAAGAGTTCTTTACCTAAAAAATAGTAATAAGAGATCAGAATTTTTCTATATTTGCAATTTAAAATAATTGAAAATTTTTGAAATTGTTTTTTTTTTAATGATTTTTAACCAACTTTAAAACAAATGATACTGATTTTCAATTTTGCTAAAGGTTCAAGATGAAATATACCAAAATTGTCTCATTAAGGAGATTAATGCAGCCAACTTCCCAAAGCCAACAACAATGTTTGACAGCGTTTTTTCACAACCCAGGTCATGCTACTTTTACCTGTTGGCTTCTTGGCTTGACCATCAGAATAGCCTTTTAGTCTTCTCATTTCTGCTCTTTCAGCATCAAACTTTAATTTCCAGACCATAAATGACTCCACATTGACTCGCGTACCTTCAAATCTTTTCTGTAAATCAGAAATTACCAATTCATAAAAAAGACTTTGTTAGATAGCCGGCTTTACAAGAGGTAAGAGAAAGAATATTCCAGATAGTTCTTTAATCAGTTAAAACCGTATTTTATTGACTCAACATGAGTATCCTAACCATAAAGAAAATAAGACTTTGTTGACAAAAATTGCTTATCTCATAAAATACATTTCTCTTAAATATTTTTATAATCTGATGGAAGTCATGTAAATTCACTAAAGACTACGGTACTGATTTGCAATTGTTCTTGAAAGGTAATGATATAAATTTAAATTTCTTATTTATATTATAGGTTGGAAAAAATTTCTTTTATTTTTTAATAGAATTGCTAAAAACTACACAAAATTAACATTTAAAATCATTTTAATTTATAATGCACACACTCGTTCAGCTTCTTCATCTGCTTTCTTCTTCCTTTCAGCTGCTTCCTCTTCCTCTTTTGCAGCTTGCTCCATCATGCTTGTCATTCTTTCTTGAACTGCTGAGATGATTGTGAAAATCATTGCCATCCCTAAATTTTCTTGAGCCTAAAAAGTACGTTAAAAGCATTACGGAAAATTCAGTCATTACATTTATATATTTTATATATATAATAAATTAATACACAAAGAACTAACATAATATAACATTTAAATTGCCTTATTTTCCTTCAAAATTAATAGCAAATGTAATAATATTATTAATATAAACTTCCATGGGTTTTTTTTGGTGGTAAAACAAAAAAAATGGACAAAATTAAGCACAGAAATCTAAAATATTAATGTTAGCAGCTAATTCCATACTTGTGTTTTCATAAACTCCATTAATAAATCTTGCTGAGAATAATCCATGTTTTCAGTTGAATCTAATTCCATAATTGGTGCAGTGTCTGGGTACTCTGATGTGTAAGTGAACTGCAGCACTGCAGACACTGGCATTAAAAAATAATAATGATTAAAAAACGGTGCTAACTTTTTGTCATAAAAAAATTCTTAGCATCGAAAAAAGTGTTTAGCCAAAATTAAACAGCTTTTTATAATTAAATAAAAAATTTGCTAAATTCCCCACATTATTATCTCGTTTGGAGATAAATATTATACCGGTTTTAAATGTGTGTATTTTGGGGAGAATAGCAAACTACAAAACCATTTAAATCTGAAATATAGTCATCTTTGTTGGGAAGCCTTGATAAACAAAAGAAATAAAGTGATTTCTTTAAAAAAATGGATCCAAATGTCTGCTAAAGTACAAGAGTCATAGGGTGCCAGTTATCCGGTTTTGAATTAGGCAGTCCGGTGTTTCAGCTGACTGTCAGCAAAAAAATATTAATAAATACTGGGGACAAATAATGATGCAGACAGTTGATGTCTGAAATTTGTCATCAGGCTTCATAAGACTATGATACGGTATTGTTTCCTGTCTGCAACCACTGACTGGAGAGTCTGATCCTATCAATGCTTCATTTTCTGAGGTGGATGTTGAAGTTTTAGCATTTTCCCTTTGTAATCTGTCATTAAATTCCCTGTTTGACAGCTAGATGTCAGTCAAAAGGGTCTTCACTACAGCCTTCCTAGTTGTTGGCATGCAAGCTGACATTCATATCTCTCTGCACACATCCTTGTAATAATAATAATAATAATAATAAAGTTCATTTCAAAAACACGCTTCATCCCCAAAGGCTCGAAGCGCGGTACAAAGTCAACAAAATACAAACCTGCAATTGATCATGTCCAGACCTCTTTACTTTACAAGTTTGATCACACTTGTAGACATGCTTTTCTTTCCTTACTTTAAGGTTAAAATTCCAGGCTTGCTTTTTCTATATGGTCATAGAAGTTTATTATAGCAGGAGAAGGTAAATCAAAGGTAAGTGATTGTTCTTAAAAACTTCAATGTTAATGACGGTGAGAAGGGTATCTACTTCTTGCCACAAGACATATTCTGTCTTCTTAAGGCTGATGGTCAGTCCAGCATTCTAGCAGGTGTGAAAGAGGCTATTTACAAAATTGTGTAGTTTTTTGGGTTTTTTTTGTGAGTGATGTTTACGCAACATAATTAAAGAAGAGCAGTTCACAGTTAGAACCTTTGCCACAAAGTCTCAACATGGCAGACTATGGTGTTGAACCGCTTTAGTGCATTATACAGTAAGTTTTATTCACAGTAATAAGCTTACATACTTGCATGATCTGGAAAATTTTCAGCATCTTGGGGCACTACCTTCATCTTAAAAATATAAAATGGCTCTTCTTCGATAACTGTAATTGTAAAGAAAAATATTTTAATAGGAGATTTTAAAATTAAAATACTGTAACAAGCCCTACTTCCTCAACCCCCAAAAGCTGGCAGCAAAGCAGCATGCATGGAACTCCCATACAATACAAAAGCCCAAAGCTGGATTGTGGCGACATTATCAAAAAAGCCACAAGCCTGTGAGGAAAGCCACCAATGTCCAAACTTCCAATGAATGGGATGATACATCAACAGCCTTAGACTACAGCCCTTCCCACCCAGCGATTGAGTCAGATTTTTATGGTTGCCATGAAATAAGACTTGTTTGGTATCTGGAATGAAAAAGCCCTATCGATCTTAATACTAAGGCGTACTTAGCCTATTTTGGTGTAAAACCATATTTTAGTGAAGTAAATTCAATACAAATGACTTGAAATGAAATGTGTAATTTTATTCTATCCTTATTTATTATTATATTTTTAACTAAATAATTAACTTACTAAGTTATTTCATAGCTTATAATTTATATTAACAATTATACAAAAACTCAAATTAAGCTCCAGCCACCTTTTGTATTTTAAGGCAACATTTTTGGTCGTATCAGAACAGGCTTGGATTTTATTAATCATATTGAGAAATAATTAATAAAAATAATTAAATACACTAAAATAAGATAACCGACTTTATATACATATATATATATATATATACAGAAATACATACACATATACATACACACATATTATTATATATATACACACACACACATATATATATAAAAGACAAAATTAATTTATTAATTAGAAAACTGTGACGTAGAACGCAAAAATCCAAGTTCGCCATAGAGTGATAGAGTATATTGTAAAATGGCCAAAAAAAATTTCCTATCAATTTCGACATTCGTAGAACATATGCCAGAATGAGCTTCCAAATACATATAAATATAATGGATATATATACATTTATATTCCTTTAATTTACAATGCTAATTATATTAGCCTAATTTTAATATTAATATTATATCTGAGATTACCAACAATGAACAATGCGGGTCAAGTACAACCCAGGTTGAGTTTAATGCTGGTTAAGTACCGGTACAATCAATCATAATCAATGCTATTCAATAATAAATATATTAATATGGACCATGGAAATCATTCAATCACATCATAAATCAATGCCGTTCATGAGCCTCAACTGTCAACATTCAATATATGTATAATGTATATGGTCAAAATATGGTCGCAGAACTGATTAATTTCAGCTATCAGTATCAGCTAGCCTATGGAACAGAGGTTTGACTATTAGTAGTAGCAGTAGATAATTTATGTATTGCTTAAGTGAGAGTAATATGCTTAAACTAAGTCAATAATAATTAATATAATAATGTGATGGGAAAAACATTCGTTTTTTGTTGTTTTTTTTGGTATGGTTCTTACTTTCAATTTCATCCGGATAAATGGACTGCAATGCTTCGATTTCATTTCTCTGCTCTTCCTTGTAATCTGTCATCCTTTATTATTGGATCTTTAAAAATGTATATATTAAGGAAGAAAGCCAACAGTTTAATCCGATAAAATTTCTCTACCACAAAGAGAAAATAACATTATGAAAGTAGAAACATAAACATCAGCAGTCACAACGGTACAGCATGCAAATGGAATCCATATTGGTTCCGGCAAAAACAAAAATTTGTGAACTGGTTGTTGATTGGATACTTATAAATATTAACTAATCAAAATATATTTATTATTTCGTACATTCGCTGTGTTTATTTCCGGTACTTTCATTCAGAAGAGTATCTCTTATCGAGATTGGTAGTTTATTAGCTGTTAATGAAAATTCTAAAATCAAAGGCGAGCAAGGGTGTAAAGTAGTCAAGTAATGTCGAGACAAGCCAATAGAGCTGGAGACCCAAGGAAAGTGGTTGGTTTTTTAAAAGTCTTACTAAATTAATCATATACGCCTATTGACTTCAATAATAATTCAATTGTCAATATTATTATGAATATATAATATAATATATGCCACACCCCCTCCCCTCTCGGTCATCGGTGTACCCGGCCCGAAAACTGGGCTCGGCTCGGTACTCATTCATGGACTGAAGAAGGCGATGCAGTTATGGACTGATGAAGTGGGGGCTAGAAGTGGGCTAATTTAGAGAGCTACCACCCTAACCTCATTTGCATGTTGTGTCCCTGGTTCCAATAGGGTCAAAACGCTGGTTCCGCCAATAGGGTCAAAACCTAGGTTAGAGATACAGATAAGTATAGGGTTCATGTTAGGTTTAGGGATGGATTTAGGGTTCAGGTTAGGTTTAGGGATACATGCAGGACATAAGTTTGCGGGTCGCTGCAATCAAGATGGCGGCCGTGGTGCTATCTCTCAAAATTTACCAAGAAGTGTGTAGGCCCTACTAAAATCATAATTCATATCATACCAAATAAATCTGTATGCAACGTTTTCCAAAGTCTAAGACTGTGATTATGTGTGAATCTTTTCTTTCACTCATTATGATTAATATTAATCAAATCCCAAATTCGTTAAAAGGCTTAAAAGTTTAAAAGGATAGGAGTTTTCAGTTTAGGCACTTTGTTATCACCCAGAAACTCCTGAAAATCAGGTATTTGAATTTCGTTGTCAAAATGGCGACCTCCACGGTTTAATTTACAATTAACAAAGGTATCTTGGTTCACCTTTCTATAGTTGATTTTTTAAAATTTTTAGCATAAAAATAAATTCAACATCCGCCAATTACTTAAACTTGAAGTCGACATCTTGCTTGTTCTATTGAGAATTCATTTTTGTTTTCGTGGTTATAGTTTAAGCGTTGAAAATTGAAGTTGAAAATAGGTAAACTTCACTTTTCTTTTAAAAAGCGCAAATTTTATTTTTAAAAAGTACTTAGTTTTGAATATATTTTTTTTCTCTAATGTACTATTTAGACATTTTAATGTTGATTATTTTCATTCAATATTTAAGTTTGTACAATAAATACATTATTTTAAATGCAACACAAGTGATGGGAGTTATTGAATGCTTTCAATTTTTACATATTTCAGAATGGAGAGTTATTTACATTGACCTATGGAGCACTTGTAGCGCAACTAATTAAAGATTATGAAAATGATGAGCAAGTCAATAAACAGTTGGATAAAATGTAACATATTTTAAAAGTTCTTTGGATTTTTTATAATAATCTTTTACAATGATAGCAAATTATGATTTTTAAAGTGTGTCCTATTTTCACATCTTTTCCTCGCATTGCTATTATAATCAAAGGTTTTTCATCTAGTAAAATTTTCAACTTTGCAAGATGGATTCACATTATGTTTTAGTTATTCATTTTATTGCCAGGGGCTATAATATGGGAGTGCGCTTGATAGAGGACTTTCTTGCTAGAGCCAACACTGGAAGGTGTAATGATTTTAGAGAAACAGCTGATGTTATAGCCAAGGCAAGCTGTCTTTTCCTAACATGTATCAAAACCAATATCAAAATATACTAATTTTTAAAGTTTAATGATGAACTCCATTCACAAAAAAATTTAGTTTTAATTTACAAATGGAGAATTAATAGTTATTACATAAATACCAGACACAGCAATAATAAAAAAAATTATTGTACTTTTGATTGCTCTATTTAAACAGAAAATACCTTTAAATGTAGTAAAAACTAACAACTGTAGATGCTGAACATTAATTAATTTTATTTATTTCAAGCACAGGTAGCATTCAAAATGTACCTTGGTCTAACTCCAGTTGTAAGTAACTGGAGTGCTGCTGGGGATGAGTTCTCCCTTTTGTTGGAGTCAAACCCACTGACTGACTTTGTGGAACTTCCTCCTGGTCATGCCAACCTAAATTACTCCAACCTAATGTGTGGTGCCTTGAGGGGTGCTCTGGAAATGGTATGAACATATTTATTAATATGTTAAACTTTTTATCTAAGAGCATCTGTGTTTTTTAAACATGTATGAAAGTTTAGGGTAAACAGTTAGCATCTTTAAAGGTAAATTGATAATTTTGATTTCTAATTAACTAATGAGTCACACTGGCTATTTCTGGCGATCAGTTGAAAGAGTAATTTTAAAAAAAAATATATTATTAAAAGCAGATATCTTGTACCTGTTGTTGATATTTGTTTTTAGTTTAAAAAATGTCTATTTCTTTCTAGGTTCAGATGAATGATGATCTTGTACATTTAGTACTAGTAGATATTTAAAAAAAAATAATAATGGATTTTATTCCAGGTTCAGATGGATGTTGATCTTGTATCTGTAGTAGATATTTGTTTCTAATAAAAATGTATTTTATTCCAGGTTCAGATGGATATTGATCTTGTAAATGTAGTAGATATTTGTTTTTAATAAAAATGTTTATTTTTTTCTAGGCTCACATGGATCTTGTACTTATAGTAGATATTTGTTCAAATAAAAATGTCTCTTTGTTTCTAGGTTCAGATGGATGTTGATGTCAAGTTTATACAGGATACACTTAAAGGAGACAATATCACAGAAATCAGATTGAGGTTTATCAAACGTCTAGAAGATGCTGTTCCTGTAGGGGAAGATTAACAAGAGAAATTATTTAATATTTACTGAGCAAGGTATGAAATTACTAAGTAGTGGTGAGACTGAGTGACAGAAATGTTAATGGGATATATGGGATGTCTGGGTTTGATTTGAAAGTAAGAACTAGTTATGTACTTTGCTTCGTATTTGATAGTTTATCATTTCATAATTTTGAAAACATTTTGTTTAGTTTGATTGTTCCTTATTAAAAAAAACCAAATGTTGTATAAATTGCAAAGGTTAATAATTATTTATACATACATTTGCTCTATCTGTTGTTCCTCAATGCTATTAGCTTTATGAAAATTGATGCATTTGTTAAGTTCTACTTTAAATAAGGTTGAGGGTTTTATAAGTAGTTAGCTCTTCAATGGGTTGTTATGCTCTAATTGTTTGTAGTGGGAAAAATTTAAATGAGTCAAAATGAAATTGAACTTGATTTCAGTAATTTTAGTGCCTGTATGTATTTTGTTAACTTTTTAATGATTGCTCTGAGATGAACAACATTTGCAAACATGTTTCAAATTTTTTATTTTATTCTTGGATTGATTTACCATTTTCTTAGATGATAAATTTGGTTTTGCAAGAATTGGAAGCATGGTTGAAAAATTCTTAAATGTCGTTTGGTACAACATATTGCTCTGATTTTAATAGCATTGTTAGGGGCTGCTGTGGTGGATGGTTTCTCATTACAATCCATTTAATAATTGGCTGTGAAAATGTTGAAATATCCACATTTTATTGGGCCCTTTTACTTTTATATGTTTTGTGTTCATTTGATTTTAAAATTAGAGCATATTATAGAGATGGGACCAGACATGCTTGATTGGGGCTGTTAGTAAGTCATGAGTTTGAATGTTCTTTTATTTCTTATTTAATTATGATTTATTTTTTTTTAGATGAATTGATGTAATAAAATTTCATTAAAATGATGCACAGTGTTTTCAACTCTCATTTATCATTCATGTTTTTGGTTTGATTTTATTTAATTCAAGTAAAGTTGTGTTTTTTAAAATGTATTTTTCTTCTCCTCAATTTTTATGAAATAATTATTTGTATTGTAATGTCTTATGTCTTAAAAAGGCAGTTGTGTGTGCAGGCTAGTCCCTTGGGGTTATACAAGCTAGTTGTTTGAAGTCATGCAGGCTAGTTCCATTAAACAAATTATTCCCTTCAGTCTCTTTTATGATTGATCCTGCAGCATATGAGGGTAATCTTATCTATCCAAAAGCAAACCTGTACACTTGCTGGTTGTACAGAGTTAGTATTTATCAAAGAAACTGTGCCACAAGCAGTTTGTACACTTGCCTGTTGAGAAGAGTTATTATTATTATCAACGAGAACAGTGCCACTAACAGTATGTTATTTATAATATTTTGTTGTTGACACAGTTCAGAAGTTTGAATAAATGTGAAATCTATGTCCAAAGTTAATTGTTGTTGGTGCTTGTGTTTCAGATTTAAAAGACTACGGTATTGAAAATCAAAGTTGAAACATTTATTGGTTGATTTACATTAATGAAAAATGTTAAAGCTTTGTCCTGACCTTTCATTAATTCTATAACATACAAAGGCAAAGTCTCCTCCACCCCTAAAACAATTAAAATAAATAAATAATTTAAAAAAAAAACAAATGATGGAAACTTACCACAATGGGTATGACGCTAACCCTGGATTTAATTTGTTCCTTTTTTTAAGGAAACCGTTTCTGTTAGCCATAACTATTATCTAGAGCAGGCCTGCACAACATATGGCCCGCCAGCAGCCACATTGTGGCCCGCGAGGTAACGAAAAACTCTTTACTCTTATTATTTTCTTAATAGCTCCCCCCTTGACATATTTTATTTTGGCCAGCGCAAGTCCTGTCCTATTTACTTGTGGCCTACACAAGTTTTTCATAATGTATTACGGCCCGCCTTACATTTTGAGTTGTGTAGGCCTGATCTACAGTATTAACGGTATCAATAAACCCAAACATTTACATTATAGTTAGAAAGTACTCTATTTATGAGTGTGATGATATACATACAAGTACAAGTCTTAACATTTTTAAATCCTTTATATTAAATTCACTTTTGTGTGTGTTTAGGACAAAATTTTCGGACTGCGAATTGACCCACTTCCCGTCAACCTATCGATCTGAAACTTGGCACATTTGACAACATATTCTATCAAATTTTCAGCCCTAGGCTACCCCCCAAACGCAACGACCGAAAATCAGTTTTTCCTCTTTTTCAATTGGAAGATGAAGGAACTATCATGCCACTAATTTCACGAAATAAAATTTCTGATAACTGCGTTAAATCAGATTCATTAATATATATATATATATATATATATATATATATATATATATTTGGTAGTCCAAACTAAAATTTTCTATCCATAGCAGACATATTATGTGGTGAGTTTCACCTGACAGAACTTTTTATTCTAAGATATAGGCCACTTATTTCATGTAGATATCTCAATAAACAAAAAAGTTATGCGATTTTCGAATTTGCTGAAAATTGACCAAAAATGGATTTTTTTACCTTGTGAAAAAGTGCCATGTTTAAGGACCTATATTTTCTAAAATAATCAACAGAGAAGTCCAGGAATTGGTGTATGTGCTCCAAAGTTTACAATATTTAAGCCCAATTTTTTTCAAGCAGCCAGATCTATTAATTCTTAAGTTATTAAAAAAATAACAATAATGATTTTTAGTCATTTTTATTTTCCGACAGGAAAAGTGTAAAAATACACATTTTCAAAAATTTGTTAAAATTCCTGTTATTGACTTACTTAATATGTCATACATCAAATTAAAGATAATTTTAAGCAGAACAACATGCAGTATGCCTTAACGTCATCAATAAACACTTAAAGGCACTAAAATAAGTCTAAAAGCGTTTTTTTTTTAAAAATTAAGGTTTAAAAAATGTGATTAGAAAATGCATTTTATCACATAATTGTGATAAAATCAAAGGAATATGATGTCAGATGTGTTTACTATTAATTAAAAGACTAATAAAAAAAATATCAATGCAGAGTATTGTCAAAAATATAAAGCAATTGAGCATAAATTTTAATTAAATTGTCNTATATATATATATATATATATATATATATAGCCTATTCTGCAAGTACGTTTGGTGCGTGATATTTATTTTGGTTTTCAGAAATAGTGGGTAAAATAAATCTGCGGTGTAAAAGCAGGTGGCCGTGGAACACTAGAATATAATGATTATAAAATTTAAAAAAATAAATAATGCATACAAATGGATTATACGAAAAACTTTGTTTTTAGGGTTGTTTAATTAGCCTTCGTTATCATCCTTGAAGTTGAACAGTTTGTAATATTGTAATTGTAACAATATAATATACGCCTACTTTAAAAATAATTTTACAGTATTAATGATGTGTTACTTGGTCCACTATCTTTACGATTTGGCTTGGTGCTGTCGTGTTAGCGAGAAAATCACTTAATTTTCAACTTTTAATTAGTATATCAACATCATTTTGCGAACGGCAACGGTCAGGGGAAATCAGCCTAACTAGATCAGGCCTAGGCACTCTCATAATAATTAATGTAGGAAAAGTTTCTAAAAAATAATCAAAGACGAATCCCATTTTTTAAAAAAGGATAGTCTTATATTTATATTATATCTGTACCGGGAATATGTCAATAGTAGTAGACTAAAATTATAATTATAATTTATAGGCAAACTATTTAATCCTTCAGCAATAATGGCAATTCAGCCTATTTGAATTCAATAACCATTATGATTATTTCTGCTACTGCTTAGTTAATTTCTTTCTTTAAAAAAAACACAACCGAATTATGGCATAGGCATAGTCAATTGCAAATTATTAAAATTAAATTATTATTAATTTTGGAATTAACAAGTAATCAAATATCATTAAATAAGTAAATTATGATAATTTTTAATTACTTAGTTTATTAAAAGTTATTGTTTTCAAACGCATTTCTGAATAAGCAATTAATTAATTAATTTGTCTAGGAAACGTGCAAGTTGTTCTATGTCAATTGTCAATAATCATACTATACTATAATTAATGGCAAACATTGAGAAAAAGACCAATCTGTATCCGGAAATAGAACCCTATACTATGATGATGGCTTTCTCAAGGTTCTTATTGGTTTCCCATTTTTTTTAATAACAGTAATATTACTTTAATCAGTAATGAAAACTAAAAATGTATGAGATCATCTAAAAATAACCCCTTTTTTAATGTAGTCTTTAGCTATAACATTTTGTTTGTCATAATCAAATTCAAGGATTATGATGTCAAAGATATAGAAAATTGGTGGGCCCATTTTATATATTTAATTTATCTAAATTTAAACCATTACTTATTGACAATAATATTTCTCACTGTCATTAGCTGAAATTGATTATTATTTTTAAAATAATTTTTTTTCAGGTATCAGACTTACATGTAATATATTACGAGCAGTCTGGAAACAAAGAAGGCAATCCAGTTCTTTTTCTGTAATTATGTTTTCTTAGGATGGGTTGTAGTTGTAGGTGGTTAAATTTAAAAAAGGCATTTTTGATCATATCTTTCCTTTAATTTTAATGTTGCACTTGAAATACCTGGTTTTACATTAGTTATTGTGTTAGATGCATTTTAAAAATGTGAATTATTCTTTTTCACAGATAATAATTTACTGATAAAATATTCTTATCATTAGAGTCATGGAGGCCCAGGGATGGGATGCAATCTACCTATAGAGAGATGTTGGTTTGATCCAGCTTATTACAGAATTGTACTTTTTGATCAGAGAGGAGCTGGCAAATCTATTCCATCAGCTGAAATAAATGTTAAGTATTGTTTTTGGACTAAAAGTAAATTAAATAACCATTTACATAGTATTAATAGCAGTATTAGAAGAAGACATAGAATATGATAAATAAACTAAACTGGTTCAAGAGCTTAATTCATGTTGATATTAGTAATAAGGAGCAGACTATTCTAATCACATTTTACTTTCACCATGAGTTATAGTAAGTTATAGAATAAGAAACTATTGCTACTAAAATGTTATAATTTTCTTTTTTTTTAAAGAAACCATACCATTGTTGGGCCTGTGACATAATAAATAGGCTTCCTTTTAATAATATTCATTTCTTTAATGATTGTAAAGTAGCCATAACACATCTGCTGTGTAAAGTAGTTACTCAGTGATGTAGAATGACAAAGACTTGTGATATTTAAAAAGTGCAAACTATCCAGAGTTATAAGTTAACATAATAATATATCTACATTAGTGCAATTTTTATGATCAGGAAAATACAACATGGGACCTTATATCAGACATTGAAAAACTCAGAGAACATCTGGGCATCAAGACATGAGTTTTGTTTGGCTGCAGTTGGGGATCAACATTAGCATTGACTTATGCCATAACACATCCAGAAAAAGTCAAGGCCATTGTTATACAGGGCATATTTCTATGCACAAGGTTAAGAACATCTCTAACAATAAAATATAACTTCTTTTTATAACTGTACAAAATGTTGATTAACTTTTAACAGTGCATTTATCTTTTCATTATTCCATTCCTGTGGTGCTACAGCCCATGTAGGGCTTTGGCCTCCCTCACCAATATTGTGGAACATTTATTTATAAATATCTGGCTATAATTTAAATGTAAATTGTGTCAATGAATTGCTTTTATACATATTTCCAGGAGAGAGATTGAATGGTTCTATCAGGATGGCTGCAATATGATTTGGCCCGAACTGTTTGAAGACTTTTCAAGTTTTATTCCAGAGGTGTTTTATATTATTTCTTGTTTAATCCATTATATTAATACTAAGATTACCTGTTAAAAAAAATTATTTGCTGTTTATTTAATAACAAATTGATTTTTCACTTTTATTATTTTAATACAGTTTTAGTGAAAAATAGAAATTATATATAAAAAAAAAATATTAATAACCAATCCATCAGTATAAGTAGGCCTACTGTAAGGATAATTAGTGGCTATTCCACAATAAAATTTACATGGTATGTTGTGTGCAATCCATTGTAGACATTATTATACAGAATCAGCCCCTGTCCCAGATATTGTAGCTTTGAAATTAATAATTAGAAATGGCCAGTTATGGCTTTATTATTTTCACCCCCATAAATCAGGCTTTAGCAAGCTTATTTTTAAAAAAATCTATTATGTTAAGCAAATATGTCAATGATTTTCTACTGATTTTAAGAATCTTACAGATATTTATTTTAAATGAGAGCATTTATGATTAATTATTAAAATTAAGTCACCCATTTTTTACAAAATGTTGTTGGTCATCACCGATCTATTATGATAGTACCTATTATATACCCTTAAAATGGAAAAATCTTAAAAAATCAACAGATCTTTATATCCCTCATGAAAAATGTGCAATAATAAATACCTTAAAAGTAACTATTATTTTCTATCATTTGCAAATATAACCTCATATTTAGTAACATAATATGAGCAAAAATCTTAAATTCCTGGCCTGCTGTGTTATTTTGAGACCAAGGCTATTCAAAAAATGTACCATAAGCTTAGAGGGAGATGATAAAATGTTTTTACTCTGTTTTTGTTTTTTCTGTTTTATGCCATTATGCTTATGACTTTCCTAGTCATCAAGTTTAACAGTTTAAGAAGGGTTGGAGGGGGTGGGGGGCGCTTGTGATATTGCAGTTGAATAAGGCTTGATTGAACATACTCATGAATATGCCTATAAAAACTGTGTGAACATGAATTGTATGGAAGTCAAGTATAAGTTTAGTAGCCTCTTATTTGATAATTGATGCATGCAATTAAAAGGTTATTAATAAGACACGAACAAATTGTGTCAATAGAACAATATGAGTTAGCTTTAATAATAATTGTACAATATACAGAATTAAACGTTTCGGCACATGCCTTCATCAGTACAAACAAACACAACACATTTAAATAAGTATAAATTAAATTTACATAATGTCAATATATATATCCTACCTAAAACAGAAAAAATATAGGAGAGGGCGCTTAAACGTGACAAAAACAAAGTAAAGAGATGTAGAAAGGAAGTGATTCAAACAAAGAATTAAACGTTTCGGCACATGCCTTCATCAGTACAAACAAACACAACACATTTAAATAAGTATAAATTAAATTTACATAATGTCAATATATATATCCTACCTAAAACAGAAAAAATATAGGAGAGGGCGCTTAAACGTGACAAAAACAAAGTAAAGAGATGTAGAAAGGAAGTGATTCAAACATAATTGGAAAAACCAAACAGGAAAAAGACATGGCAGCTAAGTAAAACTATGGATTTGGTTCAATCCATATGGAGACAACGTACCAAATCTAGTTATTAATTGCAGTCCAACACTTTTTATAATTAATTAAAAGGTTGAATGTTGATTGAAATCCTTTGTATTGAAGAATATTTTTATGCAAATTATGATAGATTTTAATTGTTTAATTTCTTAGACGTTAATGTTTTAAAACACATTTCTGAATAAGCTTTTAATTAATTTGCCTTCTTTCTTCAATCACAATTCTTAGTATAGGAGGGGTTCAAAGTTACCATCTAGTTATTCTTGTGAAAAAAAAAACATTGAATTCTTAAAACTATATATCCACTCACTAATAAAGAAAGGGACAATACACATGTTTACCTCAAATGTTTGCTTCCCCAATTAAAATTTAAAATAGTTTTGTTAATTTTTTTACATACAGGGTGGGCCAATAAAAGTGAGAACATTTCGTAGCGTAATATTTTACGAGATGTTCTCACTTTTGTTGGCCCACCCTGTATATTAATTTATATGTATATTAAATACAAACAAGTGAAATAAAAGTTACTTTTGATATTTATTACTCTATTTTATACAAACAATGTTAATTTATGAGCTTAAATTCTTCTTTCAAGAATGAACGGTCAGAAATGATCAAGGCTTTCTACAAGCACTTAACATCCAATGACCAGAACACAAGCCCGAAGGCTGCAGGACACTGGAGTACATTGGAACTTGCCACATTACGACCCCAAGTTGATCCTGAATACCTAAAGAGTGCTAATGATGAACATCTTTGTATAAAACTGGCTATAATTGAATGGTATTGGACTACAGATTTAAAATTAAAAGAATTCAATATCATATTTTAGTGATACTGTATGTGTAGAATAGTCAAGATTTTTAAAGAGTAAGAGCTGAATTTGATTAGTTAATAATATTTGGTTCAAAAATATAGTTACTAGTTTACTTTTCTTTTTTGCCTAGGGGCCTACCATGTATACAAATCTGTTTAAAGAAGTAACACTCTCATATTTATCTAAGCAATTGAGGCATATTACAAAATAAAAATCCTACTTTTAAAAAAGGGAAATGAAAAATACCAGAAAATTATAAAATGAAACACGAAGGAAGGCACCAAAATTTTGTAGAGGGAAAAACTGTGATTGAGAAAATACAAATATAATAGAAATAGAAGAACTGGCAAAAAAGATATTTGTGTGGGAAAATTATCTCAAGGTAAAGTAGAAAGAATTGCTTCCAATCAAGGTCCCACATGCAGTGGTGTAGGAGGGGTGGTCCACCCCAGGTTGCACTTCTTTTCTTTATATGGTGGGGCAGCATTTTCTGCCAACTGAAGAACTTTCTAGCCCTAGCTACGCCACTGCCCACATGTGTACAGGTATAGATGGGGAACAGATTGCGGAGAACAACAGAGTACTTGAGAAATAAACTCAACTATTTGATGAAATTCTTAATATCTCAAAGGGAAGAGCCAATGAGGATTACAAAGTACCACAAGAAGGACCTGATCCATTGATCAGCCAACTATCTTTTTTCTTCTTATGCTTTTTTACCCCATCTGGGGCAAAGGCCGTCCACAAGAATTTTCCATTCATCATGGTTTTGTGCTTTCCTTTCCGGTTGCTACCATGTGTATCCCATATTTTTCGTGTCTGCTTCAAGATTGTGTCTCCATGTATTCTTTGGCCTTACTCTCTTTCTTTTTCCCTGTGGATTCCATGTTAGAGACTGTCTGGTGATGCAGTCTTAGGGTTTTCAAGAGTATGCCCAATCCACCTCCATCTTTTCTTTGTGATGTCTTTATCAATGGACACCTGGTAAGTCCTTTCTAGTAGATCTTTGTTAGTGATGGTATTTTGCCATTTGATGTTCAAGATTTTTCTAAGGCATGTGTTAATGGAAGTCTGTACTTTCTGCATAATGCTCGCTGTTGTTTTCCAAGTTTCTGCTCCACATTGTAGAACTGTTTTTGACATAAGTGTTAAAGATTCTGAATTTGGTTAGCAGCTTTAGCCCCTTCAACTCTCATATTTTCTTTAATAGCACAAATGCTGATCTAGCTTTTCCAATTCTGGCCCTTACATTTGCTTCGGATCCCCCATTTATGTCGATGGTGCTGCCTACTATATCTTAATATGATCTTGGCCATGAAAAATTATAAAGCCCCAGGGAAAGAACTTATCACTGCAGAACTGATGAAACTAAGTGAAAACAAACTACATATACAAATAACACAACAAAAAAAAAGAGAAATATATCAGCTGTAGAAAAGACTCAAACATAGTCATGGTTAATAAAAATGGCAGGCTGTGCTGGTCAAGAATTCTAGCTTATAGAGGGAGCAAAAATGGTTTACAGACAGAAACCAAGGGGTTTCAGATTGAGACTGAAATTGATTGATGATGTAGAGTCAGAATTAGATCAGCAGATATAGACAAAAAGACATTTAATTGTTTTTCAGTGGAGGAATGTGATGAAACAGTCCATAGCACTAAATTCCTTTTTCAAGCAAACCTTTCAATAAGTTTAAAGTATAAGAATAGTTTGTATAAGTCTCATTGCAGAGTTGCTAAATTTAAATTATGTAATCCTGAAATTACTATAGGCCTACAATGAATATATTTTCACTTGATTTTAGCCATTACTTCATTAATGGAGCATTTTTTGAGTCTGATTCATGAATTCTAGACAACGTCAAGAAAATACAGCACATTCCAATTACACTAATCAATGGCAGATTTGATGTTCTTACACCTATGGACAGAGGCGTAGCGTGGTGGGGGCAGGGGGGGGGGACAGATGTCCCCTGGCGCCAGCTAGTTAGGGGCGCCAAAATGTGCTTTGGTATTATTTTATTGATGAAAATAATGGGTTTGAGAGTTGAAAAAAAGAAAAAGGGGCGCTAAAAATTGATCTTGTCCCCGGGCGCGAATCTTGTCCCCGAGCGCCAAACACCCTCGCTACGCCACTGCCTATGGAGGCAGCCTGGAAATTACATAAGGTATATTTAATCCCTAAATACTTTACTGGGAGCTGTTTGCTTCTCTTCGTTGTTTTAGATATTTTAATTGAAAGAATGTTTTAAAAGTTAATCAATAGAATAGTAACTGTGTTGAAGTTTTTTGGAAAATAATGGAATTTGGCAGCAGCTGTTTTCCAAGTTTTACTCTCTTAAAAATACCATAAACCAGCTTTAGGCAAAGCAGGGCAGTATGCTCTCCCCTAATTGGGATTAAGAACTATTTTTAGTTGTTGAAAAGGAAAAGATACTTTATTACTATAAAAAAATAAAAATAAAAATCCAACTCTGTGCCATTTGGTTTTAAAATGTTTTTTTGATTTGAAACTATTTTACTCTATATTTATACTTAAGAAGAACTGGGAACATCTTAATTTAGAGGCCAAACAGATTTTAATCTCCCCCTACAATAATTAGTATAGACAAGACTAATAAAGCAATCTTATTTAATCTTTTTCAACATTCCAACATTAAGTATAAAAATAATTAGAGTATCAAATTAAATAAAATTGTTTAGATAATTTTACAGTTGTATTCATTTATGAAAGTCCTGAAATAATTTTGGACAGTGAAACGTTGATACCGGTATTTATATGATTTTTTCCCCACCTATTTATTTTGACTAGGCACTACCACAATCAGAGCTTGTAATTGCGCCTTTAGATGGTCACTCTGATAAAGACCAAGATATCAGATCTGCTCTATTGGAAGCTACAGAAAAGTACAAATACTTATGAATTTGTGCAATGGCATCATGAAATAGTCACTCTGATCAATTTTAAGTCCAAGATATCTGCTTTATTGGAAGCTACACTGGCTGCAGGACGAAGATATCAATATCAGTCATAATCAGATATGCTCTATTTGAAGCTACAGAAATGTACAAATACTAATGAATTTTGTATTCAATTATTAATAATGAATTGGATGAATAATTACATTTTATTAATATTATGATTAAAAAAATTTAATTTGAATTGTAAAAATTTTACAATTTGTAAAAGATTAGTTCTCTTTTCTGTTATTTAATTTATACAGAAATTTGTTTAGTCTTCAATTGTAATGAATGTTTAGTTCAAGTTACTTTGAATTGCACTATTTTAAATGATTAATCAATTCTCAATAAAATGTATGTAATATTTGGGATTATCGAGTTTTATTTTTTGTTTGTCATTAACTATTATTAGGTATTAAGGAATGAATCAGTTTTGCTACGTTTATTTATATTCAAAGTCCCATGATGCCTCTCGAAAGAGCTCTTTTGGTTTATGAAATCATACCTTTATTACTCATCAACAAATATGGCGACCACAAACGGAATTGCTTCAAGCCCAACTGGAAGTCAGAATGCAGCGAATTCTGGAAGCAGAAGAAATCAGGTCCTCATCAAATTATAACTGTCTTGAGAAGGTTTATTTTAATATGCGAATTATTATAAAAACTTACTTTCCATTTCTAGCTATTAACTCTTTCTCTCCGGAATTAATTTCCGTGTTCTGACAGAATAATCAATTTTGCCCATTTGTTACCTACTACTATGATATCTATAAACCATCATAACTTTTTTGTTTTTCATCAGAAAATGTTAAGTTTGGTGTGGAATTAAAGAGGAATGCATGCTCTTTGCAAACAATACAGACTTTGGTTTAAATTTTAATATATAAATGTGATAATGAATAAGATTTAAGGAAAATAAACATTTTGATAACTTGAGAAATCTCCCGGGTTTCTGCCATCTTGGTTGACACAACCCGTTAATTCTGTCACTAAACCTAAACTAAATGTATCCCTATGCCTAACCTGAACCCTAAATTGATCCGTATGCCTAACCTGAACCCTAAATCGATCCCTATGCCTAACCTGAACCCTAAATCGATCCCTATGCCTAACCTGAACCCTAAATCGATCCCTATGCCTAACCTGAACCCTGAATCGATCCCTATGCCTAACCTGAACCGTAAATCGATCCCTCAACTTAACCCAAACCCTAATTCACTGCAACTATAATAAACATGCAAATGACGGGCAGGGGATGATACTCAACATTAACCCCAATGTGTAATAAAAATTTGTTTTTTTCTGAACTATATCCATGTGTGCATCACAAATAATAAAGATCAACTTAAAAAAAAGAACAAAATTAAACACTAGAGCACATTATCCATTGTCACCGCCACACAAAATATTTCCCAAAAAACTATTTCCACTGGAAACAATCTGTTGCTATTAGAAAATATTTGCATTGTATCCTTGTATGTACTAACATTTATTATGATAAATGGAAAATTTACCATAAATTTGGTATATCTTTTCATCTGGGTTTAGCTATGGTAAGGCTGAAAACAATCCATATGGATATGCGGACTTGACTCACATCCAGTACAAACATATGCTATACCAGTACAGTTTGTCCTGTTCTATGTTTGCACACTGTCCTTTTTGGAGCTAATAGGCAAATGTTTCGCTCTGATAAGTCTTGTTGGAGTGTTGATTTTAATTTTGTAGGAAGCATACTCATTTATTGAGAGTGCAAGCTTGTGAATAATATGTGTCAGCAAAGTAAAAAAAAACAACCAGTCAGTGTCATTTGACTATCTATTCACAATACAAGCTCCAAATTTACACCTATAAATATATATATATATAACAATTGATTTAAAATTTAACGCAAGCATATAATTAGTTCAAATTCAATAAACAAGTTAATTTTTTTTTCTTTGTCAGGATCATTATGTTAATAATATTTTTCTTCTCTTAAAACATTTTTATTAGGTTATGGTTGGTGAATTGCCCAATGATTTCTTACGTACTGGTCCACAATTAACTCAAGAGCAGGAAGATGAAAGAATTGCAAGAATTTTACAAGCACAGCAACAAGCAGGTGTAAATGTTGTCTCTGCAGCTAGCTTTGTTGGAAGATTGAGTATTTCTGTTGTTCAGGTAATAATGTCATTGTCTATAATTATATTAGGAAATTAATGCTAAATAATTTTAGACGGTAGTAACTTATTATTTAGTCATTTATCCATAATAATACCTTGAGATTGAGTGGATGGTATTTAAAAAAAAATAGTTTTAGCTTTGTTACCAGTATAATAATTATTTTGTCTTCTGATTTTCAGGCAAAGCTCATAAAGAACTATGGCATAACAAAAATGGATCCATATTGTCGCGTACGCATAGGTCACACTGTGTTTGAGACTCCGACAGCCTACAATGGAGCTAGAAATCCAAGATGGAATAAAACTGTGACAACGTAAGATTTAAAAAAAAAATGGTTAATTAGGCTTGACTAAACACTTGAAAAGGCTTGCTAACTGTAGAATGTTAAAACATATTTGTGTAATGTTTAAATTGGTTAGTTTATAATTTTTATTTCATGAAATTTTCTGTATATTTTTGTCAATTTGAATTATATGGTACACTTGGTAAGCCTTACTTTACTCTATGTCATTCATCT
Organism: Lymnaea stagnalis; assembly: GCA_964033795.1. Lineage (NCBI taxonomy): Eukaryota > Metazoa > Mollusca > Gastropoda > Lymnaeidae > Lymnaea > Lymnaea stagnalis. The sequence continues at coordinate 379,643 of CAXITT010000282.1, forward strand.
TTTTAGGGGAAAGAGTGCGCTTCCATTTGCTCATGCACTGGAAAGTTCTCTGTCCTGTGTAAGCTAAACAGTCCTGAAATATAAATATTTTATTTTAAAAATTTACATTGTAACTTTGTCTTTTCTTCTTAGTTATTTGCCTTTCGGGGTTGACTCAATGTATTTGGAGGTATTTGATGAGGTAAGGCATTAATATTTAATTTATTCCCATCTGTCACCGGACTCGCATTGAGTAAATGTGACGTTCATGGTTAAGGAAATAAAGTGCAATGAAATATCCCCCCCCCCCAAGTCTATCAGCACATTGAACCGATGCGAAAAAACAAATATATAACTAAAACTATTTATATGTTTATATTATATATATATATATGGAAAGAAGATGAAAACTCTTAGCTTTCCTTATTAAAATGACACCATTACAGAAGTCTCAGATAATGTATTCTTTGATTGCTAGTGGTCTGTGAGGATGCATTTGGGTGCTTCCTTTTGGGACCCCCAAATAATATATTATTTAGTCATGACTGATTGATAATAAATACAACTGAATAGCTAAATTATTATATAATCCTTATTGTTTAGCTTCGGTCCTTCCTCTTGCTCCTTCCTCAATGTCTGCCTCATTAACCTAGTGCTGAAATGATCAGTCAATGACATGCTTCTTAATGGGAACAAATTATTTTCAAGCGATCTTTCACAATGGATGACCGCATTGCATGGGCACACATCAATATCCCGGAAGCAGTGATGACTGGAGAGACTCTGGATGAATGGTTTCCTCTTAGTGGCAGACAGGGTGATGACAAGGAGGGTTCAATAAATTTAGTTTTGTCACTGACAGTAAGTTCCCTTTTTTAAACAGCGCTGCTAATTATCCATTTTTTTTTTCAACATATGTATTTTGCTTGTCTACACATAAAAGAATTTATTTCATAGAAAATAATTCAGTATAACCAAAATCTATTCCTTTCTATTATTTTAAAAAATTTTTGCTTTTAAATGTTGTATTGTTTTTGGAGGAATCTTTTTTCATTTTTCTAAAACTGTCAAAGTTATCACTCTTGAATATCTTGTGTTATATAATTTGTATGATAACTGTGCCACAAGAAATCACTCTTGAATATATTCAGCTATATTTGTATGAGAACTGTGCCACTAGATATCACTTTTGAATATCTCGTGCTATATTTATAACAGAACTGTGCCACTAGCTCTTGAATATTTTGCATTATATTTTTATGAGAACTGTGCCACTAGAAATCACTCTTGAATATCTTCTGCTATATTTGTATGAGAACTGTGCCATTAGATATCACTTTTGACTATCTTGTGCTCATGGGCGCCCGCAGGTAGGGGCAAGGGGGGGGGGCACTTGCCACCACCCCCCCACCCCCCTGGATTGATTGGATAAAAATTTTTTAGACAAAAATTAGACGAAAAATTGATTAAAGTTAAGAGAAAATAAAGAGAAAGTAACTAAGCTGATGTCCTGTCCATTCGTTCACCATACAAATACGCTACAGTAAATTAAAACTATATTAAAACATTACTTAAAAAATTTTGCCCCCCCTGGAAAGTTAATCGATTTTTTAAAAAAATTTTCCCCCCCCGGAAAAATTATTCTTTTTTTTTCCCCCCCCCCCCCCCCCAGAAAGTTTTCTGCGGGCGCCCATGCTTGTGCTATATTTATAACAGAACTATGCCACTAGCTCTTGAATATCTTGTGTTACATTTTTTTAGCAGGCTCCTGTTGAGAACAATGTGATTAGCTATACCTACACCACCCCTGTGCCTATGATGATGCCTATGTACTACCCACCTCAACCTCAAGGCACAATAGGCTACCCACCACAACCTCAAGGTACAATAGGGCTCATTATTTTGAAGTTCTATACATGAATGCAAATTAATACTGGTACCCTACAAAGAATCAGAGATTCAAAAACCACAAAAAATGTTTGAAGTACACTTCGATGCAGAGATGGCTTACCAAATTAAAGCTTTAGCTTGCTTGTGTCAGAGCTTGTGAATTATGCAATTTCTTGATCTTCTTAAAACTTAGAATAATAATTATTTTCATTCATCTAAGTACACTGGTACCAACAATAACTCTTTCATAATTGAAAGTTATTTTTTTGTTCTCTCCGCATAACAATTTTGTCTTCAACTTCATCCTTTTCACAGCTGTTGTTAATGTATAACACAAGTTGTTCTTTTGGGATTCATGGCCATGCGCACATTCACAAAAAAAATTATTTATAAGACCTTAAGTGCATAAAATAAAATAACAACTTTTTTAAACCAGGTGTACTGTAGGTTAATAACTATTTTAAATATGCTTTCGCTCTCCCTCAGCCGGGTGTATTGTAGTTTATTCCCTATTTTTGATAAGCATCCCCCCTCAGCCACAACTTTACAGTGTTGATTCACCTCTATTCAGTAATTAATATTTCATAGACTAATTAGCTCAGCTTTCTTTCAGTGATGGGACCTATGCCAGGTGGCCAAATACCTGTCTATCCCCCCCAACAACCTCAGGGTCCCATGTATACAGAAGAAGATTTAAAACAGGTAACTTATTATTTCTACAAATTTCAAAGGTGCACACTTAAATTGGGCTTTCAATGAAAAAGATTTTTTTTTTCCTGTATTAATTTACAATTGTTACTAATCATTTTTAAAAAATGAAAATGTTATCAAAGTTACAAGGATAGTTAGATTGGTTGGTTTGGGTTACGGTTACAAGGATAGTGAGATAGGTTGCGTTCGTAGAGTGTGTAATAGTCTAAAGAAAACTAACATCCAAGTATAATTATTTTTGTCCTGACAGGTGAAGGATATGTTTCCTAATATGGAAGATGAAGTGATCAAATCTGTGTTGGAGGCAAACAGGGGAAACAAAGATGCAACTATCAACTCCTTGCTGTCAATGAGTACTGAGTAAGGTGTTGCCACCTGCGTCAACAATGTCAATACATTACCGAGCCCAAAGGTGTTGCCTGTATCCTGATTCCAAATTTTTTTTTAAAAACAAAATTCAAACATGCAAAATACTCTTGAGATTTACTTTTATGAAATTAAGCATTGTTTTTATATATATGCTTTCCACACAGAAATGTATAAAATTTAAGTTTTAATGCTTCAATATATTTAAAAAGTATGTTGAAAATATGCATAATTATGTTTTGAAATGGAATACCATATTCCATATCAAATCCATCATTCATTTTGAGTACTTTGGCTGAGTGTAGTGTTTCACACCTCCAAATTTGTTTTAGCAGTTGATTCAAAATTAAACTATTTCCTTTTTTTTTTCTTCAACTCTATTTACTTAATTATTAAATTAGTATACTGGGAGGGTAATCAAGTCATTTACAGGGAGATATGATATACAGATTAACTAGTGGTATCTGTATTTTCAGCAACTTTGCAGAATATATTATTATTGAAAGGAAAGTAAGGGTTGCTCTCTGTTTTCAATTCTTGATATAATTGTTTTCTTGTTTGCTTTTACTATTTTTGCAGACTTTTTTTTTTCTTTATTGAATATTATTTCAAATTAGTGTAGTAAATAATGTATATTATCTCCTTTGAAACCTGACTGATTTTACTCCCTGTTTATTCCTAAAATAGATTGCAATAAGTAATTCGTTTTAAATTTCATTTGATTTCTCAGTCATTTCTTTTATTAAGTTCGGAGGTGTAGTGGACAAAATTTTACAGATCAAAAAGTGAATTGTTAAAATGTCCTACATTAAGGTACACAACTCTGTAATGAGTAAGATGTATTATCAATTTTTTTATGTATGCATTATTTTTTTTTTTTTACCAACTGGCATGAAATCAGTTTCAATTGTTATTTTTCCAGATTCCTAACCTTAAATATTTTACTATCTGCTTCTTTGCTCTTTATTTGCACAAAGAATAACACATGCTAATTAAATGTTGTTAAAATTTAGCAGCAACTAAAGCATTTAATGTTAAGAGCAACCAGACTTAAGAGAATAGTTCTAAATCAGTTTAAGCCTGAACACTGCTTTGATTAATTTTTTTGTTCCTTTTAGATATAATATGAGCACTCAACATAAAATACCTAAAAATAGCATCTTCATTGAGAAATTCTGAAATCTGTATGCCACTTTTCAATAAATTTAAATGAAAGTCATTCTCTGAAGTATTTAGTCCACAGCAATATTTAAAAGTTTGATGGTAATCAGTATACATTTTTATTGGAAATTTTATGATTTAAAAAAATAATAATAAAATTGTAACCAAATTTACAAAAGCATAAATTTTTATTTTTTCCACTGAAGGATGCCATAACAAATTATACATATATTATTTGTAGCCCTCACTTTCATTTTGGAAAATAATGGAATGAAGGGTCCCCATGTAAAAATATAATTCAGTTGTTTCTGAACAGTGATATTTCATTTAATATCTGTTATTGCAAACATTAAAATAAAACAGTAATAAATTATGTTCAGTTGAAATTTCTATGGTCTCCCTACGGTTGTGTAAACATTGTAATATTCTCAAAGGATTTCAATTGTGATAAACTATCTCTTTTCATAGTCCATTTTCTATGTGTTACTGCATGCTGTATGTTTGTTCAGTGTTTACTGAAGTCGCTGTAATGTCTTGATGAGGATAAATTATACTGGAAATTATTATTTTATAGCTTTATGATGGTCAAATTGAGCTTAAAGGTTGTAATAGTGAATAGTCAGCTTCAGCTTCATTCATGATCCCTTCCTGTATTTCAAAATTTTCTTTAGTTTTGTATTAGCTCCAAGAATCTTGAGCTCTTTCATCTCTACCAGAGATCTGTGTTGGGAAATTTATACATTTTACATTATTCTTTTAACTAGACTGGAGGGTCTTGAAAAAATAAGTGACTTTATAATTTATAACACCATTTTGTTACTTTATCTTTTTAATTCTCACTTCAAATCCCGTAACTCGTTATTCCAAAGTCATAGTAAAAATACTTACTTTAAGGTTTTTTAAATCTCGTTTTAATTATCCCGTTCTACTTGATGTTCTTTGAAATTGTTTTCATTGTTTAAAATATTGTGTCTCTATTATTTTAGCGGTACTTTCTTTGAGTGCAACTTTTCTTTATCGGATCACAGCTCCAACAGATGAAAAAAAAAAACATGTTTGTAAATACACATTCTGTATAAGCTCCACCGAAACTAATATAATAAGCTCTAATATAATGTATTTTCTTGGCTTGGTTCTTGTTTATTTTATTTTTAAAAAGCCACCAGGTAAATAAAGTATTTACATAAGAACAGAATCAGTTTTATTTTTTTGCTTCTGTGTGACTAAATTTACTTTTTGTCTTAGAAAAAATGTGTTTACATGTATGCATATCTCTTGTCATGTTCTGCTAGAACATTTATAGTGACATAGTTCAAATAAACAAGCATCAGGTGGGGGGACACCAAATGTATTATAGTTTTAGTCCATTTGGCGTCATCAAGTAATCTTGACTAGGACATTGAATCCCACTGATTAGGACATTTAATCCCACCTTGAGACATTTAATTTTGATTAATTAATTTATTGGCTATGTGTATAATCCTATATTTTATTACAGTGGTCTTATATACCATATTTATCTAGACCAAGGATCTCAGGACAAATTGATGGTCCTTGGACAGCCACATTATTATGCATGGTCTTTTATTAAAATATGTCAAATGAAGGACTTTGACTGGCTTCAAGAGAGAGAGAGCTTGAAGCCCCCTGATCTATATCACTTGGTGACATTAAAGTGATTCCGAGAGAATATTTCCATTTTGTTTTATTTTCTAACTTAAAATATTTTATCATTTAGGTCATATTCCACTAAGAAATTAAATTTTGTGGCGTCTAATAAATGTGCTTTATAAATCGTACAGTTATTTTATGAATGTATATTGCTTTTGATCATGTTTATTTATGCAATATGAGAACATGGTAAAACTCTGTATGACAAATTAAATGTAAACTTGTTTCAATTTCTTGGAGTTGTTAATTTTTTAAAATTTTCATTGCTTGAGATTGAAAAAAAAAATGTTCCGCTAATTTTTTTTTTAGGATTGTTAATTGGCAAAATACAGAAATAAAAAGGGCATCTTTTATACATCGTTTGGGGTTATACAGTTATGTAATGGTGATGTTTTTTTAAATGGGGGAGGGGCTAAGGCCAAAGAAATGTGACATTACCGGTACATTAAAAAAGGATCTGTCAAAATTAAGTCACCGATTGGTTTTTTTTTTTTTTTTCGAATGGCAGAATTTGTTTTAAAAAAAAATTATCTTTCAAATTAAGCATAAAAGCATTTTCTGTACTTCATTTTAATTTTATAAATTCTAAAAAGATAAAAATCCACACCAAAACATTAAGTTTTAATTTCAAATTCCTTAAATTAGTTATATCAGTTAAAATGACAGGGTCCGACTAAATCAAAGTCCAACTTCACGATGCTGCCATGGATTAAAATATTGCCAAGTGAGCATCATATGCCAAGCGCCTACTCGTGTTGCTCTTTTGATCAAATTTGTATTTATAATAAAATCTGTTCAAAATTTAAATTTTTATATGAGGTCAGATATTTTAAAATGTCAATGCAACATAAATAGAGAACACCATGAAACAAAGTACTACCGGTACTCTGAAGACACCCCACCAATAAACAAAGTGGCTGCTTTCTCAAAGTTACATTTTATTACCATGTACAAATTTACAATAGATTTAAGCATAAGATAAATGTATATGTTCAGTAACATAATATCACACGTAACATATTCAATAAAGTTTATAACTCATTTAATGCGTAAAATTTATATATTTTGTTGATTCTTAAAAAAAAAAATTCCTAGATCAGGGGCAGGCGACCAGTCTTGTGAAAGACAACTGGATTAATTTGTACATCCCACATCTGTGCCCCAGGAACTTTGTAGCTCTAGAGATGTGGCTGTGGGGGATGTGGCTGTGAGATTGACACATGAGAATGCCATTACTCCAAACATTTTATTTTATGGGCCTTCCACTGAGGGGGTGTAATTTACAAAGTACTGATTGATAATAATAAATGATAATTGTTTATTTTCTTAGTAAAAGAAAAGTTTCAAGGTACTGGGTAATTTATAAGAAAGATAAATAAATTGTACCAGATGCCTATGCAAGTAATGACAAAATTCATCAAATTTTATTTCTTGTGGTACTATATACACATTTCACCACCAAACTGAGAATAAATAATCTATTATAACTACAATGACCAAACTGGGTTTATTTTGTTGCAATTAAGCATTGAGAAATATCACTGACAAGCTAACACCATCAACAAACAAGAAAACCAGAATTGCTGTAACTATTTCATAGCCAAACAAACACTGACCAGGTTTATATATCATTGCCAGCTCACACAACTCCTACATCTACCAGAAAAGAAAAGAAAAAAAAACAACAAGGCAAAATGGTGACTTTGAAAAACTGCATACAAATCAATACAACACACTTTAAAAAAAAAAGTCACACTCATACAAAAAACATTTCTGTCTTGGATTAGTCTTCAGAGATAAGGGCTGCAGAGTCAGAATGTTTTGTTTTGGGCTTCAACCTAAGAGTTGTTTTCAACATTGAATCAGAATGAATGAATGAAAAACAGCAATCAGAAATAGTTATCCTTTGATTTTTGTTGATATATTATCTTCAGCCTCAGAAAATAGTTTTCATTTGACTCTAACCAGAAAGGTTAAGCACAGCTATCTGATGGAAAACATGTGTATTGTTATTGACAGTAACAAATTCTTCCAATCAACAATTGTAGACCAACAGCATTAACATAGTAAGATTATAGATGGTTGCAAGTTTTCTACAAGCATCCTTAAAATATATATTTAAAAAATAAATTAAAGTATGTTTTGACATTGACCATTAAATCAATCATGCAACACTGTAAAAACATGTTCTACTTTCTATATCAGGCCTTCAAACAAAAAATTCAATGCATTTTTACAGCAACATTGCTTCAACTAAATCCCCAGCATGCAAGTCCAATATATTATTGAATGGGAATAGTGTGTAGCAGAAAATCTTTTTTAATTGAACAATAAGAGTAATGGACTAAGGATCTCAGCACAACCACTACTTCCTACAATTCATCAGCACAATCAAATTACAACTTCAAACAACCCATCAGCACAATCAATAACAACTTCCAACAATCCAGATGCACAATGAAGCACAACTTCCAACAATTCATGGCTTAACATTGACAGGGGTATACACAACCTGTGTGGCATGCATCGAAGGGTGGGTTTCCATTTGAATGCAGCATTTAAAAACTTGAGGATTAATTTTTCAATGTAGCCCTTCTCCTACAACTTACACACCAATAGCTCTACTTCTATGATCAAGTAGGGACCATTCTAATAGGAGAGAATTTTTCACCAAGCAAACCTTTCACAAGGAGTTTACATCGAGACTTCCCGAAAGACCAATTTAGAAAGTTTTAAAACCTTTTCACATGGTTTAAACTTTTCAGAAATTAGTTTCATCTTACACCAAAAAAAAAGGGTGAAGATTATATGACATTTTCAAAAGGAGTATTATAAACGCAAACATATCATTAAGTTTAATATGCAATAGCACGTATGATGGTATATTAACTTATGCTTCATAAATAAGGATGACACACATGGTTGAAAGTATTGCTTGCCGTCGTGATCTGGTCATCCTCTTGTGATCAGAAGTATAAACATTTTTTTTCCCAAGGACCCCAATTAAGAAAACGATGTTGGCTAAAATAAAAATGTTGTACCCTTGGGTGTATCAAATTAATGATAAATTAAATTGAGCCCAGGGAAGGAGATAGAGGACTTTTGAACTAAGGGCTGCACTGTGTCAGCAGTCAACACAAGATCCAACTTTTGAACATGGATTGTGTGATAGTTGTAGTTACTTCACACACATGAAATGGAAAAACCAAAACCAACGTTTGGACCATATGATCTGATCAAAACCAGCAGTGACAAACAGAGATTTTTATTTGCACTACTTTCTACAGACTGCATTGAAGTAAAGCAAGTCTTCAGTGGAATGAAGGGGATGGGGAGGGTGAAGACAAACAATAGTTATTGAGACATAATCTACAGGATCATGACCAAAGCATAACTGTCTAGATTCACCACTCAACCTAAGGTCAGACAGGCTGCTCACTCACACTTCCATTACTGTCTAGATTCTCCACTCAACCTAAGGTCAGATAGGCTGCTCACTCACACTTCCATTACTGTCTAGATTCTCAACTCAACCTAAGGTCAGATAGGCTGCTCACTCACACTTCCATTACTGTCTAGATTGACCACTCAACCTAAGGTCAGATAGGCTGCTCACTCACACTTCCATTACTGTCTAGATTCACCACTCAACCTAAGGTCAGATAGGCTGCTCACTCACACTTCCATTTCTGTCTAGATTCTCAACTCAACCTAAGGTCAGATAGGCTGCTCACTCACACTTCCATTACTGTCTAGATTCACCACTCAACCTAAGGTCAGATAGGCTGCTCACTCACACTTCCATTGCTGTCTAGATTCACCACTCAACCTAATGTCAGATAGGCTGCTCACTCACACTTCCATTACTGTCTAGATTCACCACTCAACCCAAGGCCAGATAGGCTGCTCACTCACACTTCCATTGCTGTCTAGATTCACCGCTCAACCCAAGGTCAGATAGGCTGCTCACTCACACTTCCATTACTGTCTAGATTCTCAACTCAACCTAAGGTCAGATAGGCTGCTCACTCACACTTCCATTACTGTCTAGATTGACCACTCAACCTAAGGTCAGATAGGCTGCTCACTCACACTTCCATTACTGTCTAGATTCACCACTCAACCTAAGGTCAGATAGGCTGCTCACTCACACTTCCATTACTGTCTAGATTGACCACTCAACCTAAGGTCAGATAGGCCTCTCACTTACATTAACAAAGAAACATTGGGAATGACTTTAACATAACCTTTCTGTGGTAGGGAATGACCCCAACAAAGGCGTATGCTTTAAATAGGGGAGAGACAAATAGTAAGGGGGGGGGGGAGAGAGAAGGACAGTGATATACTTCCAACTTTTCAACATAAATTACTTTAACAAATGAAATGCTCATTTCTTCTAAATCATTAACATATTCTCCAATAAATGGAATTGGAGACACGTGCCACTCCATTGAAATCATCTATTTCTAAAAGGCATTAGAATAGTGGTTCTTAACCTACCTAATGCAGAAACCCTTTAATACAGCTACGCATGTTGTGGTGATCCCCAACCATAAATTATCTTCCTTGCTTCTTCATAAATATGTGTTTTCTGATGGTCTTAGGCGACCCCTGTGAGAGGTTCGTTTGAACCCTGCATTAGAGGTATTAGTGGTGCCCCACCACTGAAATCATCTATTTCTAAATGGCATTATAGGCCTGCGCACCACAATTGAAATCATCTATTCCTGGAATGTTACAGAGTGATGTAATTTAAAATGCTAGATAATTATTGAAAAACCCAACCTATTGAACAATGCAAAACTATTGAACCAAACCAAGTTGTTGTCAACATGAGATTATGCTGTTGATGACTTAGTAGAACAGATCAAGAGTTTGAGCAAAGCTGCCAATCAAGCACAAGAATTACCAAAAATATAATGCATATCACTCAAAATAACAAAGTATTTAAACAATACTGGATACACTGGACATACATTTAATAGATTGATGTAAAGAATTAAAAAGTTGGTGATTTCCTCGGGGAAATGGCATCTTAATTTAAAATTATGATTGGACAGTAAAAAAAAAGAAGATAATATTTAGGTTTGGAAATTTGTGCAAATGACATCTCTGAGCTTAAAAGCATCAGTGCACTGATTGCAGCCCAAACACTTTAGTGTACAACTATCCTAGTTTAAGTGGTTAGTACCATGTCCTAGTTTAAATATCCCAGTCTAAGTGGTTGATAAAGGGTTGGTACCATGTCCTAGTTTAAATATCCCAGTCTAAGAGGCTGATAAAGGGTTGCTACCATGTCCTAGTTTAAATATCCCAGTCTATGTGGTTGATAAAGGGTTGCTACCATGTCCTAGTTTAAATATCCCAATCTAAGTGGTTGATAAATGGTTGCTACCATGTCCTAGTTTAAATATCCCAGTCTAAGTAGTTGATAAATGGTTGCTACCATGTCCTGGTTTAAATATCCTAGTCTTAATGGTTGATAAATATTTGATACAATGTCCTAGGCTAAGTGGTTGTTACAAAGTCCTAGGCTAAGTGGTTGTTAGAATGTCCAAGTTTAAATATTGGGGTATCCTAGTCTAAGTAGTTGATACAATGTCCTAGTTGAAATATTCTAGTCTAACTGGTTGATAGTATGTCCTAGTTTATTTCAGACAGACAACCAAGGATGAGATGGGAAAGAAGCCTGGGCACACTTACTATAACTGAATGGATGTGATTTCCCAATTATAGTACCTCATGTACTCGTGTATAGGTTGCACCTTTAGTTTGGGGTTGTCAAAGTGGTCATGTTTGCTGGGGATGTTTTAATACATTCTAAAAAACGTAAACCCTCTTCTCAAGCTCAAGCGAAAGCGAGGGAGAAAAAAATTCTCCAACATTTCAAATAAATGACTACTCCACACTGAGTAACAGTAGTGAAATCAATGTTCAGTGGATAGGTCGCACCCCTGGTAAAAAATGCATAACCTATACGTATGTTTAGACATGGTTTACTTTGTGCGACCTATACGCCAGAATATATGATAAGATGGTTTACTTTGGTTGGCATAAAGGAGCTCCAGCCAACTATGTCCCCATACAGGCCAAGTATGGCCTTCAGTGAGTTCAGATATCTACACAAGTTGATAGCCCCTCACCACAGATGGTATACTTTTACTTAAAGTGATGGACAGTTTCTTGATATCACTGCATAAAAAAAAATATATATATATAGATCAACTTCAATGTATATTTATAATGATGGGAATTCAGTTACAAAGTTTGTAATGGAGTTTCAATGAAGTCATTAACACACGCTCAAGTAAGCTGATAACATTATGTATGTCTGTTTACCCCTAGATTACAATAGACAGAATAACATAGTATAAAATTATTTAATAAACGGCAGGGCATTAAAGCAATCAATTAAACTGAACCTGCCCAATGGCTTTTATTGGATTTGATGTCTCACAGGGAACAAGAGAGAATGTACAGTTTTCTAGTCTAAAGAGGGTTTTTAAACAAAAATATCTATACCCTATATCTTATCTAACAGATGCAACACAGACATTCAAAATAGAATATTTCATTGTTGGTTACAATGAATGTTAAAGACTCGAATGTTCGAATAGTCTGACAGTGTATACCACATTTTCTTTTAAAATTCAGGCTCCACAGGTAATTAACTTTCTTTTCATGCCCTATTTTTGCTTTCCCAATCATACAATTTTTAAACCAGTCTCACATGCACTATTATACCTTTTTAAAATGTTTGTTTCTATCAAGTACATGGCATTCAGTCCCTTTAGAAAACATGTTTTAAAAAAAAAGAAAGAAAGAACCAGAAACTCCCTTGCTGGCATGGCAGGGTTTAGTACATTGATGAATACAACATTTCTATTGAGGCTTCATAAAGAACCAGAAACTCCCTTGCTGACATGGCAGGGCTTAGTACATTGATGAATACAACATTTCTATGGAGGCTTCATAAAGAACCAGAAACTCCCTTGCTGGCATGGCAGGGTTTAGTACATTGATGAATACAACATTTCTATGGAGGCTTCATAAAGAACCAGAAACTCCCTTGCTGACATGGCAGGGTTTAGTACATTGATGAATACAACATTTCTATGGAGGCTTCATAAAGAACCAGAAACTCCCTTGCTGGCATGGCAGGGTTTAGTACATTGATGAATACAACATTTCTATTGAGGCTTCATAAAGAACCAGAAACTCCCTTGCTGACATGGCAGGGTTTAGTACATTGATGAATACAACATTTCTATTGAGGCTTCATAAAGAACCAGAAACTCCCTTGCTGGCATGGCAGGGTTTAGTACATTGATGAATACAACATTTCTATTGAGGCTTCATAAAGAACCAGAAACTCCCTTGCTGGCATGGCAGGGTTTAGTACATTGATGAATACAACATTTCTATGGAGGCTTCATAAAGAACCAGAAACTCCCTTGCTGACATGGCAGGGTTTAGTACATTGATGAATACAACATTTCTATGGAGGCTTCATAAAGAACCAGAAACTGCCTTGCTGGCATGGCAGGGTTTAGTACATTGATGAATACAACATTTCTATGGAGGCTTCATAAAGAACCAGAAACTCCCTTGCTGACATGGCAGGGTTTAGTACATTGATGAATACAACATTTCTATGGAGGCTTCATAAAGAACCAGAAACTCCCTTGCTGACATGGCAGGGTTTAGTACATTGATGAATACAACATTTCTATGGAGGCTTCATTAAGAACCAGAAACTCCCTTGCTGGCATGGCAGGGTTTAGTACATTGATGAATACAACATTTCTATGGAGGCTTCATAAAGAACCAGAAACTGCCTTGCTGGCATGGCAGGGTTTAGTACATTGATGAATACAACATTTCTATGGAGGCTTCATAAAGAACCAGAAACTCCCTTGCTGGCATGGCAGGGTTTAGTACATTGATGAATACAACATTTCTATGGAGGCTTCATAAAGAACCAGAAACTCCCTTGCTGGCATGGCAGGGTTTAGTACATTGATGAATACAACATTTCTATGGAGGCTTCATAAAGAACCAGAAACTCCCTTGCTGGCATGGCAGGGTTTAGTACATTGATGAATACAACATTTCTATTGAGGCTTCATAAAGAACCAGAAACTCCCTTGCTGGCATGGCAGGGTTTAGTACATTGATGAATACAACATTTCTATTGAGGCTTCATTCAATCCTTCATTATTAATAGAATAATTGTTTTTTACCATTGATTATTTGAAGTTATGAAACTCACTCACACCGTCCAACTGTGTTAAACAGACATACAATTAATGCTCTCAAGACACTCAAGAGGCCATCACAGAGCAACAACTGATGAACATCATCAGGCAAACATCACAAGGCAACATGGTAGTTTTCACAGGGTTGCATGCAAAGCAGGGTTCTGCTGATGTTCCTTACAACAACCTGACTGAGATATTTGATTTCAGCAGATTAAATGGCCATTCAATAATTAAGTTCAGTCCAAAAGCTTCAAAAGTTGAATGGTGAAAACATGATCACTTTAATAAGGATTTCAAAAATAATAAGTGGGTCAATATAACATGAAATTTGTTCCAGCTAAAGTTGAGTCTACTAACAGTGTTCCATTATGAAGGTATGTGGATCTCTGGACACAGATTACAGAAGATGCACGACTTCATTCAATAATTGATGATAGACATTTTTTTTTTTTTTACGTGGATCAATTTATGACATTTTTTTTGCATTGAACTTGTTGAAAAAAATTTAGCTGGCATTCTGCTTGAACAGACTTGGTATTGGAGTTGAGAATCTGTCACATGACAAATTTCTATAAATCGACCAGGCAGCAGTGTGCCTTAAGGGGCAGTCTCTCCCCTTTATTACCATGCGTTCAGATAAAGGAGGTTGTAAAAAGGAATGATCAATAGTTCAAGTCCAGAAAACCCTTTCCTAGTCGAGATGCTGCACATGCTGTGACTCTTCATACATTCTTTACATAGTAAACTTGCCCCCACTGCTCAACACTTGGCTTCATTTCATGATAAATAAACTTATAACTGTATATGGATGAGTATTAAAAGATACCAAATGTAAGCATTCCAAAATTATTACTAAGCTAATAAATATTTAACTCTAGAACAAATGGGGAAGGGGTGAGGTTTAAGTCAATGAAATTATTTATGAACAAAATCTGTGACTATTGGTCTACAACTCCTGCTGTATAACCATGGAGTCAAATAACCATAAAAATAAAAACAACAGAAATGACATCAAATCTTTTTTTTATAAATTTCAATCAAGATTCTTAAGCTTCAGAAAGCAACCCTAGGGTCTATCAACAGCTTTCAAGGCAGGAGATTAAATGATGAACACACTCCCCCACAACAAACCACATGCAGTACACAAGCAGCGCCATTAGCCTCTCTTCAACTGGTGCGAACATGTTGGTATGGTATGTACAATTAAGGCAAACAACGATGTGTCACAAAATGGACAGGTCATCCACCCGGTCTTTATCCATAGTCCAGTCAGCCATTCTCCCTGTCCTTTGATCTGTGTTCAAGGATGGCTCTCCACAAACGACACTTGTGTCCACCCCTGAAAATATAAACACTAGATAAAAATATTTTCTATTATATTTATATATTAATATATAAATATGGCATCCTATAGTCTTCATGAGAAGATTGAATGGACATTGAGACTTCATCAAATGCTTAAAAGTCTCATCCTGAAAAAGCAGTCTCGGTTGCACTTCTCGTAGGCGAACCTTGACTCCTGGTTAAATTTTCCGTAATGCTCTTTTTGTTGCAAGGACTTTGTTTCGCACATCTCCTGCCTGTTCACTTCCTCAAATACTGCTGTTCATCAGCTGGAATAATGCTCAGCAATTATCTCCCATTGGTTGATTTCTATGTTGGCTTCCTTCATAATCCTTTTGAAAACATCCTTAAATCGAAGCTGCGTCTGTCCAATGAGTCTTCCCTTTTGCCAACTTTCGATACAGCAGATTCTTTGGAACATGGCCTGCCTCTTCTCCTTACATGGGCTAACCAGCAAAGGCACCACTTGCTACGAGCGGAGAACATGCTACACATTTTGGCAGATTCCAAAACCTCAGTGTTGGGCACTTTGTCCTGTCACTGAATTCCCAAAATGTAATGCAGACATCTTTGGTCCAAGCTGTTGAGTTTCCTTTCATGACCTGCAAAATGTGCGGTCCACACTTCACTGCCATATAGGAGCGCACTGAGCATACATGCCTGACAGATGCTTAGTTTTGTGATTTATGGGAGGTAAGAATTATTTCACACCTGTTTTTTTTTCAAATTAGCCTAAGTTGCTGCTGCTTTTACCATCCTGATAAATATGTGCATATATCTAAATATGTATTTGATGATCGCTTAAGACACTGTGCTGACACTTACTTGATTTTGAGCTGCCTTATATCTTGCCATGTGACCAACTCAAGCAGGTCACTCAGTGTGTATTCTTCCTCACAGACCTAAAGAACAATGAAGAGGCAACAAAAAAGATGAAACTACTAGATACTTAGTATTTTTAAAAATTTCTTTAGCTTAGTAACCAGTGCATAACAAAGCTACAAATTATTCTCAGCAATTACTTTCATAATAATCCAGCAGCGGAAAATTACATCTATCAAATACACAATCAACCGGAAAATGACTTATCTTTCACTTAATTAACTGCCGACAGTTACATGTATATGAGTATGAAATTAGAAAAACCAATAGCATACTTTGTTTTTACTGATATAAAAACAGTTCATATTACACGTTGACCAAAAATGGGGGATTAAACAAAAAAATAACAAAGACTGAAATTACAATGTTTCAAAAAGTCAAACTACTCACAGCTTGGATAGTCTCTGCATCTAATCTCAAGTTGTGTAGCCACTGGACACATTCCTGGTCATAAGTGCTTGAATCTGTCTGATTCTTTTCACTTGTGGTGAAAACCACATCTAAAATGAGAGATGGAATCAGAATTTTAACAGTTGAGAGATACTGTTAAAGAGATCCAGTCAACACATTTCCAGTAGAGTAAACTATTTGGTTTGCATGTGACCCATTTTTTTGAGAGGGAGACTGCAGACATTTAATTATTTTCTCATTTTAAGTTGGCTACCGTCTTGGGAGTTGAGTTCTTTTTTTTTCCCCAGGGCTTCCACCCCCCACCCCCATCAGCATAGCTATTTAGATTGGGGGCGCAAGTCATGGACACTTTTCAAATCCCACGCTACTGGTTGTGAGGCAGAAGCAGTACAATGGAACCCCAGAGGATTAACACTCACAGGGTTCCCACATTTTTTTCAAAACTAAATTCCTGACTTTTTCCCAACTGTTCCCAACTGAAAAAAGAAAATTCCTGACTAAATAAAATGCTGCTTTATCGACATTATTGCGATCGATTTTCCAGCTTTTTCTTTAAAAATTTACATACACAATCCTGGTACATGTTTTAAATATAATGCTATCTTTAATAAAATAAACTTTACAAAATATAATGAAATAATATTTTTACTAACCATTAACTTTCCAATGCCTGGACTTGATAATATACAGGAATACATCCATAATATTAATATCAGAAAAAATATATACCATAGTCATTTTACATAATTCAATGCATGTATACTGTNGGTTTCCTAACAACTTCATCTTATCCTCAATCTCAACATTTATATTAGTCAGCTGTTGCCTCTTTTCTTTTGCCTTGACTCTGATAGCATTAGCTTTTGAAAGATGAGGAAAACTTTGCAAACTCTCAGCTTTCTCTGAAGTTTTGTCTGCATCTTGGATCAAAAATTCAATCTCCTTTTCCAGCTTCTGTTTTTTTAACTTCAGTCCATCTATGTCATTCTCTGCCAACTTTCTCTTTGAACATTTTTTCCTCCTCTCTTCCTCTGTTCTTTTCCTATCTAAATAATCCCCATAAATCTTTCTACCTTGTTGAGCGGCAGTCTGGAGTTCTTGTGTCACAACAATGTTAGCAAGGCCTCCCACATGTTCTAGATGGTCTTTTATGATTCGTTTGCTTATTAAAACCTTCTGAGAAATTTTTGTTTCTGTGGTTTCCCTGTTCACTGAAAAACCACGCTCAACAGTTGCCTGTCCATGTGACAGAAGCAATAAAACATTGATAATCCGCCACAGCTTGGTAAACTTTTCTTTACCATTTAACAATAAATAATAAAGACAATCCAGTCTTCCTTCAGCTTTACTGAAGGCTGCTATTTCCTGGGAATGCCTGTAACATTCCAAGAAGTCTCTAAATATAGAAATTATTTCATCACATTCATTGATTTGTGCTCTATTAAGAGACACTAAAATGTTAAGGACATGTCTAAAACTAGACAGGTTAGAATCAATTTCTTTGTTGATCATTTCTTCTGGGTCCAGACAACTCATGTGTCTCACTAAATTATATTTCAGTGGAGACTTTGCTGTTAGTTTTGCTATTAGAGTGGATAGGATCTCTCTGCACTGTAATTTAAATTCTAAAATTCCTTTGTCGCTAATTAATTTCTTCACTTTGGCTTCCTTGAGAAGCCCCTCTGCCACAAAACCAATGTCAATTTCAGAATAAACTTTCAATACTTTTTCCGATTTGCTCTCAACTTTTAGTAATTTATCAATAGTATTGGCTTCCTCAAGTGTTTTTTGTTTTATGAAACGAGACATAAGACCTCTCAAAAGTTTCTCTAAATCCTTTGCCATGAAAGGCAACATTGGCTGGTCACCTTGATACATTGTCAAAAACAGCTCTATAGGTCTTGCAAGGCTTATTATGAAAGCAAGTCTTGTCCTTGAAAGAGGGTTACTTATCCACTCTTTAACTATTTCATACGACTTGGTCAATGGATTTTTCAGTTCCCGTTTTTCAACTTTTGCGATATATTGAGACATAGAGGGAAAAATATCCAAAGCCCGCTGGCATGCTGCTGCATTCTCGACCCAACGATGGGAGCAGAAGCTCAGAGAATACATGGACTGTCCTGTTGTTTTTTCGTAATCTTCTCTGCGAGCTGGAGTGTCCTTAAAAAGGGTGTGCAGCGCTGACAAAATCTGGGATACTCCCCAGTGAGTAGCATCAATAGCTGCCTTGAAACTATTGTGTAGTGTATGAAGTCCACAAGAGCCAATGTCAATTAGCTGATGCTGGAAATTCATACTTATTTTTTCTTGCATTTTTTTAAATATGGCCCAATTAACATTAGGTCCATCCATAGACAATTGAACAATATTATTGAGTCCGATGCTGTTGACAACTTTCTCTTCGAAAGAGTCCAACACATCAGAGGCACAAGAGTGGCCAATGAAATCTGATGTGTAATAGCGAGTCTTGACTTTATCGTAATCCCACATCCTGATGTGAATGTCAAGTTGTTTCTTTTTAAGGTCCTTGTTTAAGGATTCGTCAAACAGGAGGACATATGGAGAATCCTTTGTTGTTCTTTCCAGCAAGGAAGTCAAATAAGGAGCAATACCAAAACATGACATGTACATTATTTTGGTTTCCCCTAAGCTCATTGATTGCGCTATTTCACAATTTGGAAACATCCGTTGGAATAGTGGCACAATGTCCGCTTGTGATGAAAATGAATAGTTTGAATCAACACATTTTAACGCCCATAAAATTTCTGCATTTAATGTATCCTTTTTTGAAATAAAATTGGACAATGTTGACTGTGGAGTAGATACTTCAGCAAAGTGTGTGGCTGAATTTGATGGGATGTCAACAGCTGGTTTATTTTTAGTGAACACTGTNCCAGCAAGGAAGTCAAATAAGGAGCAATACCAAAACATGACATGTACATTATTTTGGTTTCCCCTAAGCTCATTGATTGCGCTATTTCACAATTTGGAAACATCCGTTGGAATAGTGGCACAATGTCCGCTTGTGATGAAAATGAATAGTTTGAATCAACACATTTTAACGCCCATAAAATTTCTGCATTTAATGTATCCTTTTTTGAAATAAAATTGGACAATGTTGACTGTGGAGTAGATACTTCAGCAAAGTGTGTGGCTGAATTTGATGGGATGTCAACAGCTGGTTTATTTTTAGTGAACACTGTTATTGAAGACGATTGGCTAAATTTAAGCTTATCTTCATGTTTTTTCCCTTTCATGTGGGAGATGAGTGCTGTCCTGCCCATTGATCGGATATCAATAGATCTAGAACAAATCCTACAATATGCACTGTGCACCAACTTGTCCCGGGAAAGCCATGGTTTGAATTCAAGTTGTTCCAACCACTTATCTTGGAAAGTACAGTTAGGCATAATTATCTGAAACAATAGATTTTACAAGTTATTTTAACATTATAAACTATTAATTAATGTTATTACAATCATGGTCATAGATTATTAAAAATACTATACTAAGCTCAAATACAAATTTATTTACTGTAGGGTACTTCTTAAATAAAATAAGGAGTAGATTGTTATACTATTTTTATTTAAGTAAAAACCAAAGGCAAAGGGATAAAAATTACAATTACAGTAATTACAGATGACTTAATATACCTGCCTAATCCAATACAATATTAATTAAGCCCTAATAATACTAATAATAATAGTACTGGACTTTTGAAATACTGTAATAAATTTATATACCAGATTAAATTAATTAAGAACCAGATCTGCTGATAACAAATATTCATTTCAGAAGTTTAATATTCCCTAATATCCCCTAAGCCTAATTAATATTAATACTATTATTATCAAATTCAAATACTGTAATACTACTTTAACTAGTGACTACTATGACTCTTAAATTAAAAACCAGATCTGCCGATAAAAACTATATAAATAATTGACATAAATGAATACTCACCACAAAACTGTTCCAGTGACTCCAAAAATTCAAAGTTTGAAAGTTATTGATTAGTAAGAGCCGAGCACAGAGTATTAGAGAGATCAAATGATTGAGAATCAAGTGGCGCAAAGTCGTTTTTCTCTCACAATTGAAATGGGGTCGGCATCGGAAGAACGATTTCAACGCATGCGCAGAAAAGTCAAAACTAATACTACAGTAAAATGCAGTCGATAAATGATAATGGAGTCGTAATTGAAACGATTCGAGTATTATTATTTTTTTAAAAATTATGAAATAAAAATTCCCGACTATCCTGAAAAATTCCTTACTAGAATGCTCAAATTCCCGGTTTTCACGACCGGGAAATTTATTCGATAAATTCCCGACTATTTCCCGTTTTCCCGACTGTGTGGGGACCCTGCACTCATATGATCGCATGGTTAACTCTAAGAATGATACAGACTTTAATAAATATTTTCTCTAAAATTTAAGATTTAAAACTTATTTAAAAAATGGCGATTTTTTTTGTTTTCAACTAACAGCACCTCTGTCTATTTTCACATAAAACTACACATTGTAATGTTCCAAAACTCACCAGGTGCTGGGGATGATTCTCTTGAATCGCTTGGACTTCCTTCCCCTGTCAGTATTACCCTGAAGAGATATTGACGGAATGTTACACAAAACATTAGTCAGCAATTATGACTTGAAATACAAACAAGAAAATGGCTGCTTGAGAGGTGCATTTTAAACAGTTTAAAAAATAAAAACTTAAACTTTTTGAAACTTTCACAAAAATGATGCAGACAATCAAAGGATGCAGACAATCAAAGGATGCATACAATCAAAGGATGCATACAATCAAAGGATGCAGACAATCAAAGGATGCAGACAATCAAAGGATGCATACAATCAAAGGATGCATACAATCAAAGGATGCATACAATCAAAGGATGCATACAATCAAAGGATGCATACAATCAAAGGATGCAGACAATCAAAGGATGCATACAATCAAAGGATGCATACAATCAAAGGATGCATACAATCAAAGGATGCATACAATCAAAGGATGCATACAATCAAAGGATGCATACAATCAAAGGATGCATACAATCAAAGGATGCATACAATCAAAGGATGCATACAATCAAAGGATGCATACAATCAAAGGATGCATACAATCAAAGGATGCATACAATCAAAGGATGCATACAATCAAAGGCTGCGGACAATCAAAGGATGCATACAATCAAAGGCTGCGGACAATCAAAGGCCATTGTGGCAACTGATTTTTGGTACGAGGATGGTTTTCATCAAACTTAGTGCATGTAAAACTTACTAGACTGAAGATGTATTTAAACCCAAATACGACACAGATACAAAACACATAGCAACAGCTACACAATTCATGCCCACACCAAAACATGCACCCATTGAACAAATCATAGTTTCTTAATCTTTCCCTTGGAAAACAGGGAACACTCATTTTTGGGGGTTGGGGCTGAACATTCGATAGAATGTGTTATTCTCAGCAACGAGTCTTTGTGTCAAGTTTCAGTTCAATAGGATGAAGGGCAGTGGGTCAATTAGCCATCCAAAGATTTTGCCACAACACACTAACAAAAGCGAGGTTAATAAATAGGATTTAAAAACCAATTTTAAGCCTCTATTGAGATATTACTACCACCCTCACCCGACCCCCCTACCTCCCCACCAAGAAAGTCCTGAATAAGATGAGTTACCTGAGTTGTAGAATGGACATCTTCTTCTCCTGCAGCGATTGTTTGATCAGTGTTTGATATTGTTTCTGAGCTTCCACCAGCTCATGAAGTAATCTGAGGTAACAAAGAAATCAGACATCAAATGATACCATTTGGCAAAGCAGACCTACACATTCATGTTGAGTTTTACAGTCTTGAATAGTGAAACAGAATTGCTTGAATTTTTAGAACTTCAAGAGCATCTTTCATATATCATGAATTAAAGGGGCAACAATTCTCATTTTTAATCACCTGTTTATATATTATATTAATAATTTAATAAACCGGAAATAACTGATCAAAGCATGATTTATAAGTATAAAATTTGTTTCAACCATGTCATACATTTTCTGACAAAAGTTAAAATTATTTAAAACGACTTAAATTTAGTTACCTGAGATTTTCTTCTTGGATTTGAGCATTCTGGGTCTCCAGCTCCTGGCTGGCCTGTTTACGGTAGGCTATGACCTTGAGGGAGTTAGCAGACGACACTCCTGATGTCACAACATCCTCATCACCCCGTGTCTCACCTGCCAGATTGGCGCCAAGTTCTGCCATGAAATTAAGGCATTGCGTTTGAAGGTCATAAAACTTTTAAAAATATCTACAAATTCAACCCTAGAAAAAGTCCTAAAAATATTTGTAAAATACTTTGAAATAAATATCCAATGTTGAAACCGGTCATAAAATTAAGTAGGGCAAGGTTCTGATCATGGGAAATAATGACATACCAAAATGTCATACCTCAATTTAAGACATCAATGTCATACCAAAATGGCATACAAAAATGTCATACAAGAATGTCTGTTCCTGGCAAAGTAGTTTCCTATAAAATGTCTGGCCATTGCAAAGTAGTTTCCTATAAAATGTGTGGCCAGGCAGAGTAGTTTCTTACAACATGTCTGGCCAAAGTCTTCTAAACTGTGTGAAGATGGATTTTATCCCCTCATTTCAGTAGCTTCCCTTGGATCCAACTGGTTGCTTAGAATACTCTTTAAAGCCAAAAGATCTTGACTGCCATCCAATACAATGTGACTACAGATAGTTATGATATGAGTGACACCTACCAGGTGATAGGATCGTGATAGCGACTTGAACAGCCCCTCTCAATAGGTTATCTAAGGCAAACATCCAGTGAGGTTTAATGCTGTGCTCCCTGAGATTCATGCTCACCTGGGTTACACAGAATAAAAAAATATTTGCCTGACATGATTGACATATTGGCATGCAATTATTGCTCCATCACATCATAGTGATAGTCCAATCTCTAAAATCATAGTGGTATTCCAATCTCTAAAATCATGGAGGTATTCCAATTCTTGACATCAGTAGGCATATTCCTATTTCTAACACATTCTTGTCCACTTAGCTTTAGAACTAAAACTGACTTGAAATATATTTTGATAATACCATAGAAGCAATCCCTTTAACACATGCTGATTATATTTACGTGTGTTTGTCAACACTGATAACTATTCAAGATAGAAAATAATTCCATGTCTTTATCCACACACATTTCAATCGAAATTCTAAATGATTTTTAAAAATTTAAGCAGAATAAGAACTTACAGCATCCTGAAAGACATAGAGAGCTAACTGTATTTCCATAAGAGCTGCCACATCAAACTGTACATACTCCCGTAGGTTATCTGTACATAATAAGTACACACATAATTTACTTTTATTAAACATGTGAACGTAGACAAAGGATAATTTAAAATTTAGGAAATTCTAAGTAAATCCAAAGTCAGTCATTAAATGGATCCAGTCCAAAATCAGAAAAGGAAAGATTTATTTTATAACTATACAGTTTGATAACATTAAAATAAATTGGCCCATCTTTGTGTGAATAGAGTTGGATAACATTAAAATAAATTGGCCCGTTTATGTGCTAAAACAGTTTGATATGATTGAAATAGACTGGCCCATCTTTGTGTGATTACATATTGATAACATTAAAATAGACTGGTCCATCTTTGTGTGATTACATATTGATAACATTAAAATAACTGGCCTATCTTTGTGTGATTACATATTGATAACATTAAAATAGACTGGTCCATCTTTGTGTGATTACATATTGATAACATTAAAATAACTGGCCTATCTTTGTGTGAATACAGTTTGATAACAGTAAAAAAAAACACTTTAACTTCAGACAGCCTAAAGATTGTGAGGCAAATACAAAAATTGTTTCTATAGTTTACAGTTACCTAATGCTTCTTTAATCGATGTTGTTGATTGGTCTAGTATATAACCTTTGATACCCATTAGAATACACATCAAGTGGTCCTGGAATTAAAAGTAAATTTAATGAATAAAGTGCTACTTTTAAATACATAAAGTAATAAAAATGTACTTGTATAAGACAGTCAATTTTTACTAGTTCCTTTAAAAATTGAATTCTTTGGGATACCAAAGGGATCCAACTTGTCTTTTTCCAAAAAGATTTTTAGATAGCCATTAGAACTATTGCATACTGATGTGAGCTTAGGCCTAGAAATAGTGGCATCTCTGTGGAGCATGTCAAGCCAATTGGCACATATCTGGGAAATGGAAAAACAAAGGCAAAATGTAAGGATTATGTCATTATATTTAAAATAGGATTTAATCTAGACACTGAAAAATCTACACGAGTGACCTAAAAGGGGTAAAAAAATTTGTCATCTTTGCTAATTGTAAGTTGGACAATATGCTAAGCTACTTGAAGACACATACACACATCCTGAAGGCAAGGTTTAGTAAATTTTGCTAATGACACAGGGGTCAGCTGATGCATCCATCTAAAGACAAGATTTATTAAATTGCTTTGACACAAGGGGTCAGCTGATGTATCGGTCTGAGGGCAAGGTTTAGTACATTGTTCTGACACAGGGTTCAGCTGAAGGCAAGCCAGATAGATGAAGTGAGAGAGCAACATTTGGTCCACAAGATAAAGTAGCTAACCCTTTATTCAGTGCACACTGCACCTCATCAAAAACCTCCATCTACAAATCCTGCTCAAACCAAGTATTTGATGACCATTGGTATAGCACTCTGACCTTTTCATAATCCTGTTCTAAAATATGCACGAGTGTCTGGCGTCTTTCAGAATCTTTCCTCAGGAGATAAAAGCCACCCTCTTTGGAGAAAGTTGACTCATGAGATTCAATATCAGGTGACAGCAAGTAGGTCGCTACAGGACTGGTATCTGCTGACATGTTGGACTCGGAGCTGATGACAAAGCGACCAGAACAAAATTGATAAAACACCAGGTTAATAATGATTAAGTGGAGTGGTTTTAATATTTCACTTCAAAGTAACTTAAAGGTGGCAGAAACAAAGTTACTATTATTTATTCCCACAAAATATAAATGTTTTTTTTTTTTTTTGGACCAGAGTTTTCAGATTCATCTTTAACACTTACAGGTAGAACTATTAAAACATGCTAGCATTAGAATTTTATAGGTGTAATGTTAAAAAAAAAAAATAAAAATGTTTTTTTTTTTTTTTTGGACCAGAGTTGTCAGATTCATCTTTAACACTTACAGGTAGAACTATTAAAACATCCTAGCATTAGAGTCTTATAGGTTGAATGTTAAAAAAACATTATAACATTGAACACTTGCAGGTCAAATGGTCAAAAACATCATAGCATTAAGACATAAAGGTTGAACGGCCAAATACGTCCTAACATGTGAACACTTATTGCTAAAACAGACACATTATACAACTTTTAACACTTATAACCAAAATGAATTGCCATGTCTAAGAATAAATGCAGGTAAGACTTTAATTCTAGAAATACAAGTGAATACATATTTTAATATTGTTTATATAATACTATTTCCAATTAGTAAAATCTCCCATTTTCCTATATTCATCATTAGTAATTCCCCACAGTAAGATGGCAGAATTTAAGGACATAGACTTATCTTTGACAACCCCACGAAGAAAAGAGATTATTCATTTCCAAAGAAGGAAAAAAAAACCTAAACAACTTCAAACAAAGCCATGTCAGTTTTTGATAACCAGAAAATATGACAACCTTCAAAAAATAATTTGGTTCATTAGTGAGGAAGAGGAATTTTTTAAGGCATAAATACTGGCAAAACTCACGACATTTTATAATCAAGAATTTTAAGAAAACTAATTTAGCTAATTTCTTTGAAGGGGGATTATTTTCAATAAATAAACAAGATTTTAAAAAAAATTCTGGTGATGAACTCTCTCAATCATCGAGCGAATCCCATTTTCCCAACTTGCATTTCCATCCCTCAAGTTTAGATTGCAGCCGCATTAAACCCTGATCCACATACACCTCACCACTAAAACACGATCATTGTCTGTTGGTTTAAAACAAAAAAAATCACAGAGAGAACAGTTGAAGATTAGTGTCTCCAAGACAATCCTGAACGAATGTGACATCTCTGTCCTTGTAGACGTGAATGAACACGATGGGTTTTGGCCAGACGTGGCCTTCATTTCCGTACCACCGGGGTCAGACAAGTAAGGACGCAATTACCACACAATGATGGTAGCCCTGCCAACTGTTGATGCATATTTATTAACTTCAGGTCATCCCAGATGTCTTCTTCTTCTTCTTAAATTCCCCAAAATCTTTCAGACAATCAAACACACACATAAGACACAGTCTAAAAAAATGACACTGTGGAGGTGAATTACATTCATGGTTAATTTAACATCCCAGGTTTTTCATGGAGTAGTCAGTAATACAGCTGTGTGAAGGGCAAAGCAAATTAGCATGATGCGCCTACATGCTCAACTTACACAAAAAATTTTTTTTTTTAAATCATCATAAATATTTCTATCATAACTGAAAACTACTTCAGGTGAAATATTAAATAAAATGAATTAAGACGAGCATAAACTAATTCTTTCTTTTTTTCACACAAAGATATATTTCTAAATATGTTCATTGTTTTATAACAAAATGGTTAATAGGTTCTGCCTGTTTTTAAATCTGTTCCCCCCAGCTGCCTCTACACGTTTTAATCGTATTATTATAATAATAATAGAGCCAAATTGAAGCCTGCGCCAGTCCCTATATCTTTAGCCACACAGTATACCTTCATTTAAACCATGAAAGAAAGATGTTATTATTTCACCCTATACAACTATTCATAATTGTCAGGGGTCCGATTAAATATCATGTAGCTTTAATAAGCTGGTAACAAAATTTTATAAATTTATTGTAACAGTGAGATTAAAATGATTCGCCCATCTCTATGACATTTATACCATCCCAGTTATGTTGAGGATTCTCTTAATGTGTCAATTTGTAGATTTTTTATAAAATGGAACTTTCAATGTAAAATTTTTTAAAAATTATAATTTTTTCATGCATTTTCAAAATTTTTTTGAATTAAAAATAAGATAGGAAATATTTTACAGAAATCCGAAGAATTCAGACAATTCTCCTAATCGACTATATTTCAATGAACAAAAATTCTTCACAAATATGAATGAATTAGTCTAAATCCTATTCCAAAGTGTTAATAAAATGGACCAATGTTCCCAAACAGTGGTGGAGCTTGGGTACCAGCACCTATTACAACATCTAAAATTGTGGCCCCCCATTGAACAAAACAAGTTGGTAACCTCAGATCAAAAGTCTTGAAAAGATTTTAAATGCTTCAGGGCCCACACCGGTGCCCCCTGTCAAATACTTCCCATAAGGTCCACCACTGTTTCCAGTGTTACAGGCTAATTCAACTGGCAAACAATCCCTTGAGCCAAGGATGGGCAACCCACTGCCTGCAGGCCACATGCCGCCTGCTGAAACGATTGATCTGGCCCTGCATTACTTTCCGGGAGATGAAATGTTTTTAAAAAAATTGTCAGTGATTATATGAAAAATTCTATGAACATAACTAAAATTGTCCTCACTGCAATAATTATTATCAACGAAAATTTTTAAAAATTATTTCTACTGCTTATTTTGCACTGAAATGCCTAGAACTCTAGATACTTAGAAAAAAATAAGAATAATTTCCATGGGGCCTTCTACACAAAAATGGTTGCCCACCCTTGCCTTAACCCATGAGAGTGTAAGAGTACAGAGTGAATAACAATTTCAAATTCAAATGGTCAGTCAATTCTAGAATAAAAATTAGCAACATAATAAATGAAATAAAATATAAAAAGTGCCGAGTAAACAATGAAAAGCTTCTAGGCCAACTGTGAAGAAAAAGTCAGTGTGAAAAGTGTTATACTCAAAGAGGTGCCCGCGTACGTGGGAAAGGAAAAAAAGGTTTAGGTAATATTGGTAAAAAGGGGGGGAAGGGGGTATAAAAAGTGAAAGCTTTCTGCCACTGTCTATATTGAAAATGGTACCTGGGGCTCTGACTTTGAAGATTGGGTGAGGTCAGATAAAATCTGAAAATTAACAGGGAAACAAAAATCAAGAAAAGGTAAAAAAAAAAAGAAAGAAAAAAAAGGAAATTACTGTGAGGCATGGCATTGGCTGGTGCACAAAGGTCATTGCATCTGTAAGATCTAACAGAAAGGAAGTCACTGAACCAATGTAACAGTGAGCAAAATCACAACTGTACAGCATACAAGTGAAGATGATATGAGTAAACTATCAGGAGACTACTAATTTAGAGTTAGATAGGTGATGTTTACATCAATCAAGAATAACTTCTTAAGGTTACGTATTTGAATGAATGCATTCAATGAACAAGAAGTGTAACAGTAGCACATCAACTTGTATAATTTTAACAGTAGCACATAAACGAGTGTAGTTTTGACAAAGCACATCAACTTGTATTGTTTTAACAGTAGCACATCAACTTGTATAGCATAGATAATTAATCATGATGAACATTAGGAATTATTTTTTTAAACACAGATGTACTGTATTTTGACTTGAGTTATGGCTTGATATATCTGGTGTACACATATACAATAAATCTAACACCAAAAAAAAAACCACATGCACAAGTACCCCTCAACCCACCGCACCGCTTTTCTTATATCTCTCCACAATGATTTACTGAAGCTGGTTGGTGTTCTCAGTGTCTGTCTAATTCAGGCCCACAAACCAGAGCACAATGAAATAAATCCATACCTGTTATTACAGTTTATTGTCTGCACAACTACCTGTCAGCAAACTGACCTTGAATTTTTAAACCCATGTTAACAGTCTGGCCTGAGCCAAGAGTTCAATAGCTTTCTGTTTGATTTTAATATATTTAGATATCAGCAAAAATTGTATAATCACAATTAATTAAAAAATTATAAACTTTAAATGCTAATGATATCTTCTATGATAGAAAACTCAGGTACAAAAAACATAATAATTTTTTATTTCACAAGAGTCAAAATTGTTGCTCATAAGAAAACTTTGGATTAATGACCCTATGAATATGACTAACTGATTTGTGGGCAAAGGCAATTTAAAAAAAAATAAGACTGCAAATACAAAACAATGCATTGTAACAGACAACCTCTACAAGTCAAAGCATTGGTATAACTTGAACTAAAAAAGACACAGCATTGGTATAACTTGACCTATACACAACAAAGCATTGTTATAGCTTGACCTATACAAGACAAAGCATTGTTATAACTTGACCTATACAAGACAAAGCATTGTTATAACTTGACCTATACACAACAAAGCATTGTTATAACTTGACCTATACAAGACAAAGCATTGTTATAACTTGACCTATACAAGACAAAGCATTGTTATAACTTGACCTATACAAGACAAAGCATTGTTATAATGCTAGAAGATGAACTAATTGCTACAATGTTATAACATGAACAAAACAGGGCAATCCGTTGTTACAAACAAGTGATGTGAACTTGAAGATTCCAAATGAAGAAAAAATTCTGAGAAAGGGATGCTATTGTTGAAATCAAGAGCACTAGAAGAGCATAACTTCCCCTGGCAGCCAGCACAGAACTTGATGATGTAAAACACAACATGTCTCCACAGGTCAACTATTTCCAATGGTGTAACCATGTTTCAAGAATTCCTGGCATGCGTGTAGGTAATCAATTTGAGGCCAGTGCTGGGACAGACCAGAAACATCAGCCGTGTGTAATTACTGCATGTCAATGAAATAAAACAAGGCTGCAAGCTCAGGCTAAAAATACAATTTTTCTCCTGAAATACCAGCGAGCCTCCACAAACAGACCCATTGTGTTATTAATGACAATATAAAAGTGTGATGTGAGAAAGTCAATTACAATATTATTATAAGATTGTTGTAGCTGAGATATGCCAATGTCTGACCCGCCATCGTAGCTGAGATATGCCAATGTCTGACCGGCCATCGTAGCTGAGATATGCCAATGTCTGACCGGCCATCGTAGCTGAGATATGTCAATGTCTGACCGACCATCGTAGCTGAGATATGCCAATGTCTGACCGGCCACCGTAGCTGAGATATGCCAATGTCTGACCGGCCATCGTAGCTGAGATATGCCAATGTCTGACCGGCCATCGCAGCTGAGCTATGCCAATGTCTGACCGGCCATCGTAGCTGAGATATGCCAATGTCTGACCGGCCATCGTAGCTGAGCTATGCCAATGTCTGACCGGCCATCGTAGCTGAGCTATGCCAATGTCTGACCGGCCATCGTAGCTGAGCTATGCCAATGTCTGACTGGCCATCTTCCTATCAGTTTCAAAGGTGCCCTAGTACAGATTGGAGCACACACATTCTTATTGGAGAATAATCGAACTGAGATGTCAGATGCATAGAACTGAGATGTCAGATGCATAGAACTGAGATGTCAGATGCATAGAACTGAGATGTCAGATACATAGAACTGAGATGTCAGATGCATAGAACTGAGATGTCAGATGCTAAGAACTGAGATGTCAGATGCATAGAACTGAGATGTCAGATGCATAGAACTGAGATGTCAGATGCATAGAACTGAGATGTCAGATGCATAGAACTGAGATGTCAGATGCATAGAACGGAGATGTCAGATACATAGAACTGAGATGTCAGATACATAAAACCCTAGTGATTTTCCCCCCTCCCATCAACAGTTTTTTTAAAATCAATAATAATTTGCATATAACAGAAGCTAACACAAATAATAAAGCAATTTGTAAAGGTAAACAACAAATTATACACACTTGTTTGAATGATGGCTTGTTACAAGGTATCTATTTCTAATATAAATTAGATATTTCTGATTTACTAGGCATTATTATTGTTTCTTGTTTTGCCTGAAGTTAGCTCAGTGAAAATTTTTTTTTTTTTAAAAATGGTAATCAAAAGAGTTGAGATAATCTCATAACAAAATGAATATTCTAACTAATATTTATGTCATTAAATGACACATTTGGCAGTCAAACACATTTATGTCTACATATAATTTTACTTAATACGTATGAGATATTACATATCTTTGAAATAAATCCTAACTTTAAAACTAAGCCCTACATCTACAATGCTTAAAGACTACACTTGGCATATTATAGGGTGTTGATTGTTAAATACATAACTAAAATGTTGAGAAGACCCTCAAACTATGGCAACCGTGCTCTTATACAGACATAAGGTATTTAGAAATTTAATATTTTTCAATATCATATTATCCAGGTCCCTTATAATTTATTTTAATATAGCCAAAAGAAGAAAAAAAAAAGATATGGCTTAGTACTTTTACTATTCATCAGAAATCTTCAATCTCAAACTGATTTTTGTTGTTGTTGAGAAGTCAAAAATGTACAGATAACAGAGAAATTCAGCTCATGCTTATAAAATTATGCAAAAGTATGGTGAATTCATAAAAAAAACTATGCACACCTGCCACTTATTAGAGCTTTGTGATTTCATTAATTAAATGACAGAATAAATGTATAATCAATGCATGATTTTGAAGTAGTGAAGATATAGAAAGGTGTTTATAATGTTACATGTCATCAACTAGAAATTATGTTACAGGTGATCAAACATCAACTTGACATAATTTTACATGTGTTCAAACATAAGCTTGTGTTTACAGTAAAAGTCATGTGAGTAATAGGATTTGAGTGAAAATAAAGTTCATTTAAAAAGAATTAATTTTTTTTTTTTTTTTTTTTTTTTTTTTTTTTTTTTTTTTTTTTGTTTTTGGGAGACCTTACAGATGTTCATGGGGGGGGATTACACTACATGAGAAAAGTATGCCCGCCTCTAGTCCACAAGACTAGTTTTAACAGAAATAAAATTTATTTGAAGAATACAAGTCACGTTTTTATAAAGTTCTCAGTTTTCATGACATCACAAGAATTTCTTGTCAATTTTCGTAACAAATATAAGATTGGAGAGGTAAAATGTAGCCATTTCAGAAGTTAAATCAGTTTACGTGGTGGACATAGTTGAGACATTGGCTACTGCAACTCCTTGTATGACCTCAATTGTATTATTTTAAATGAAAGAAATCGAAACTAGTTTCATGTCCTTTGACAAAAATCTGACATTGCTTTTTTGTGCAGATTTTATTTCAGTTTTCTCCATATTAAAACTTAAAATTAAGCCTGTCTGTAACGAATCTTGTGGTTAACCAGTTGAACTAATGACTGCTTCCCAGATGTAATGCTGCTGCTTTAATGGAGATGGAGACATGCAGTCGTGCACAGATGCTTCTTTTGGTGGGAATATCTTTTGTTATTTCAGAGTGGCTCTAAGGAATACAGTGAATACATTGTAAACTGAGTGTTGGTCAATAGCGCACTGCCCCTTACTGACCAGGTAACCGGGTGGTTTATAGAGAGTGTGGGCCGCGTAACTCATACATCAAGGAATACACAAACACTTCTCACCTTCTGCGAGATGCTCTGGCGTAGCTATCAGAAAGACTTCGCAGCCGGAAGTCGTCCCTAGGAAAATTGAAAGCACGCACGCAAAAGCAGCCGAGAGGAAAGAAATAATTGTAAAAACAAAACAGTCAAACACGGGAGGATACAGAAAGTACTCGGACATAAATCTATGAAACCCAGAGTACCTGAAACCAGAGGTGCAGATGACATGAAGAAATGATGTTAACGAGAAGAACTAAATCTTACGCTAAAATGTATGAGTGGCTATTGACAGAAGAACTTAAAGGTTATGCTAAAATGTATGAGTGGCTATTGATAGAAGAACTTAAAGCGTATGCTAAAATGTATGAGTTGCTATTGACCTTAGAACTTAAAGCTTATGCTAAAATGTGTGGGTGGCTATGGACATTTGCATCAATTCAAACAAATCAGCATTCTTAATGACTTAATTTGTTACCATTAAGTATTTTGATGAACCTAGAAAAGTGAGAGTTGGTTTGCATACAAATTTCTATATACTGCTGCTGCTTTGTGGCAAAAATAAACAAACACTTATGTCAGAAAACAGTTAAATTAATTTAACATAAATACAGAGCCAGCATAGATGCTTCACCAATATTTGCTGCAGAAATGATTCATTTATTGCACATGATATCAAAACTAACCTTGTTTGAAAGAGCCGGTCTAAAGAGTTGTAATGTAACGAAATTAGTTTTTGTAATATTTTTTTAAAAAAAGGTTAAACAATAACAAGCTTAAAAAAATGAAATTTCTTTTACATCATTTCCACAACATGGCTATTGCATGTGATAAAAAATGCAAAATATGAACAATCCGTTATGCTTAGTATAAACAGCAATATAAAAAAAAAATTAAGCCTTTTCATAAAGTTACAACACAATATTGAAAGCCCAAGAGATAACTAAGCAATAGTGGCAGGGATGGGGAAGGGATACAAGCATTCAGAACAAAATGTTATTTTAGTAAATGAATGCAACATTAAAATAGAAGATGTACGACTAACTCCTAATCGATAATGGCTAACTGCATGTTAAATTATTTTATTAAAAATTTAACCCCAAAAAATGATGAATCCTCAACGGATGATTTATTACAAGTTACCCTTATTTACTTGGTAAATGTGATCTTCTTTTCTGATGAAATAAGTTCAAATTTTGTAAAGCCACCACTTAATGTTGGTTTAATTTATTACAAGGCGATACTATTGTCTACCTTTTATTTTTTTTTTAAAGTTTATGTTTATTCCCAATTAAATTGTTAAGGAAAAAACAAAACACTTGTACATGTAAGTAACAATACTACAAAGTCACTAAACATTTTAGATATTCTTGAAAATTGTCGAAATTCACTGATTTGTCATGAATTACATCGGAGGAATTTGTATTGGGGAAATACACAAAAACAAACATTCGACTGAATTAGTTTTGTCCATACCTGGGATGGTCATCCATGGAATTCAGGTCTGTCGTGCTGGATGCAGGTGTTAGACTGAAATAGGGTGCAGTGACAGACTTTGAAACTTTGCTCAGAAAACTAAATTTAAAACTTTTATGCTTATGGAAATGTGTAGCAGAGGGCCATGTATCAAGTCAGGGGACCAGGAAAAATAAAGATAGGGGTGGTGGGGGGGGGGTGGTTGCTGTTCACACAATGAATAATCCGACCCTCATTTACGCAGTCAAGTGATCAATTTTTTTAAAAAATGAATAATTATTTTGGTACCTTTTTTGGTGACTCAATGAAGTGCAAACTAATCTATAAGAGCTTAAAAGCACCACTGCAGAAAATAAACTTCACAAATTCCAAAATAATTACACTAGTTTTAATGACATGTGCTGTTGAGAACAACATATTCTGAAGCTTAGCAGGGGATGTCTCCAAGGATATAACAGGCATGATAAGGAGGAAGCCATTCCACGCCTGTTGACGATTTGGAATATATTGGGCCCTTAAAAATAATCCTCCACGCATGCAACCCCAGGTCAAAGGTGTTATTAAACACCCTCCCCACCTCCCCTACCCCCAAACCAACTCCCAATTAAAGCAAAATTATTTTATAAATTATCTCTCTTGTCAGCACTAAGATGACTGTTCTTAATGGGAGTTAAATGATAATTAAAACAAACCTTTCTTAAACAAACATCAAATTAAATAAAAAATGAGTTTCTTGCTTTCTATTTGAGGTCTTTAATCCTGAAAAATTACCCTGAATTATAAGCTCAAAACATCAGATTTCCCACAGAAATTAGATAACTTTGAGCAAATGTCAAGAAAAAAAGAGGTTAAAGGAATTCTTCTTTTAAATTAAAACATGATTTAATTAGAAAAAGTAATGATATGAATAATTAATAAAAAGTAATTTGTTTCGAAAAAAATAAGTTTATCATCAAGAGGAAGGTCACATTGTTAAGGAAAAAAATAAAAATATGAAACAATTTCTTACATAGTATTTGCCCCCTTATTTAATCAATCAGATAACACTACTTCCATCCCTGATTTAAAAGGATTTTTTAGTTTGGGGATTAGCATGATTTAATTTTGACTAAAACCACAGTAAAACTTTGTTCATTAGGTAATTAATCATACCTGAGTTGATTGACCAATTAAATCAAGTTAAGAGACCATCCTAAAACAAAAGCTTTATATCAAAAGGGAAAATCAAAAGATGACATTTGAAATAGCAAAGACACTCATGTACTGGAGCATGTTATGGGGTATTCAGAGAAAAATGGCTGAAGCATTTGAAAAGTAAAAAAATAACTATTCAAACTGATGAAAGTTGTAATGAAAAAAAAAAATTTTAAATATGCTTCTACGGTTTAGTCCTCATGCAGGGCAGAACAGATTGGAAATACATTTTTTAACTCAGTAAATCATTTGAAAATTTTAAGAAGCCAGTTAGTGGATAAAAATAAAAATACCAGATCCAAATAAATGTTCCACTTTTTTAAAATAATTTTTAAAAAATACATTGTGTCTCAAAGCTATTGGCATTTCATCAAAACATGATTGTAACCAAATTTAATGTGATTTAATTTAGGTACACATGGTCTTAAGTTTTTGAAAATACCAACTACAAGCAAAGCTTGAAATGAAATGTAATGAACAGAAACTATGTACCTCTACTTCATTTAATTGTCAGTAAACTGCTTATTGGCTTTGAAGTGTATTTCTTCATTTGTAGAGTACATATATGATCAGTGTACGCTTTTTTGAGACACCTTGTAGTCCAATGTTGGGAATCATGAGATTAGATTGTTTGTTCTAATGCGGTCAAGCAAATTAAACCAAGAAGTGTGGAAATGCACAAAGCGGACATGAAACGAGAACAGTGAGTCTGAAATGTAAAGTCGACCAATATGACTATTCAATATGTCAGGGTCTTCCATTAGGGTGTGCCTGCACCCGTAGGGGGGTGCGAGAAGTCATTTAGGGAATGCAAGGGAATATGAATGAAAGAGAAGAGGAGCTAATGAATTTAAGTTATAATATAAATGTTCTTATATATTTTTTTTAATTCCTTCATTAACATTTAATTTACACAATGTGTCACAAGTTAAGTTACAGTACACTTATGTAGTTCCATAAAGAAATTAAAAGTTCATTTTTATCTTCTTCAAATTTTAAAATCTCTATTACTTTAGCAGGTGGCGCGAGACCTAGTAAAATAATCTTTTGGCGGTGTGAGACACAGACAATTCATGTCAATAATGTCAATTTTATTTAACTCAAACTTTTTATCAATCTCAACAACACACAAAAAAACAAGAATATTGTGAAATTTAGAATAAAAACTTTTTTTTTTCTTTAATGAATTTTTAAAATAAGTTTATTAGTTACAATTTCTATAACAGAAGTATGTCCTCAGTTCATCCCAAAATGACATTACGTAGTTAAGTGATTATTCTAAAGTTTTATGCAAAATAATATTATTGAAGGAAACTTGAAAGGAAAGCTTGGAGATGTTTAAACAGTAGAAATAAAGCAACAATTCAATACTCAAATGGCTTCATATTAGTATAGCAATAGAAATGACCAGAAGAGAGAGTCTCCTATCTTCAGGTTAGTGAATGCAAAAATAAAATTTAAAAAAAGAGAGAGAGAGGGTGGGCGGGGGATGTGTGAGCACTAATGATGATTGATGGTAATTTCAGATAATGATTAAAGACTACAAAAATTTAACAGCTTTCATTTAAACTTTATCCCAGAGTTCTTAAAGTCACATAAACTTCATGCTACAATACTAGATAAATATTGTTTGTTTTCTTCATCGAGTCAGCATATGTTTGTATTTCCAATGTTGAAACACATTAATAACTAATTAATCATTGACGTGGCTGAGATCTCTCTTGTTTTCTGAAATTTAATTGTGCACTGAAGTTCAATCTCATAACACTAAGGTGCAAGCTACTTGTCCAGTCTACCTAGAATTAGAGGTTAATTTGTTACGTGTATTTAGGGCATGCAGATCTAGTTGGGGGTGACTGCCCCTTCTACCTTATAAGAATTACATACTAATTAACCCCCCCCCCCCTTTTCCAATACCCACAAAGCCTGGATCCACCATTGTTTCTTTGGTTGCATAGATAATTTATTATAAGGGTAATATATTTTTTAGCTAGTGAGCAGACTTTATCAAGAATGAATTCTTTCCATGTTTTCCTTGCATTAGCATTATCAATTATTTGATGGGGTTTAGATTTAGCTTCTCTGTTTTCAAATCTCTCCCACACATTATAGATCAAAATGTTATATTATTTTTTTTGCAGTGTGGGTGTTGTCATAACACAATTATGATCACTCTGAACCACATATAAGATCAACTCGATGCTTTCTAAAAATATAAATATTAAAATTTGAACGATCTGATTAATTAAAAAAAATAATTAAAGAATGA
Source organism: Lymnaea stagnalis (assembly GCA_964033795.1). Classification (NCBI taxonomy): domain Eukaryota; kingdom Metazoa; phylum Mollusca; class Gastropoda; family Lymnaeidae; genus Lymnaea; species Lymnaea stagnalis. Next base: position 417,725 of record CAXITT010000282.1, read on the forward strand.
GTTGGTGTTATTAGGATTGTATGATTTATCAATAAGATTTTATGACATTAATTGATCTTATAAAAGCTTTGTGCTATAAAATGAGTTGAAAAATAAAAAACAGGTCTATTAATGTGCATTTCACTGCATAGTAAGGGCATCATCCATATATTAAAAACACAAAGAAGGTTCATTTTAGTATAGCCCCTTCCCCTGTTGCATCACAACATTGTTTGAGACCCTTACCTTATAAATAGTCATAGTCATAAAAATAGCCACAATAAAAATGCTCCGAACAACTATAACTAATGGATTTGCCAATTATAAATGGAACTTGGGCTACGTAATAATAACATAACTTTGTTCTTATCTTGGAAATTTATCCCTTTAAAAAACAACGAAACGATTTACACTTGCCAAGCCAAATAAAATAAGGTACCATTTCCTTATATTTAAAATGTAAAAATTAACGTGTTGCTCTATTTCCTCTTTCTATAAATTTAATAAAAAATTAATTTTGAGGAATTTTATAGAAAATGACAGAAAGCAACATTGGCATATGAGAATATAAAAAAAAAAAGGTTAAATTTCAAAAGAAAATTATAATTAGTGGTGGGTTGGTCCTAACCCTGCAAATAATTACACATCACAGGACTGCCACATGGCTTAGCAGGAATCATTGAGAGTGGCTTGGCTATCCAAAAAAATTATAGCTTTAATTTTGTAAAAATATTTTTTTTAAAAAGATAATGTGTGATTCTAATAATGTCATGTTTCTAAGCATATGCCATTGTCAAGATCTCCTTTCTTTAGGCAAAAACTCCATCTACTACCACTGCCTCAGTGAGTTCATAATATATGGACTGCCAATATAGCGTCTAGAATTTGATACTATTTTTTAATGATAAACTGAGTAGATTCCCTAGGGCTTGGTACTGATCTACTTTGCTATTGATCTGAGGTGGTTATAACAAATGAAATAAAAGAACTCTGGCTCTAAATGGGACACAAAACCACGTGTCTATGCTATAGGAATCAATCACGTGGAACTGGGGGCCAGGGGCGGGAGGGTGTTGGTAAAGTTTAAAACATGTCATGCTCACATTGTCATGGGGACACTGAGAAGCCTGCTGGAAGAGAAAAAGATGGAGGGGAAAAAATGATATCAATAATAAAGGGTTAATGTAAGAACAAAGGCAGAGGACACAGCAGTAGGCTAGAACAAATGAATCAATGATACAAATGTAATATTCCGCTTGCAGGGAGGGACTGGCAATTAAACTGTTACTGATAAATTAATAGAACAGTTGCTGATAAATTAATAGAACAGTTACTGATAAATTAATAGAAAAGTTGCTGATAAATTAATAGAACTGTAACTGATAAATTAATAAAACAGTTGCTGATAAATTAATAGAACTGTTACTGATAAATTAATAGAACTGTTACAGATAAATTAATGCAACTGTTACAGATAAATTAATACAACTGATAAATTAATAGAACTATTACTGATAAATTAATAAAACTGTTACTAATAAATTAATAGAACTGTTACTGATAAATTAATAGAACCGCTACTGATAAATTAATACAACTGATAAAATTAACAAATGTCATATTATCATGTTAAAGGGTATACACTTCCAGACAATAACTTTCTTTTCTTAAAGGTTTGTAAAATTGCAAGCGATGAAAAATTCTCCGTGCACTGTTGGACCCCACTCCCCCACTTTCTCCCCACATACCCTGAATATTAGAAAATTAAATAAGTATCACAATGGCACCGACAGTTTAACTTCTTGAACATCATCAGGTGAACTACACCAGTTAGTTGTATGAATACATGACAGTAATAGTAATACATCACTTGACCTCCCTCTCACCACCCACTTTATCATATGAGACTATGGGAATTTTCCCATCATAAATAATAATACAAGGTGTTTCCTATACTAAGACATAATAAAAGCTACCCAGAGCAATAAAAATAATAGATTTACTTTAAAAAATATTTACATGATACATGGAAAGTATGTTTTTTCCCCATCAATAAATTATGCATGGAATTATTAAATGTCAAATAGGAATACCCAAGTGAAAGGATGATTCTGACAACTTATTACATACTTGAGTGTTTGTGGACAAAAATTTCATTAAAATAAATGTAAGTTATATTGTTAAATACTGAAGTTTAAAAACATTATGTAATAATAACAATGAAAATACTCCTAAGAAATAAATCAAAGATATTTGTCCTGCATAAGAAGAATTTTAGCCTAAGTGAAAAACAGCAGCCATAAGGATATGTGAACATTGGACAGAAAGCTTTTGTGTAAGATAGAATATGGATCTTGGAATTTAAAAAAAAACAACAACCGCAAGTGAGCACAAGAATTAAGTTGGAATACATGAAAGGGTTCAAACTATACTATATCTACTAAAATTACGTCCACCACCAAGGGGATATAAGTACTGGTCCAGTTTAGCTCCACTGTAAGGAAATTCCCCCTTTTGACATTCTTTCATTCTTTTAACAATGCAAATTATGCATTCATTCTTTTTGTGTCATTAGCAACATATCCTCTAACAATGAAATTGTAGATTTTGATTCATCTAGTTATAACTAGTAATTATGAGTAATCATTACTTGAGGGAAATATAAATTTCAAGGCAGTGAGTTATTTAAATACATCTTGCTAAAACATCCAGCTTTTAAATGTGTGAGCTTCTGAATTGGAAAATGTCAATAGCAATACATACAGAGAGAATGAATATATGCATGGAAAGGAACACATAAGCAGCAATAATAAACTGGGGGAAAAGACTTACAGCCAGACAAAAATGTAAACTAATTTTGACACTTTTTTAAAGAGGATGGGGGCGGCGGGGGAGGGGGGGGGCTGACAGCTCTACCAATATCAACTAGCAATGTTAACAATAAAAGTTGTGACAGTGTCGAAAATCTGTGTGTTAATGTGCGTGGTCTACTCACCGGCCCTCATCAATAGTGTCGAGATCATCATTTAGATTATCCTGGCTACCGTACATTTCTGTTCGAAGTCTGCTCACATACATGAGAATAGAGGGGCAAAGGGAGAGAGGGGAAATAAAAGAAAATTCACTGAGAACCAAAAAAAAAAAAACAGAAAAGGAAAGGCAATTAAAACAAAAAAAAGCAAAGACTTATGTGACCTCTTGCCTCCTCGGAGAAGAACGGGGATGGGGAAACAAGGACCAGGATAAAAATATTGACAGTAGAGCGCCGATTTCCTGCTTTAATTGTGAACAGGGGTCAGTGGGATAACATATTTTTCGGCAAACCGAACATTCACACAGAATGGTTGCGTTACAAACAGTTAATTTTTTTTTTAAAAAAGGAACAAAAGACGGGGGCAGTTCGAATTAGGACGTTTTGGATAATCTGCACTGGGCAAATCAACACTCTACTGTATTTAAAATAAAAGTCTTGTACTACACTGCTTGTTTTGGGAAGAACGGTGTGCATTTTAAAGAGAATGTTCTAGACCTCCTTTTCTTGTTTCAGTTCAAATCAATGTCCTTAATTTATGCCCAAAACAACTAGAGAGGAAGCATTATGTGTCAACCAAATTTCATTAAAGATTGTCAAGTTTTCCAAAAAATTTCAAGTGGCAGCACTGTCGCTTGCTAGAATAACAAGATTAACTTTTTTTTTTTGTCAAACTGCTAGTTCTTCAAAATTCTTGACATTCAACCATGAAAGCTCTTACACTGTTTATATAAAAAATAAATAATTTTCATGAGTTCAGATTTAGTTAAGAGGAAAGTTAAAATTATCTTTTCAGACCTGAGAGTGTTTAATAACATGCAGAAAGAGGGATGCATTCAATTTAAAAATATTTCCCACACCATGTTAAAACATTATATTGGGATGTTTTCTTTGCAATTGTTATAAATATTGCTTCCATGTTTCTACTCCCCATGTGATTTATCTCTCCAGATGCAAATATATATTGAAGGCTGGCATATTTTGTTATAATTACAGTGTGTGAAGAGTGCGTTTTTATTCATTCATTCAAAACTATTTGTATCGCCTTTGGCTACACCTTCACTGGAGCAGTCATATAAGAAACACGGGGAGTCCTCATTTAACATGTAAACTTTTGCACTAAATAATTGGGGCAATCCTACTGATCTTTCCTTTAATAAAAACAGATTGGACTAAAGATGTGTAGGCTGGACAAGTTTTTCAAGATAAATTATATAGTCTAATTTATTCTTAAAGGGAAAAAAAAAGGGCTAAAAATCACTTAAATTTTTCTAACTAAATAATAAAGCTATATTTAAACTAAATTAAAACTTTGATTTAGAGGTGATATCATTTGGCATTTTAAAAGTAATTTGCCTAATATAATTTACTTCTGTAACTTGCATGGCTTATTTCATTAGTGTTCTGTTGTGAATTCTTTAAGTAGCATTAATTAGAACAGTAAGAATAGTGATTTAAAAAAAATGAAAGTCTCAATTACACTGTGATAAACTGGTCTTTCAACATCATGTAATTAATGCTCATTATCACCTCTATGAACTTATACCAAATTCTATATTATGAAACAAAACTCTTGTATATATATAAAAAAAAGCAGATATAAGGAATATATGTTTAAGCTGTATTGTCTAGGAATAATGAAGCACTTTGAAATGTATCAAAGCAGACCTGTTTACCCCCAAACTCCTAAAATCGTACAATATCGTCTCAAAATCGTACAATGCAGTATTTTGATAGTAAATAAATAAAAATACAGTATATAAAATGCATACAATAGCTACTCCTATAGCATATTCAGTGAAATCGAGTTAAGCCGGCGTCAAAATATGGAACTGTAGGTTAACGGTAGATGACTGACGTTAACCGCAAACGGCGGTCACTTTGTTTTGCAGACGTGTATCGGCTAAAACATATTAATTAATATTTGGGTTAACGTGCTGATCACATTATCCCAGTCTGTCACAGGTCAAAATAAAGTCACCGGTGAAATTTAACGTTGTTCAAACTTGACGTCAGGTGGGCATAAAATAAAATGTATTAAAATAAGAATTAATTACACGGTAACGAATTGGGACCCCCCCCCACCCCTTTTTGTGTGTACGGTACAGTGAGCTTTAAAACACCAGCCCAGCCCTCCCCCCCCCCCATAAACTTAACAAAATCCATTGTATATTATG